>CAUYUJ010018706.1:37500-151655 GCA_963575745.1 Prorocentrum cordatum
CTCATCCAGGCGCACTACGACGCGCATTCGACGCCCGACCGCCTCCGCGACTTCAACGAGCGCACGGTGAAGCCCAAGAAAGCGCACCCGAAGTTCCGCGGCCAGGCGGCCACCCCGAGGCATCTGATCCCATTCTGCAAGGAAGCGGCCGAGGCGCATTGCGTTTCTGGGAATGCCGTGGACGACGCCGCGCTGAACGCCATGCGCCACTTGCACTCCTTCTACCACACGTTGAGCGGCCAGTGCATCTTCAGAAAGGATATGATGCGCGTCTCCGCCAGCAGGTTCGTGACCTTGTCTGCCTCTCTTGCTGCGCTGCAGCCGAGGAATTGGCGCGTCAAGCCGAAGGCGCACCTGCTCCTCGAGATGGCCTTCGCGGGAGGGCAGCCGCCGCTGCGCTGGACTTACAGGGGCGAGGACTTCGGGGGCAGCGCGGGCCGCGTGGCGACGAGGCGCGGCCCCCCGCTCTCAGCGACGGGCTTCTCCCGAGCGGTGATCGCGCGCCACCGCGCGCAGCCGATGGCGCGGCTCGCGTGACAGCCGCGCGCGCGGACAGAAAAAGTGCACGCGCCACGGCGCTGCGGAGGAGCGGCGCCTCCTGCTCCACCAGGGCGCACGCGCCCTCTTCAGGGGGTCACACCTCCTCTTTCGAATGGTATACCGTGCTGGAGCATGCGTCGACGCTGATCGTCGCTAAAATTTAGCCTCGACGCTAAAATTTAAAGATGATAACTTTAAGGCCGACTACTAAATCAGCAGCTGCATTAAATAAGCGTAGATGGATCTACATGGTGGAGGTGCAGAAGGCGAACGGCCCCGACGCGCGGGGCTCGATGAACACCAGCGGGCCCGCGAGGTCTCCCGTGAGGCTGTCGTCGTGGCGCTTCAGGTCGTCCACGAAGGGCGCGCTCGCGCTCTTCTCCGTGCGCGCCCAGAACCCCAGCGGCAAGCGCTTCAGGTAGATCCTCCCCCCCCCGTCTCTCTCGGCTTTCTCGACGTCGCCCCGATCCCGAGGGCCCACGACGATGTGCGCGATCTGCCTCTCGGCGTTCTTGAGGTTTTATGCGAGCGTTCTGCTGGTTTGGAAGATCTGGCTCGCCGGGCGCAGCTGCCTTTACTGTTGTTTTTTGCGTTGTCCAGAAACGCCGGAAGTAGCGCCGGCAGTCTTCGACGGCGCGGGGGCCCCAAAACACCGAGACGTCTTCGCGGACCCGCAAACTTTTATTTTTTATGGAAATCGCCTCGAACCTCCCGCGCGACCGACCTACGTGCGACCGCCCGAAAGCGCGCGCAAAGCGAACGCTCCAACGAGTCCCCAAAGACTATGTCAAACATTTCGCGATGGTCTTGTCCTTCTACGCACTCGAACCCCCCCCCCCAATAACTTCCATCCACTACCACTCATACCCCCCCACCGGCCAACGCGCGACCCACCGAACACGCGCGCGCAGAGCGAACGCCCCAACGAGCGCAGAACACAATTCCCACACAAATCGCGATAGCCCGATCCTTCTACGCCACCGACCTACGCGCGACCGTCCGACAGCGTCCGCGCAAGGCGAACACCCCAACGATCCCCCAGGAACAATTTTAAACATTTTGAGATGGTCCTGTCCGTCGACGCCCTCGAACACTCTCAGCGAATTTCCACCCGCCCCCGCGCTTTCCCCCCCCGCCGGCCAACGCGCGACCCTCAGAACACGCGCGCGCAGAGCGAACGCTCCAGCGAACGCAAAACACATTCCAACAAAAAAATGTCGCGATGGTCTTGTCTCTCTATGCCACCGACCTAGCGGCGACCGCCCGGTAGCGCATCCGCAATGCGAGCGCCCCGACGAACCCCCGACGACAATTTCACACTTTCGCGATGGTCTTGTCCTTGTACGCACTCGAAAACTCTCGACGAATGTCCGCCCACTCCTGCGCTTTCCTCCCCACCGGCCAACGTGCGACCCTCAGAACACACGCGCGCGCAAAAGCGAACGCTCCAACGAACGCAGAACACAATTTCAACAATTTCGCGACGGCCCTGTCCTTCTGAGCCGCCGACCCACGCGCGACCGTCCGATAGCGCATGCGCAAGGCGAACGCCCCAACGAGCCCCAGAAAACAATGTCAAAAAATTATCGGTGGTCTTGTCCGTCTACGCACTCGAAAACTCAACGAATTTCCACCCACTCCCGCGCTTTCCTCCCCACCAGCCAACGCGCGACCCTCAGAGCACGCGAGCTGGCCCCTGAGGGGCGTGCCGACGCGGGTGCGGCGGGCGCATGCGAGCGCGGACATTGGGGCCTTCGGTGGAGCCCCCTATGGGACCACGAACCGCGTGAGGGGTGTGCCGAAATAGGCGCGGCGGGCGAATGCGAACGCAACCGCCGGGGCCTTCGGTGGAGCTCCCTATGGGGCCACTACCCGTGTGAAGGGGTTTGCCGACATGGGCGCGGCAGGCGCATGCGAACGCAGCCGCTGGGGCCTTCGGTGGAGCTCCCTATGGGGCCGCGAGACTCGCGAGGGGCGCGCCGAACTTGGCGCGGCGGGCGCATGCGAACGCAGCCGCTGAGGCCTTCGCTGGAGCTCCCTACGGGGCCACGAAACGCGCGAGGGGTGCGCCGAAGCGGGCGTGGCTGACGCGCGCGGGCGGTGGCGCTGAGGCCTTCGGTGGAGTTCCCTATGGGGCCGCGGAACGTGCGGGGGGTGCGCCGAGGCGGTTGACACGCGGAGGGCAAAGGCAAGCAGGGGGGGGGGCGGAGGAGGGGGGGGAAGCGGGGGGGGAGTGGGAACGCCGGGCGAGGTTTTTTTCAAAAGAGGACCCGACACCACAGGATGGTTGGGAAATAGACAGTGCATTCGGTTGAACCGAAAATGCAATGCAAGCAGCACGGGACCCTCGGCTAGTGAAAAGGCTGGTTTCTGGAAAAGCCCCCGCCGGCGCACGGCGAAAGAAGACGAAGAAATGATGGCCATGTTCGATATGGCTGATAGTGAATCGGGCGCTCGGACATGCGGATTCAATTTTCCGAAATCCGAGGGCAACGAGATCGCGGCGATCGGATTGCCGACGCGGCTGCAGCCAAACCGAATGACAAGGAGTCGATGCAGTCGGCTCCCAAACATTAGAAGGGTCAATCGACGGCTACATACGAGTGGAACGGCGAACGATTGATGCTTGAATATTGCTGCGGGCCGAACAGTAAAATTGGCATCCCAGTGAAACTCGTCGACACTTCTTGCAGACTCATGCGATATGTTGAAAATATAGACATGAGACCCGACGAGGGTAAAAACAAAGCACTTACGGTGATCAAAGAGTTTGAAACACACACAATCCGCTTTGGGGATCAATCCCACGCACTAGAGGTTTCCCCTGGCAGCGCGCTATTGAAGCTCACTATTTCCGTGAGGGTGACCACGTGTCCCCCCGTAGGCTTCGAGGAATCAGAACGGACTTTCGATGCTTCTTGGAATTTCAGGGAGATTGCCCGCGCTGTCGTTGATGCGAGGGGAACAATTTGCATGGGGTGGGGTGGCCCAGTCAATGTCAGTATTGGAGAGACCCCAGGCGAAAGCTTTTGTGATAAAACATAGGCTTGTACGCATGCGCACGTTGACGCGCGAGGTAACTATTGCAAACTCGCCGAGGACTACACCTATGGATTTGATAAACAGATCCACGTTGTGCTTGCGCGCGCGGCATCGCACTCCTCCCTTGATCTTACCTTTTCTCCTCATGATCCATGTTCCGCTGCCGTTTTCTCTCATGAGCAGGGGCGGGCCCACCATCGGCCGCGCCCCCCACCGGCAGCGCCGCATCGTCGCCGCGGCCGTTCCCCCCTCGCAGGCAGTGGATTTCGGTGCATAGCCCCCCGTTCGCGGATCGATCCTGACCGACAGTCCCCTGGCATCTCGGCGGAGCAACCGCCCGAGATGACCAGGAAGGAAAAGTGTTTTTTGGCTCAAAACAATGGGATGCAACTACATCGAAGGGATCAGCTGGACACAGTCCACGAAGACCAACAGCTGAGAAGAACCAGCCAGTGAACCGCCGAAAGAATCGATGACGGCACAGCTGAGGGAACGCCATGATAACATAGATTGGCTCGATCACTGCTGCAGGACCTGCTGGGGCAACTCCAGAAGCGGCAACGCAGATAAGTAGACCCGCGATGAAGGTTGTCTCACGCATGTGTTCCTTCCAAAAGATCCGTCTAGGATAGCGCAAAAGGTCGCCGATAAGTTGGGGTTGATTGACTCCTGAGCGGCCGCGCCTCTAGGGGCGCTCAAGGTCCCAGAAACATACGCATCATTGCGGTGCGAGAAGAAAGACACGTCGGAGTTTTTTTGCACGGAGTGGACGGATGTTGAATTAAAATACGCAGACAGTGGAGGAAGGGACGGTTTTTATTTGTCGTGATCACCCCCAACAGTCGGCTCGTGGACGTTGGATGCAGCAGGTTATTTTGACTCGGAACAATCACTGCTATTCTCGGACTGATCATATCGCCAGCAAGCTCAATGAGGATTTAAAGGCATGCAACGAATCAGTCATTCAATGATTGTACAACAAAATGTATGAAGACCCGTGGGTTGCTTTCTGGGCCGCCTGCCGAAAGGACTCGCAACGTGATTTCAGAGGCAGTTTTGGTGGCCGTCCCCCGGGTCTTGCACACATCAAGGCATGGCAATATGTCCAATCCCATTTTGATCAAAGCACGATTTTGTGACATGCAGTTTCTATACTGGACCGCCAGGGGATTGAAAGGGCAGATTTGTGCGAACCTGCGATCGTGGGGAGGTAATTGGACCAGTATTGGATGCGCCAAAGTGCACTTCTATGAAGAGTATATGACATTTTGTCGCGATTAGAACCATTGATCGACGCGCGAACTGAGCTGCGTTCATGAATGTTTGGGGGCCTTCCAGAAGTAAGCCCCCAGACGGCGCAGTCGTTGACGAATGGAGAACTCATTTCGCACTCCCGGTCGTTGGGGGAGATCCCTGTGCAAGGACGCGCAGTCGAGCGGGCATTGGCTGAGGAGACCCTGGCGGGGCACCGGGCGCGGAAGGAGTTGCAGGAATAACCCCTGCCCGAGAGGGCTAGACTCCGCTCGGCGGCGCAGCCGTCTGGGCAAGGAGGTCAGCCTTCAAGAGAGGACCACCGCTCAGTTGAGGAGGAAAGCATTCCGCAGAAGCGAGCAAGCGACATTGAGGGACCAAGGCCGGCTAAGACTGCCAAGGTCAAGGAAGTCGGCGCCGCTGAGGAAAATCTGCCTTCTTCAGAAGCGTCGGTAAGTTTCCCTGTTGGGCTGGCGCAGGCTCCGGCAGGAGGTGCTTCTTCATCCTCTGGTGCCTCGCGCAGTGTTTTTGGCGATAACCCTGCCCCCGCCGCCCCCTCCGCCGGCTCGGCGGGGGTTCTGGGATCGTCTTCTGGAACAGGCAATGGCGGCGGAGACGCCGTGCAGCATCCCGGCGCGCCGGGCGGAAGCGGGGGCGCGCAGTGGTCCTCCTCCGGGCCCGGGCCCAACGCCACCCCCTGCAGGGCCCCCTGCTTCCGGCCGGACAGGTGGAGAACCCGACCCGCTCTACTTGGCTCGTGGAAGCTGAAAGGCGTTACAACATAGGGCACAGACAGGGGTCGGCTCAGCCGGGCCCCTGGAGGACGCCAAGGTCTCGGATGAATGGGCCCATTGCATCAAGGAGATATCTATGCTATAAGTCGACGTGGTAGACCCCCTCCTCTGTGGCTCGATGGCATGGTTGAGTTTACAGAAGAATTGTCAGGCCATCACAAAACTGGCGGGGGTGCATGGTCACGGGTGGATTCCATTCAGTGGCGAAGACCTGGCCGCGATGGCGCGGACTGGTAGACCACCGAGCGAGTTCTGCCGCCCGTTGACACAGACTTCCTATTCGTCGCAAAAGTGTTGGCAGGCTGCCATTCATGTAGTCTCGGACTCGACATGTCAAATGCGCAACGTCCAGGACGAGAAACTTGGTAATGACACAGGAGTCCCGTTTCATATGCGAAGTCATTTCGATGGCCTGGTTGGGGATATAACGGGGGCTGCCTGTGGGAGGAAACTGCTCCAATGTATGACCGCGCGGGGACGATGGAGCAGTCTAGCATTTACTAACCGGGGAAATCTCATTCCTGGACATCATGCGCTGGCGCAGTTCATATTTTGGCAGTTGAATGATATTTCGGACGGAGAACGATGCAACTTAGTGGGGCTGAGTGGATCGACGAAAGACCCCCCCGGACCTCAGAGATCACTTGCAGCGCTTGGACCCTTCGTTGAGACCGCTGAGAGAATGATCGATGAGGCGGTTAATCGCTCCAAGTTGGGAGTAACCCAAACACTCTACGTCGGCGGATAGCATCGTTGTTTGCAATCGGCCAACGGGGCCTTCAGAGTTGATGTTATGTGGGACGACATTTCTACATTGTTAAGATCACGAATGATTCATCGCATTGAGCGCTACAAGGCTGCAGGGGCTTCATCCCAGAATAATGATTCTCGACGGCGCTAGCCTGCATCGGGAATTGCATCATCCACCGACAGACGCGTGCCATTCTCTCCACGGGCATGAATCATACAAATTGGAGAAAGAAGGGACGCCAACGAGCGCAATTGCGGCTGAGCTGTTTGAAGACCATAAGTGGAAGGCAGCCAAGCTAGCGGCCTGTTTTTTGGGGTTTGTCAGCCCTCTGGCGGCACAGCTGCTCAGAGGCTTGCGTGCGCAACTAGGCTACGCGCGCGCGGGCGCGCGCAGGTGGAAGCAAAGTATTATTAGATAGTGTCGTATTGGACTGACTGGTGCCCTATCGGAAACGGTGCACCGAAATCAGTCTTGGGCTCGCTCCCGTTTGCTGACCACCTCTAGAAACATGAGTTCCCGGCCGATTCAACCGGCACGTGGCGAGGGGCGCGACATTCTTTGTTCTCCCGTGAGTGGCGCTATTTTATTCCGACAGGATCAGGACATCAGACCCAGTTGCAATGGAGCGAGTTCCACTTCGTCCTTGAGAGGAGTCAGCCACATACTCCCGGCGCGCCCCCTGAGGGGCAAACTACGAGAAGCCCTGGGCAGAACATTATCATTGATCAACACGCGCAGCAAGTCATCAGCAATGGAAGGGCCACAGCCCGTTTTTCAATCTCTGCCGACAGCCGTTCGGATTGTTTGGCGGGCCTCAGAGGCGCAGTCCGCTGCTGGGCAAACCAAGCAATTTCAGGTTGAGACAAAAGGAGCTGCGCCGACTGCCAGCTCTGCCGGCTCAGCCGCGCAGAGCCCTGATGGCGCGGGACTTGTTGTTGGACCTGGCACAGCCGTGAGTCCAACAAAGCCCGGAGCGCGGTCAGTTGAGCCCACTCAGGCACCGGCCGTTGGATCCCCACCGGATCGCCTTGAGCGAATGTTGAGGGAGAAATGCTTTGAATTCGCAGGAGGAAAAGCGACCGGTTAAAGCAATCAAACGTTTCCTCTTCCAGGCGAAGACGGCATTCGTAGATGGCTTATTAGATTGCCACATCTGTCCACGACAACTGCGAGCGAGGGCGATGATATAATTAAATTCTTGAAGCCCTTGAAAGCTGAAGAGCTGGCCAAGCGCCTCTATAGCTCGAACAATTCATGGCCCGGAGAAAGCCACGATGAACTGTTGCAGAAGGTAAGGAACAAAGAAGCCTTTGTGCATAGTGGTGCTCACATACGTCTATGCGCCTCATTGCAGGGGGACCAGTAGTTAGCGGAACAAGTGCTTCAAAAGTCAACCAAGCGACCAGTTCTTCCCGCGGATTATGCGATTCCGAATTGAGCGAAATTCTTTATTGCACGACGCGAGCGTTCGGTGGCGGGAGAGCCAAGAACCATTGCCGAGCGCACTGCGTGGGAGAAGGTGGCAGCCCAAGAGCGCGCAGAGAAGGAGCGCTGCGTTCAACTGGCACTCCCTCTTAATGAACTGATTGCATATAGGATTTGGACATGGCAGCCCCACGGAAGATCCGCAGGGGCGCCCCATGCACTTTTAGGGCGATTTCAAATCCTACCATCTGACCCCGAGTACGGGGGCAATGTAAACAAGTCCAACGTTGGCGTCTATTCGTTCTCGTATGCTGACGACAACCCCTCCACTCACGCGAGATGCGCGATGGCGGAGGAAACGTTCAACGATGGTTATTGGAACGCTGCGGAGATTGTTCTGGAGCAACCCGAAGAGCATCACGGGTGACGGTGGTCCTATACAACGGTGCACGGTTGACCCCGCTCATATTGTAATGACTGAGATACGCATCGACCATTGGACCCCCGCCGCTTTCCATGCGAATGGGGGTAGCGCGTGAGCGCTGATGAGAAAGCAATTGCAAGACGATGAGGCGATGGATAACGATTTTAATGCCGAAAGGACGAGGAACCAACCACGAATTGGCCAGATAAACAATGTTATCAATCAACAGTGCCAGTGGGTTCCAGGACTCCGGCCGATGGCAGGGCACTGCTCCGCCGCACCTTGACTATCATCCGTCGATGGAAAATGTTCGGGCGCATCTGAAAGACAAGGGATGCCGTCTTGCATATAAACACCCGCTTTGGGACGAAGCGACTGACGGACGGCGGATAGCCAAACCTTTGATGAAGCTGAGGCCAAGCCACCGGCTCAGCCGGCGGGCAGGTCTGCTTCTGGTTTGACTCCTGTTGCCGATGCGCAGTCACCGCCGGTTCAACCGGGTGGCATTGGCGCTGGGCGTCAGGATGGCCCCGCCAAACCGCCCCCGCCTTGTGCTAATCCGCGCGCGCCGAGGCCGCCATCTCCATCTCGGAGTGCAAGACCGCCTAAGCCGCCACCAGCAAGGCTTGTTCGGCCTCCTGCCCCGCCTGCGCTAGAAGGCAGAGGGGGCATGACGGCCGCTGAATCAGGCAATGGTGCTCAAGAAGGGGGCCTGTCTCCGGCGGCCCCGCCGCCTGGCGACCGAAATCCCTGGGGGCCTCTCACAGACCTGGCGGCGAAGCCGCTTCCGCCGCCCTCTCGGCCTGCTTCGAAGTCATTGGCTAAGCCAATTATCTCCAGCGAGATCCCCGAAGGGGGAGCAAAGGCGCCCCCGCGTGACATCCAGGAAGTTTGGAGACCTTCTTTGAGAGATCCTCCTTTACCAGTGCCGGCGAAAACGCCGGGCGCTGGAAGTTCGGCAGCCACGCTCGCGCCCCCGACGCCCCCGCCGAAGGATCCCCCGAGGAGGGAATCGGGGCTTAGGGAGGGGGGGGGGGGGCATCTGGAACTTCGGCGGATGGCCAAATATGGCAGCCCGGCTTTCCAGCGCTAGCCGAAGGGCAATTGATTGTGATAAAACGCCCCAGAAGGGGCTCAAAACATACGTGTTCGAGTTACCAGACCACCCATGCTGTGGATCCTGTGTTGGGCGATCGACGAATGGCGAGATTTGCTGGGGATGAAGCTGGAGAGAAACCATATAATGACTGGCCGATGCCTCCAGAGGACCTCGCAGATGATGACTCTGCGGCAATTGGTGTTAAGATTGTTAGAGACCTTTTGGATGCGCACTTTTCGGCCGGAGTCGAACCGAGCCGAACTATCATTCGAGAACGAGTTGAAATGGCTCTGGCACGCTTGCCCCGGCGGGAGTCCGCCTGAAGGTGCAGGGGCCTTCTCTGATGAGGGGGCTCAGTGTCTAAAAGAAGACATGATCACCTGGGCGAAGCGTTATTTGACGAAAGCATGGGGGGGAGACGCATGAACCAGTTGAATATGCATTGCCTTATAAAAATTTGTCTTATTATTTGCGTTACTTCATTGAGGCTCGCTGTGCGGATTTTGCTGCGTCAGGCGATGTTCCCAATGCCCGGGGCGCTGCTGGCTCCGCGAATTGGCCCGGTATAGCCAGCGCCAATATCGATGCAGCTACCGCGCAGGTAGAAGAAGAAGAGGACTCACGTCCCGCGGCTTCGCCGTCAGAGACAAACAATCGGCTGGGGATCCCCCGTGCCTGGGAGAGGTCTCACTTGTCATTTTCGGAAGAAGCGGATTCCGGGAATAGCCCAGGAACCGCGAATATATTCTTGCGTCTGACACCACCGCCAGTTCCCGAGCATAAACAGCTCCGCCCAGGGGGGCCAGACGTCCCAGGACGAACGAGGAATATGAGTCATGCGACGTTTTCTATTCCCGAGGAAAGACTGCATTTGGAACGTCAAGAACGCGAGGATATACGTCATGAAACATCTGGTGAGATTCGAAAACAAATTATTGAAGCTCATAGAGCTGGCCCCGCGCCGCCTCACATCGCAGCGACTCGCGGGCGCACCCGTGACGCGATCAGAGAAAATGCCCACGTGGCACATGACCCTGCGTTTACGCTGCTTGGGGAGATTAGCGCGGACGGGCTTAGACGAGCAAATCGATTTCTCAAGGCATAATTTGATTCTGATAACCGGCCAGATTGTCTCCCCCAGGAGGTTTATCCAGTTCTCCCCCCCCCCGTGCCGCCCACAGGCGCTGTCGGCTTAGCCGAAGAAGCGGAGGCAGAGATAGTGAGACAGGGCAACATCTCCCTAATGTTGGGGAGCTCTGATTTCTGGCGACAACGCAGTCACCGCAATCATCATGTCGCTCACTCCATTGGAGAATGCGCAGTGCACATGGCCAGACATTGCGCGGAATGCGCTTGATCATCGGGCGCGTGGGTGCACTTCGGTGACCTCGTCCGAAACATGGGCAGCGATGGAATCACGCGCGCCGCGACTGCCCTTGCGGTGCACGGCTTAACCGTCTTATCGCCGGGTTTCGTTGAAATCTTTGGAGTCAAGGCCGATGGCGTCATGCTTCTGGAGCGCGCAACGCTGTTGAGGCATTGGAATCAGTTTCTCAAACCAGATGCCTCACGCGACGCAGTCGGTGATGAGGAAAATGCGAACGCGATAGTTTCCATTGATCGAGACGATCGCGCTCGCGGGCCAATCCCACTGCTTTATCGCGCATGTCAAGGACGCTCTTGCTTTGCCCATCGCGTAGAGCCTGTCTGGTCCACCACGAGGGGGTCATCACATGAAGGATTTGCAACATCGCAGTCATCGTCACCATCATCGTCACCATCACCACCTATCATCATCACCGTCATCACATCACCAGCAGCGAACAGCATCGTCATCATCATCATCATCAGCGGTTTCGGCGCTCGGGCGCGACCAGTTCGCCTTTCGCGCCCCCCCCCCCCCCCCTACCCTCGCAGCAAGCAGCCGCCATGACGGGCAAGAGGTCAGGTGAGGCAGCCCAGGCCCAGCCACCAGCGAAGAAACCCAACCCACCAGTCGCTGCGCCCGCCGCTGCCTCTGGCGCGCCGCCTCTCGCTCAGGCGCCCGCGGCCCCGTTGTGCATCGCGCAACCCCTCGAGGCGGAGAGCGCGTCGAGGCAGCAGGGTCAGCTCACGGAGTGGGCGCGCCAAGTGAAGAAATGCGTCGACCATGCTTTGCGCGGTTCCCTGCGGGAGCGCAGGCGCGAGTTGTCTTTCGCGTTGCCGCAGAAGTGTTTTATGATTCCGCCGTTGGCCATCGCTCAAGCTGCCTCTGGCGCAAACCTCACTGCGTTTCGCGAGGCGATGGACTACGCCAACCCGGTTGCGAGCTTCCCCCGGACCGAGCAGTGCGAGGCAGCGGGGCGGTGTGGATGTTGGATCCGACTTGCTCGGACATCGACGACGTCTGCGTGCGCCAGCCGGAGGGTGCCATGGGCATGTGGTCGGAGGAGACGCACCGCATCTCCTCCAGTCGCGCGCCCTCGCGGCGCCTCTCCTTCGACGTGCCTCTCCCAGTCAGGGTGGTTGACGCCGAGGTCGCCCAGCGCGTTCAGCCTGGCGCGCCTGGAGTTTGCGTGGCCGAGCCTCTGACCATGCTCGCGGGGCGCGCGGCGGTGATCACGCGGTGCTCTGCTATGAGCGAGGCGCTCCAGCAGTCCAACGATGACCGCGCGTAGCATCTGTTCAACGCCGCTTTGTCCGTGCCCATCGGGATGCGCGCGCTGCCCGACGGCGACGCGAGCCGCATGGCCGTCTTGATCTTTTCAGAAACGGCGTTCGCTAAGCGCGCTGCCTCCGGCGCTGATTCCTTCTGGAGGTTCGCAGAAAAGGCGCGCCGCTTGACCGGCGCGGCGAATTCGTTCGCCAAGCTCGAACCGCAGGCGAAGCTGGAGGCCGCGATCAAGACCTACGGCCTCGCCTTCAAAGGCAAAGCGCTCACCGCTGCAAGCGCGACGGCGCTGAAAGGTCTGCAGCCTTTCGCCCTCGACGACGCCCGCGGATCGGCGTTCGCGCTGGCCGAAGTGCACTGCCCAGAGCTTCGGGGGCCCGCGCTTCTCATGGGGATCGGGCGCGCCCGCTCCACGAGGGCGTCTCTGACGCCCAGGCAAAGGGGCACTTCGTCTTCATCGTGGACAGCCTGCGCATGGCCCGCCTGACGGGCGAGATTCCGAAGGGCGAGAAACTCTCCGCGAGCCGAGTCGTCGGGCGCGGGAGGGGGGCGCCAGCGATGACCCACGCGTTCTTCAGGAAAAAAGAGCTTGTCGAGTGCATCTTCCACGCGGCGTTTCTCATTGACGAGGCTATGCACAGAGACATGGCCATATTTGAGACGCCTTTCAACATCGCGCAGAAGTTCGCTACCTCTGGTGCGAATGGGCTCGCGGCTTCGCACCGGATGTCCGAGTCGGGCGGCCCCGACGGGATGGGCGCGCTGTTTTCGCTCAAAGTGGCTGAGCATCGGGGCGGGGTGGACCCCAAGGCGAAGGCGATGATCGACGTCGCGTGGCCTGTGTGGGCCGGCGCTTTCGATGACGAGGTTGCCGAACTCACCTTGCAGGAGATCCACGGCGGCTCTGCAGGGTTCCTCTGGCACACGTACCTCAACGAGACCAGCCAGCAGGTGGGCGCCAATTACCGCGCCTTCGTGGCCGCGCGCGCCGGTGGGCCGACCCCAGCCGCCCCCAACCTTGACCAACATCTCGGTATGTTGGGGGTCTCCGAGCTCGGGGGCGAGCAAAAGGAAGAGTTTCATAAGCTCCAGGGGCAGCTCAAGCAGCTCCGCGGGAAAACCGTCAAGTTCGCCACCTTGCCTGTTGTCGGCGCTGCCTCTGGCGCGGAGTTTGCCGCGGCGCAGATGCAGCGCGCGCGGGAGAAACTCCGCCCTGGGCACCGCTTCGGGGGGGGGAAATCCGCGCGCTCGTCGCCTCGGCGGAGCCGCCCCCGCCCGGCGCGGCGAAGCGAGGCGGCGAGGCGAGGCTGAGCGAGCCGATGCTCTCCGACGAAGCCAAGTTCAAGCGCGTCCTTGAGATCTTCGCTGCGACAAAAGGGGGGAAGGTCGACGCCCTCATCCTCTTCGACGGCAGGGGCAGGGCGAACCGCCGTGTCATTGGGTCCTTGGAGGATGAGTTGGCGACGGGAGGCCCCCGCGCGCTCGTTGAGCGTTGGCGCGCGCGCGGCCGACCGAGACGGATGGCCCGCGGGCCGCGGCCAGGGCGTCGAGCTACACCATCAACAACAAGGAGATGGCGCATTTCTCGCTGCCACTGAAGGGCTCGCGGAAAGTGGCGCACCGTTCGGTTTTCAGTTCGCGCGGCGAGACCTCGAGCGCAGCCGCGGCGTGCACTGGCATCTCCGCGCGGCGCTTCTCGGAGCTCCCCCGCATGTGCCACGACGCCAAGGCGAGCGCCCTTGGGGCTGCATCTTGCGCCGCGCATGATAGCAAGCACGTGCGCCTGCAGGGTGGCGCCGACGAGAAGGGCCACTCGTTCTCGCACAACGAGGTGAAGCCTATCTCCTTCTGGCAGACGATCATGGAGCACCGCGAAGTGACCCGCGTCGTGGAGTTCACTCCAGGCTCTGGCGCCTCGGCTGCCGCTGCCTCTGTCGCGGTGGAGTGCGAGGGCATCGCTGGCAACGCAGCGCGCGGGGACTGGCTCAACTCCATCGTGGACAGGCGCGCCATGCACAGGGCGGGCCACGAGGACGGGCGCGCGGAGCAATTGGGCGGCGACGCGGACATCGTCGAGAAAGCCGGCAAGTTCTTCGGCGGCGCCACGATGGAGGCGCGCCGGTCGTTGATGCCAGCCGCCGAGGGCGGCGACGACGCGGGGGGGGGGCGAGGCTGAGGGGAGCTCGGACACGAACTAGACGGTTGCCTGAGACACTGCCTCAGGCGAGCCACGACGCTGTCTCTGGCGCGCCGCGTGCTGCATGTGAGAGCATTCGAGTTGAGCGGGGGAGCGCTCGAGTGCGAGAGGCGGCCGCTGGCGCCGGCTCTGGCGCGTTAGTTCTCGCGCAGTTTTTTTTGAGCAATGCGCAGCTGCGCGCGTGGTTTGGCGCTCCGTGGCGCGCGCCGCTGCGTGCGGCGCGCATTCGCGGAGGGCCTGGTTCGCTCGCTCAGCGGGCGACGCGTCTGCCGACGATGATTTTTCTGGCCGCGCTTGACATGCGTTTGCGGAAACGCTCCGCTTGCAATCGTCATTGTCATCGTCGCCGCCAGCGGTCGCGGTTGCCGTCGTCGCCGCTGCCGCCGCCGTTGCCAGCGTCAGGTCGCGGTCGCGATCCCCGTCGTTGCCATCGCCATCAGCACCGCCATCGCCGTCGCAGTTATCTCACTCAGCAGGGCCACCCAACAAATAAACCAGAAACAAGGCAAACATTGAACATGACAACCAATGTCTAAACGAGAACACGGGGCCGCCCCAAAAATAAACAGGACGACGCGAAAAGTAGACAGTACCACCCCAGAAAGTAAACGGGACCAGAGAGAAACTAAACATGACCACCCCGAGCAGTAAACAGGACCACGAGAAAACTAAGCGGGGCCCCAGAGAAGCTGAACATGACCACGAGAGAACTCGACAGGACCACGCGCAAACTAAACAGGACCTCCGAGAAACTCAACAACACCACCTCATACAATAACCATGAACACGCAGAGAGTAAACAGGACCATGCAACAAGGAAGCAGGACCACAGAGAAACTAAACAGGACCACCCCAAAAAGTAAACAGGACCATGAAACACTACGCAAAACCACAAAGACACAAAACGCGACCACCCCAAAACCTAAACAGGACCACGCAAACATTAAACGGGGCCACAGAGAACACAGGGAAGCTAAACAGGACCACCCCAAAAAGTATGCAGAACCGCGCAAATCTAGACAGGACCATGAAGAAACTAAACAAGACCACCCCAAAAAGTAAAAAGGATCACACAGAAAACAAAAAAAACGACGACTAGGACCAGGAACAAACTAAACAGGACCACGCAGAAATTAAAGTGGACCAACCCAAGAAGTCAACAGGGCACACAGAAAACTAAACATAACCACGTAGAATTTAATCGGGACCACCGCACATTGTAGACAGGACCATGCATAAGAAGTAAACAGGACCAGGAGAAAACTAAACAGAATCACTGAGAAATCAAACAGGACTACCCGGAAAAAAGTAAACAGGACCACGCCAATAATTAAACGGGAACACAAGAGGCTGAACAGGACCAACCCAAAAAGTAAACAGGACCACGAGCAAATTAAATAGGACCTCGGAGAGACTAAACCGGACCACGCACGCAAACAGGGCCACCGAAAAAGAAACCCGGAGAAACTAGACAGGACCACCCCAAAAAGTAAACAAGACCACGCAGAAAGCAAACAGGACCAGGAGAAAATTAAACATGACCAAAGAGACACTAAACAGGACCACCCCAAAAAGTAAACAGGACCACGCCAAAACGTTGACAGGGCCAGCGAGAAACTGAACGGGACCAGCCAAAAAAATGAACAGGACCACGAGAGAATTAAACAGGACCGCGGAGAAGGTAAGCAGGACCACCGCAGAGAAACTGACAGGACCGCGCAAAACTACACAGGGCCACGGAGAAACTGAGCCGGACCACAGAGAAACAAATCAGAAACACGCGAAAAAGTACACAAGACCACGCCAAAAAGTAAACGGGACCACGAGAAACTGAACAGAAGCACAAATAAACTAAACAGGACCCCCCCAAGAAGCAAACATAACCGCGCAAAAACTTAACGGGGCCACAGAGAAACTAAACAGGACCACCCAATCAGGAAACAGGACCACGAAAAAAAAATTAAACCGGACTACAGAGAAAAGTAAACCGGGCCGCAGAGAAACTGAGCAGGGCCACAAGAATAAGTAGACAGAACCACGCAGAAAAGCGAACAGGAGCACAGAGAAGCTGAACAGGACCACCCCACAAAGTAAACAGTTCCACGCAAAGAGTAGACAGGCCCACGCCAAAAAACTAAACAAGACCTCGGAGAAACTACACAAGATTACCTCAAACAATAAACATGACCACGCAGCAAGTAAACAGGGCCATACTCAAAGTAAACAGGACCACAGAGAAACTAGACAGGACCACGCAAAAACTAAACAGCGCCTCGGAGAAACTGAACAAGACCACAGAGAAACTAAACAGGACCACCCCAAAAACCAAACATCACCACGCAAAAAATTAAACAGGACCGCGGAGAAAAGTGAGCAGAACCACCCCAAAAAGTTAACAGGACCACGCCGCAAGTAAGAAATACGATCGAACAGCTTCAAAAAACAACGCGACTGCGTAGCCCACCGGTGATGTTTTCACGTTTTGAAGAGGTCCTGCTTCCTTTCGGGATGATCCCGCGCTCAGTCTGGCTCAGGATCTCCTGACCAAAAACAAACATATCGTCGCAGAAAGCTAGAAGGACCACCCCACCTGCGTGCATTGTGGCCAGTCTTTTTTTCTCGGTGTTTCTGATGTTCTGTTATTATTCCCTCTTCTTCTTCGTTCTTGCTTTTTCTCCCCACCGTGCGCGGCGGTCAATGCTACATTTGACGTAATTATTCGGGCGCGATGGAGGAGGCAATCATCATCGCCATCATTGAAGGGCGCCATCCACATCATCTCCTTCAGCGCGCCATCAGCATTACCACCGTCAGTTGTGACGCCAGCGCGTTCGCCATCATGCTCAGCATCATTACCGTCATCACCACCATCCATCATCATCTAGCTCGCTGTTGCCACGCAGCCGTTTTGGCGCAAGCCGAATGCCAAGCATCTGGGGTGCACTGCGATCGGGGGCGCTGTGCTCGGGGCGATGCGGGTGCAATTTGTTTTCCGATTTGGGGGTCGTCTCAAGAAGAAACCAGCAACGACTGCGGGGCAATCGCGGCCGTCGCGGAGACGCGGCGGACTAACCCGCAGCGGAGTGTCTTGTGCCGAGAAGAAACATTTACCTTTGGCGAGGCTGAAAGCTCTGCCTCTGGCGACACGGGGAAAGCACAGGGCGGCTCAGCCCCGGCAGGGCGCCGCGCGGACTGCGACCGAGGTGATCGCCCCAGCGGGCGCGGCGGGAGGGGGCCGGAAGAGGGGTCCATCTGGCAGATCTTTGACGAAGCTTTGGTCTTAGTTTATTGTCGGCCCGCGCGCGTTCTCAGGGGCCGATCCCGATGCGCAGCATGTCGCCTAGCATGCTCATTGCAAGGCGTTCTGTAGAAGATGCGATTTCCACAAACGTCGCAATGCGTACCAGGCGCTATTCCTCCTGCCGAATGGTTCGTCGCGGCTGGCAGCAGGTGCGCATCGCGGCCCGCGGGGAATGGCTTGCCGAGTGCGCGCAGAGGCCGCGGCCTCAGGACGGAAGTGCCCCGCAGGGAATTTCTCCACAAGGTCAGGCCCGCGTCGGGCTTCCACGGCGCATTCCAAGTAGAACAGCATCAGGGGTCAGCAGCGCACCGACACGTAGCGGGATTGAAGCGCACCAAGATTTGTCGCGAAGAATTCTCGCCTCCGCCATTGCCTCTTGCGTGCGATGCTGCTTCCTTGTGCTGCGCTTCCGCGGGGAAACGCGCCGTCGGCCGCGGAATGGAGGGGTGCGTTGGCGCTGCTCTCTGAGACGTCTTCTCTTCGCAAGTGCGCTCGCGCGCGGCGGGGGCAGCCCTTCGCGGCCTACCCGCAGGAGGAGAGAACGAGGAAACGCAGGCGCAAGCAGCTCTGAGTGATGGCCGAGGTTCTGCGCGTGGAAACCCGCGATGCGCTGCGACGCGCCGCGTCGATATCTTCATCCCTGGACGAGTCGAAATACCGGAAGTTTGTTAGATATCGCGCTGATGCGCCTGCGGGAAGCGCGGCGTCGCTCGGAACGTCGGCTTCGGGCAATTGCCGCGCGGGCGTGCTCGGCACCCTCCATTGCAAGAAGAGCCGCGCAGCCGAGTTGGAGGAGGACCACGCCGCGACGGCCGCGAGGCAGCTCGGCAGTTTCTTGACGAAGTTCTGCACGCCAATGGGGCGGGGCAGAAGAAAAGCAGTGCCTCTGGCGTGCGATGAATCGCCGAAGTCGCATGCTATGAGCACCGTCACCCGTTTGTCAGCAGATGGTGCTGCGAAGGAGCGGCGAGCACTGTTCCTGGTTGCTGTCGAACTCCCCCCTAATATTTTGATGGTGGCGCGCGATCCGGCGCACGCCGTGCGCATCGCGAGCCAGTCTTTGCCTTGCGACGACGTGTTCGGTGAGGTGGGGCACGAGCTTTTCGACGGCAGACACGCTCTGGCGCCAGACATGCACAGCGACAAGTGGCACAACCTGCTCGCGGCCATTCAAGAGGACAACGTCCTGCCTCTGGCGGGGCCAGACGTCGGCCGCAAGCTTCTGGAAACAGTCGCGCGAAATTGATGGTTCGCCAAGCAGCGGTTCGATTCCACGGCGGGGCCAGCGGGGAAAATTGCGCATATGTCGCTGCCAGTTGCGACTTTGCTGGCCTATATGTCGCAGGACAGACGCCGCGACAAGGCCTTGCAGGGGCGAGCCCTGGCTTCATTGAGAAAGCTCGACACTACATGTTGCATGGCCGTTGGCGCGTCGGCGGATTGGGGCATGATTTGCCATTGGTTCTTGCGCTTGTTCGACGTTGCCAACCGCGACGCTGCTTCAACGCGATCGCAGATCGATAGCATGGTGGAGACGTTGGACGCTGTCTCCTTGGAAGGGCGCGCGTTCCAGAAGATGTGCCTCTGGCGCCGCCCAGGCCGCGGCCTCGCTGGCGGCCGCGCGGGGCGAACCGTTGCCGCGCGCGAGTGCGCAGGGGGGGGGCGGCTGGCTTCATTGCGACCACCGCGATGTCAAATCTTCGGCGCGAGCATGTTTTCCTGGCTGGGGGGTGGGGTGGGGGGGGGGGGGGGGGGGGCGCGCTGCACTGGGAAGAGCCTCGGGATGCGCGCGGGGAAGAATTACTCGAGAGGGTGCAGAACGTGACGTGTCTGACGTCAGAGAGACTGCTAGCTGATTTTCCTCTGAGCGATCTCCGTTCGGCATTGGCGATGTTCGATCGGCGCCTCGTTCGGGAGGGCTCGGGGATCTGGCCTGTTTCAACGCGCGTCGGTTCGCGCTCCGAGGCGCGAGGGCCGCCTCGCCAAGAGGTCCTCTGCGCCGCGCCATTATCTTGGCGTTCTCGCCGCTGCTCGCTGGGCTGCGCAGCGCAGGCGCGCTCGCTGCCAGTGCAGCGCTGCATCCTGGCGCAGGCGCGGTTCGCAGCGCTCGGTGGAATGATGCGATGCAGAAGTTTCACCGACGACCTCTGCGCAACGCCCCCGGCGCGGGCCGCGCCAGGCGGCGTTTTCCTGAAACCCCCGGGCGTTGACCTCGGCGCTTGTCGGGGCGCTCGCGCAGCGCCAGCGGGGCCATCTCCGCGCGGCAAGGTGGCGGCGCTCGCTGCCTCTGGCGTGATCGGGGATGCGCGAGCGAAGAGGCCCAGAGAAGTGACGGGGCCACGCAGACGCGCGGAGGCAAATCTGGTTGTCGCCCGAGATCTTTCAATTCTCCACGACGCGGCGTCGCTCGCCGTTGACGTGGATATGGCAGCGTCGTTCCTCTACGTCGCGGCGCTCGGCCTGGACGTCGTCAGCAGAGCCCAACCCGCTGCTGCCAGTTACGTCCCAGGTCGTCTATTGCCGAGTCAGCATCTCAGGCACTCGCGGGCATGCGAACAAAGGGTCGCTCTCTGCGCTGGGGAGAGGCTCGACGTGGAGTTTCCCTCTGCGCGCGCCGCCCTGCAGCGCATCGCTCGTGCGCCTGGGAGCAAGGTCGTCGCGGGCGCCGTCGGCGCGCCTGCCGCTGGCGGCGTTTCCTTGCTCGCGATCCGGGACGCGGTGGACTGGGCTGTCTCAGCCCGGAGGGTCCTCAATGAAATGGGGCCGATGGTTCTCAGCGCCGACGGGTCGCGCCTGCGGACCTGAGAGAAGAGCTCCATTCTCACCGTCGCCACTGACATCCTCATCGCCATCGCAGGCAATGAGCATCATTTGCACTATGACTGCTTCGTCATCACAATTATTTGAACACCTTCATCATCAACGGCACATTCGTCCTCTTTGTAATTCACCGTGCCCCTCTCTTTGTTTTACTGATTATCCCTTGTTCTTCCCGCCCCCTAATTACGCCTCGTCCTCCTCTTCCTCCTCCGTTTCATCTTTCCCCCTTCTTCGTCTTCTCCTTCGGCCCTCTTCTTCTCCTTGCTCCAGGTCCTCCTCCTCGCCCTTGTGCTCCTCGTTATGCGCCTCCTCTTCGCCCTTCTTCTCCTTTTGTTATCATTCCTCTTCCTCCTCCCTCTTGGGCCCAGGCCCCCCCTTCGCCCTCTCTCCTGTCTCTCCTCCTGCTGCTGCCCCCCCCCCTCGTCGCGAGCTCACTTTCTGTTCTCTTCGCACAGGGAGTCGGGTTGACGCTTCCCTTCGCGCAGAGAGCCGGGCCGTCGTTTCTTCTTATGCAAAGAGCCGAGCTGCGGCCTGCAATTGGGCCGAATTGTCGCTCCCCTTTTTGCAGAGAGCCGAGATGTCGCTCCCGTTTTTGCAAAGAGCCAAGTTGTCGCTCTCCTTTCTGCGAAGAGCCGAGTTGTCGCTTCCATTTGGCCAGCGTTGTCGACAAATTCGACTCTCCAACTTAGGGATTTCGCAAGTTATAAGGACAGGTCATTCTGCGAAGGCCCCGCTTATCTCCGCCACAACTCTGGCATCTCCAGGGCGTTCACTTCAGCGCAACAACAAGAGGCGGGGATCAGGAGGAGGAGGGGGATGTTGTTAAGGATGGCTATTGTCAGCATTCGCTGTCTTCATAACATGAGAAATCCTCATGTTGGGAACGTGAGTTGTTGCCGCGTATGGATTTCAAACAGTGGCCATCACTCATGCTCCCAACGTGAGGTTTTCTCATGTTACACGGCCAGCGGGTTCTGAGAATCGCTGTCCTTGTAACATAGAGAACCCTTAAGATGGACAGCGAGTTGTCGGCTGAACTGTGACGCGCTGTGGATCTTGGGTTTGTGGCGGAGTGAAAGGGGGCCCCTTGCAGAATGAGCTGCCCCTGCAACTTGTGAAGTTCCTAAGTTGGAGAGGCGAGTTGCCGACAACGCTGGCCAAAGGGAAGCGACAACCCGGCTCTTGGCAAAAATGAGAGCGACTCTTCGGCTCTTTGTAACAAGGGGAGCGACAACCCGGCTCTTTGAACAAAAGGAGAGCGACAACTCGGCTCTCTGCAACAAGGGAAGCGACAGCTCGGCTCTTTGCAGGCCACAACTCGGCTCTCTGCGCAAAGGGAAGCGACGGCGCAGCTCGTTGCGGAAAGGGGACTTCCTCACGTCTTGGACCCAAAGGAGGAGTAGGTCGGAGGAGGTGGGGAGGAGAAGGGGGGGGGGGGGGGGGGGGGCGCGGGGTCGGGGTGGGGGACTTGCGGTGGAGGGGGGGGGGGGGGGGGGCAGGAGGGAGGCGGACGCAGAGGAAAGAGAATCAGATTGCCCCTCCTCCTGCTCCAGAACGGGCTCAAGCGAGGCGCCGGCCCCCCGCGTGCATGCCCAGCATGTCTCCGCCCGCACAGGCGCGTCTCTAGCTCGAGTGGCGCGCTGCCTCTGGCGGGCCCCTTTTCTTTTCTGCTGGGCGGCCTACTGTCGCTGTCTACAGCGCGTTTCCGCGGATGGCGCTTGCCTGCCCCACCTGCACGCAGCGCGCCCGCGGGGACGGGTCGCGCCAGAACGCCGTCTGCCCTCAGTTCTTCGACAGTTGCTCTGGGAGGCGCTGGAAGCTGACGCGGCCGCGGTCGGCGCTCGGCGTCGTTGCCAATTGCTTCGGTGACTGACTCTGCGCAGGGCGGGCGCGTCGTCTCGCTTCGCCATCGGCGCGGCGTTCGCATGGGCATTGCCTTTGGCGCGCGCATGCGAGAACATCTCGCCGGCGCCACCCTGCGCTTGGAGGTGCTGTGCGTGCTGTCCCTCTGCTATTGGAGTTGGGCGGCCGCGCGTGTCCTGAAAATTCTGATGCGCCGCGTGGAGGAGCTCCTGGGGGCCGATGCGCAGGGCAGCCTTGCATGGACGTTCGCGGGAGGAGGCGATGCTGAGTCTGCGGCCGACGAAATTTTCCGTCGCCTGCAATCGCCGCCAGGAGACACTGGAGCTCTTGCCACGGGCGAAGGCGCGAACGCTCGGCGGCACGGCAGCTGATTATTTTTCGCGCCATCCCGCGATGAATCTGGTAAAGAGGAGAACGGCGGAGGTTGAGTTCGGCGTCTTAGCGGGGGGCCTGCGATCCGGCCGTTCGGCGGATGCCATCGCCAAACTCGCGGAATCACTCGCTGCCTCTAGCGCGACTTACTCGACTTGCGAGGTGCATCTGCGTTAGGTGCAGCTTTGGGCGAAGGCGACGTACTCGCGGACAACGTTTCTGCGTTGGCTCTTCAAGGCCGAGGACGTCAGAGCGAAGTCATCCGCGGAGGATTGGGCACTGCTGGCCGGCACGGGATCCGGCGGCTGGCGCCGAGAAGGGGGTGGCGGCTGCCGGGAATAACGCGCATGAGGACGCCGTCGCAGTGTGCGATCTCGTTTCGCAGGATTTGTGGGCCGCCTCTGGCGCCGAGCATGGCGGCTGCCGCTGGAAACTCGATTGCCGGCCGAACACGTAGACGACATCAATCTACTTGGAAAGGAGGAAGCTACAGATCGCCGCGTGAAACGCGTCGAAAACTTTTTTCGCGCGCAGATTCAACGCACTTGCGCCAGCTGCGCCGCCAGACATGCGAAGAACGAAACGGAGGCGCTACATTAGACCAGGACGCGCACAATCCCACACGCCGGCCTCGCGGGCGCGGAGGTCGAGGAGACAGCGGCGAAACTTGTCGCGGCATCTTCGTTGAGGTCCGCGAAGCATTAGCATGTGCTCTTATTGCCCAAGTCTGGTTGGCGGCGCACGTCGCCCCGTTGCAGCGGGCGCGAGGGCCCGCTGACATCCAGGCGCAGGGGTTGCATGCATTTGCGCGGAAACTGCAGAGCCAACCTCAGATGGTAGTCTACCCAGATATGAAACCCTCCGGAGAAGTCGGCCTGCACAGTGACTCCGGCTATCGACGGACGAGACGGCCGGACATTGCATCAGAGGTGCCAACCTATACGGGCGTGGACTCACGCGCAATGGCACATCCGTCGGGCACCTGATATATGCCCGCTGCAAGTCGCACCGGCTGCAGGCAAGATTAAGCAATTCTGCGGGGACGCTTGCAGCAGCCCAAAACTTAGAGGACTGCTACCCGACAGTTGTTACCCTTCATGGGCGAATGGCAGACAACCTCGACGTACGCAGCTCAGATGTGCACTTGGCATGCGCCGTCTCTTCATCAGAGTCGCCAGCGGTGCTGAGTCAGCATTCGCATCCTTGTCCAGCAAGGACCATTGTAATCCAGGCCTCCTAGATGGGGTCCGAGTAGATGGGGTCGGAGGATCGCGCCGCATCGCCGATGCATCGGCGATGCGGCTCGATGCTGAGCCCGATTTTCTTCACGCTGACGTCGCCGATGCATTGCCGATGTCGCGATGCATCGCCGGTGCATCGGCGATGTATAGGCGATGCGGCACGATCCGCCGACCCCATCCACTCCGACCCCATGTAGGAGGCCTCTATGTAAGCCTGCAGAATGTGCCTTGCTAGGGCACACTAGCGGGATAAAACATAGGATGGACAGGCGCATCATGCGTTGCATGCAATGGCGTGGCACACGTGATGTGACTGCCGATGAACACCCCGAGGGAGCATAGAACGGGACTTGTCACGACAGGTATCGGCGGGAACGCAATCCTTTTCAGCACGAGCTGAGGGCTCACATGTTTTACAAGTCTACGACCTCGAAGTCTGAGCCCGGTCCGCGTCGAGCCCGCGGAATGCTTCCATTTTGCGTGGAGACACGCGTTGAGACAAGTCCATCTTGCTTTTTGCATTTTGCATATGATTTCTTATTCTTTTGCGCTGTCTGCGCCCTTGGGTCCTTGCCACACGGGCCCCGCAGGGTTGCCGCTGGTACTTGACCAGGCCCGCCCCTGCCGCCACTTTGCGGCTCAATCCTGGCACTGGGCCGGATCGTGCCCGCCACTTCTTCGCAGGTCCAGCCTGCCGCTGGCTGGCTAGACTTGGTTCGTCTTGACGCGAGTCTTCGCGCGTTTTTTCCTTAAAATGTAGCCTGATATTGCGGTTCGTTCTGCTCGTCCCCCCCCCCCTCCCCCCCATCGAATCTGAAACAGGGTTGCAGAGGGTTGGTATCTGTAGCGAGCATAGCGAGAGTGCCGCCGGCGTCTGCTTCAAGACGCTTGCGACCGATCTGTTTAGATTGACCGTGGATTCGGCAATCTGTTATCGCACCAAAGACAAGGTCTGATCCGTCTTCTGGATGATGCCCCATCTCTCATCTGCCTTCCAATCTACTACCACATGATCCTCATCATGTTTTTTACTGACCTACTTCATCGTCTCCATGTTAGGCCATGTGACGGGTGTCCCCCGCTCACCAAAGGTTCGCTCTCTTCGGGGTTGCAGTGATAGCGGCCCTTTCGGGCCCTGATGACGCAGCCAGCGCGAGTCTCATCCTCTTCGTTGTGTTCTCCACCCCCCGTTCCCGATCTCTACCCTTTCCTCTCCATTTATTCCGTCTGACCCTGCCTATCCTCATCCTCGCCCCAGTGAGTTTTCGAAACATGTTTTTGTTGCCCAAATTTGAGAGTCGGGCTGACAGAAAACCAGGATGTGCCTCGCAGCCACGTCACAATCACATGCAAATGCGATTGTTGTTCTGGGCGCAGCAGGCGCGCCGACATAGTGCAAACAACAGTGTTCTGAATCGTTGCATGTTACCTTCGGCATGTCTGGGCACGCGCGATTCTGGCGCTCGTCTTCCGTGTCGTCCCCTCACCCTCTCTCCTCTTTTCCTTCTCCCTCACTCACCTCCTCTCCCCCCTTAACCACAGGCCGCTTGAATTCCCCCCTCAGACCCTTCCTTGTTTGCATCCTGGCCATCTCCTCGAGCTGCGTCCAGCCTTGCGGCGAGGACCGCCAGGAGTGCCTGGAAACTTCCAAGGCGACGCATGACGGCGGCGGCGGCGACGATAACGACGACATGCTGTCTCCAGGTGAGCCGGACAGCGGCACCGCTGGTCGCGCCCGGTAAGCGGCCGGCGCCGCCTGTGGAGGAGGCGCAGCCCACTCCAAAGGTGGCGTGGCTCAGGCTCGAGCCCGCAGAGGACGCCGACGACGGCGGCGGCGACGACGTCGATGTATTCGTTCCTCGACGAACAGGAGTTCCCTCGGTCACGCGAGGGGGCGCGAAATTAACCGCACTTCGCGCATCGCAGCTTCGGTTGGAGAATGTTGAAGAGGCTCCCTTGTCCAGGGCGGGGGTGCAAGAGCGGAAGATAGCCGCGCGTCGTGCATCGCGGGGCGTGATGCGCGAAGTGAAGGGACCCAGGAGGAAGAAGAGGGTACCAATACTGATGCCCGTCCGTCGTCGCCACAGTCGGCCATCCGCCTCGACATCCTGCGCAAAGTGCACCGCGCGAGAGGGCCAGGGAGCAGCCGCATCGATGTAAGATCGTTATTCCCCAAGAAACGGCATGACCATACATTTTTAGAGGTCTGCGCGGATTCCTTGAGTTGGCGACGGCTCCCCCCCCTGACGGCGCCTCCAGCGCCAGGGACGACCACCACTGGGCCAAGAAGTCTGCGCGGAATTCCGGTTGTCTATGTTCATGCATTGCCTATGCCCCAGTCCTCACTTCGGAGTTTTTGGGGGGCGTTGTTTCTGGAGGTTCTCGTCGCCGTGGCTTTTGAGAGGATTTCGGTCGGAAGATGGCGGCGCCATCGCCGCTCTGCGGGGCCCCTGCTGGCCGAGTCACCGCGAGGAAAGTGCGGAGGCCTAGTCGTCGATGTGGATGTCGTCGCCGCCGTCGTGGATGACGTCGTCGGCCAGCCAGGCTGGCAGCAGCAGGAAGGTCTCGCCATGAAGCGAACGGGGTCTGAGGAAAGCGGGTCCTGAGGTTTTCCGGAGTTGCTTGGTTTCCCGGGGCCCTCCACGGGCTCCATGACCGTCAGAAAACCAGTCAGGACGAGCAGTTGGCAGGCTCCCTTGCTCTCCCGCGTCGACCAGCCGGATGCTCGTGACATGACCTCAGCCGATTCGAGTTTGCGCGTCCCCGAGAAGAGTCCCCGTGAAGAACATGGGTCCTTGAGGGAAAGGAGTCCGGGAGGTTTCCTGTATAGAGGTCGGGTTCCCAGTGTGTGTTCCCAGGGCCCTGGGGCGGTCAGAGAATCGGTCGGGTTGAAAAAATCTCACCCCGCAAGGAGACCCCAAATAGCATTTACAATAGGCTGCGCCATCAGTTGCTCAACCCCACAGCTAACCAAACCGTCCATTGCTCCAATGGGTCTGCCAGAGGTTGCGCCACAGGTTGCGCCAGGCACAGTCTCACCCACGTATACTGGCCTTGCACTGATGCGGACACACTGTTGCGCTGTTCACACTTCTCTTGAGCCCTTGGTCGCGCCTCACTGGGTGACCGAGCTTTCTGAAACTCTCCGCTTCCGTCTGTCGTACAAATGGCAGTTCCGCGTGCCCAGACATATTAACATCCTCGAGACCACTGTCTTCGAAAGTCTGTGCAAGTACTGTTGCGTCAGGATGCCCGATTCTCGGATCCCTGTTCTCTTAGATTATAAAGTGGCTCTCGGAGCTGCGGCCCATGGGCCCAGCAGCTCTCCGGGTCTGTCCCATGTCTTGCGCACTACTCTGCCGTGCATCATCGGGGGCGGGTTGTATATGGGGGGTATGTACGTTCCGACGAACGTCCATCGGGCCGACGATCCCACAAGGCACCGTTCGGTCCGACCCCCCTCTCGAGCCCCCCCCGCGTGGCTCGAGGAGGCGGAACGGGGGGAGTCTGAACGCTTTGATTGCGTGGCTCAGGCCGATGCTCTCTCCCCGTATCCCACTTGCCTCTGGGCACGCCTCGTCGCCCTGCTTGCGGCTCGTGGGCTAGGCCCTTTGGGCCTCCGCCGGGCGGCCGCCCCCCCTTCGGGTGCGGGGATGGCTGCCGCCGACGGCGCCGCCGCGGAGCCAGCCTCTGAGGCTCCCGGCGGCGGCGACGCGCGCAACCCGGGTTCCCCGCTTTCGCGGCCGCCTGGGGCCTGGAACGCTTTGTTCCCAGGCGCCGCCGGGGTCGCGCGCGCCAGCGCTGGGGTCGCCACCGGCCCCTCTTCGCCGTGCGGAGGGAGAAGTCGCAGGGGACGGTGCCGATCCTGAGGCCCCCCATGCGCCTGTCTCAAGCACCGGCGGCGCCCAGTCCGCCGCGCTGGAGTTCGCGAGTGGTCGGAGATGTTCCTGCCGTGGCGGGCGGCCGAGAGGTTCCCTCGGGAGCCGCGAGCGGCGGTGGTCAGCGCGTCGTCGCCCGAGCTGCCAGGCTGAATGACGCACGAGCTGCCGTTCGTGTTGCCGACGGAGCGGGCCGCAGCGCCATAGGGGCGGCCTTTCGGCGTGCGGCACGCGACTGCCATTCTGACAAAGGAAGGGCGTCGCTTTCGGCCGCCGACGCCGAGGATCGAAAGCTGCGATTCAAACGCTTTGCGACGCCAAATCGCCGCTGCTCAACTACGAAAGCAGCCGTGGCGCCCCGGTGACCCCTTGCTCCGGCAGTGGTGTGGGGGGGGGGGGGCAGCCGGCTAGGCTCTCGCCCGTGCTCAGGGCCGCGGCAAGTAGGTGCGCAAGGGCAAGGCGCTTGCCAGCCACACTCTCGTGCTGTCCGCCCTGGACGAGGCCGCGCCAGAGCGTGTCGTGTCGTCGCGGGCTGAGCGTTCAGCTTTGCACGATGCCTCGGGCGACCCCTCTGGCCAGCCGCTTGTCCACCGATGCCTTGGTCCCCGCGACGAGGCCGCCGAGGACCGACCGAGCCTGGGAGGCCCTGCCCCAGGGTCGGCCACCGCCTCGGGCGCTCGCCGCCCACAGCACGCGGCAGCAAAGCCCCAGGCGAAGCGCGCGGCTCTCCCCGCTCCTGATGGGGGGGGCCGCACCCCCGCCTGGGCGCCGCGCTCGGCGGGCTGCGAACCGTCACGCCGCGGCGGAGCGCGCTGCCTCGCGGCCCCGCAGTCGGTCCTCCGCGCGAGCGACGAGCGGGGGCGGGGGCCGGATTTCTCTTCGAAGGTTCCCGAACCCTTACGGCCGCGACACAAGCGGATGGTCGCTGGCAGACGCTGGCGTCGCAGCTGCGGGTCCTGCGACGCCTTGTCGCGGCAGGTCGCGGCTCGCTTCGCCAGCTGCCAGGGCTCGGCGCCCAACGACGCCTCTTCGCGGCATGCCGCGGAACGCCTCCCCAGCCGACGGGGCGCGGCGCCCAGCGACGCCCCCGCGGCGCGGGCGCGCCGAGCCAGCCCGCCTCAGGCTTGGCAAGGTTCGGACTTCCGGTCTCACTAACCTTCTTCAGACAAAACCCAGTCACACACCTCCCTCCCGCATGCAGACACGACTATCCATGATTATAGCAAACGCAGCATCGTGACGATGTGGACAGCTGTGGCAAGCGTGTCGCACGCGCTCCCACAGCGCGCGCTTCTCGCGAATGCGGTGACTTCAGCGCGTCGCCCTCGCGCGTTCGCGCGACGCTAGTTCAGCAAAATTCTGCCGGCGCGCAGCGCCGCGCGCGCGGCGATTGATGGCGCTTCGTCGGGCGCGCGCACGATTGCGACGCAGTGCGGCGCGTGTTCGCAACGGCGGGCGATTTGCGCATGATGTTTTCGACGTGTTGTCTCGTTTTGGGGGTCGTCGTCGCGCGCTTCTTGCTAAATGCCAAAATAGCAAGAAGCGTGCCTGGCGAGTCTCCCGACGGCGCAGCTCGTCGAACACATCTGCGCCAAGCGCGCGCCGTTGCGAACCGCGCGCTGCTGCGTCGCATTCGCTCGTTCGCCCCGAGTAGCGAAACGCGGCAATCGCGCGCGGTTCCAGCGCGGGGCGAGCGCGACGTTGCGCGCGGTCGGCGCATCCAGCTACGAAGCCCCCGACAAGCCTCGGGCGCCCGCGGGGCACTGCGGATGCATTGCAGCTCGCGCGCCAAGAAGCCCATGGGGATTGCGGATTGTCTTGTCTTTGGGTCTTGGGGGTGTTCTTTGGGTATTGGGGGAACTCTGGGAAAGACCATGGGGTTTGTCTGTGGGCGCAGGTGTCTCCAGGAGCTGATGGCCCCCAATCGGCGAGTCAAGCGCGCGTGAGCAACGCGCTCTGATCGGCCAAAAACTCTCGGTATACGCAACATGCTACACGCACGCGCAGACACACACACACACACACACACCTCATAATGACAGAGAGCGCAATGCATGATCGATTGGACTTGAAGGCGTTGGATGCCAGAAGTTCTTTATGACGAGAAGCCCCATCTTCGTGTGCTGCCGCCGCTTTGGCTGCGCATCGGGGCCCCGTTCGTTTTTTTCCCCACATCCTGAGTGGGGTTCTTGTTTTCCCAGGACACCCTCTCCTTCCCACCTTCCCACCTTCCCACCTTCCCACCTCCCGCTCCCTCTTCCTATTCCTACCATACCATACTATACCATTCCATACAATACCGCTCCCTCTTCCTACTCCTACCATGCCATACTATACCATACAATACCATACCATACCACACCATACTATAGCAGACCACCGTACCTACCATACCACACCTAGGCAACCATACATACACCATCACCGCATACTTACCACACCATACAATACCATACAATACATACCTACCACGCTCGCTCCCTCTTCCTATTCCTACCATACCATATTATACCATACCATACAATACCATACCATACTATAGCAGACCACCGGAGTCAGGCAAGCACGTAGGAAACCATACATACACCATCACCGCACACCTACCACACCATACAATACCATGCAATACCTACCTGCCCTCCAGGGAGGCCCCGCCAGAGTGAGGACAGCATTCGCAAACCATATTATTTATCAGGTTTCGCGCCCCTCCCACCGCTCCAGGGAGGCCCCGCCTGAGCGAGGACAGCATTTGCAAACCATATAATGTATCAGGTTTCGCGCCCCTCCCGCTGCTCCAGGGAGGCCCCGCCTGAGCGAGGGCAGTATTTGCAAACCATATTATTTATCAGGTTTCGCGCCCCTCCCACCCCTCCAGTGAGGCCCCGCCTGAGCGAGGGCAGTATTTGCAAACCATATTATTTATCAGGTTTCGCGCCCCTCCCACCGCTCCAGGGAGGCCCCGCCTGAGCGAGGGCAGTATTCGCAAATCATATTATTTATCAGGTTTCGCGCCCCTCCCACCGCTCCAGGGAGGCCCCGCCTGAGCGAGGGCAGTATTCGCAAACCATATTATTTATCAGATTTCGCGCCCCTCCCACCGCTCCAGGGTGGCCCCGCCTGAGCGAGGGCAGCATTCGCAAACCATATTATTTATAAGCTTTCGCGCCCCCCCCCCCACCGCTCCAGGGGGGCCCCGCTTGAGCGAGAGCAGTATTCGCAGACCATATTACTTATCAGGTCTCGCGCGCCCCCCCCCCTCCTCCCCCCACCGCTCCAGGGAGGCCCCGCCTGAGCGAGGGCAGTATTCGCAAACCATATTATTTATCAGGTTTCGCGCCCCTCCCACCGCTCCAGGGAGGCCCCGCCTCATCGAGGGCAGCATTTGCAAACCATATTATTTATCAGGTTTCGCGCCCCCCCCCCCCCGCCGCTCCAGGGGGGCCCCGCCTGAGCGAGGGCAGCATTTGCAAACCATATTATTTATGAAGTTTCGCGCCCCTCCCACCGCTCCAGGGAGGCTCCGCCTGAGCGAGGGCAGTATTCGCAAACAATAATATTTATCACGTTTCGTGCCGCTCCCACCGCTCCAGGGAGGCCCCGCCTGAGCAGACAGACAGACAGAGAAGCCAGGCGCCCGGACGGCGCATCGGCAACAGAGCATTCACTAAGGATTGACCGGCCCCCGCGCGCACCGAGCAAACGTGCGTCGTGCGAGCGAGCGGCGGGCGACAAATCGACGTCGTGAGTTCAAAAACGCAATTCGTCGGGACAAAGCGTCGGCGCGTCGACAAGAGGAGGGGGGAGAGAGAGGGGGAGGGGGAAGGGGGGGGGGGAGGCACGGCCATCATGGCCTCCTGCTGTGCGGTGGCCTCACGGAAATGCCCATCAGGTGCTTCCAGCGCTGCTCCGACCCCGCGGATCGATCCGTCATGGCCTCCTCCAGCCGCCGGCGGTCCGGGCACCTCTTCGCCGCCTCATTCATCACCTGCGTTGTCCAGTCTTGTCTCGGGCGGCCGACTCTGCGGATGAATGAGCCGATCACAGGTTGTACCGATGCACCAACGAATGCATTTCGCCGCAGCGGGCTCCCTGCTGGCGAGCGCCCGACCCGATGCAATAACACCAGCTGTTGGTCGAGTAATTGATCAGTGATGGGCCGGACGCCTGCACGACGGAAGACCTCGTCATTTGAAACTCGTGAAATATAGGCTGACGGCACATTGAGTATGCGGCGCAAGCAGCGCGCATGGAAACCCAATAGTCTGCGCCGTTGGGCCGTGACCAACCAAGTCGTGCATAAGCCGTAGCGGAGCTTCGATAACACAAAAGCTTGAAAGAACTTCAACTTCTGTTGCCTGGAGAGATTTGCGTGCGCCCACACTTGCTTCAGCTTGGCGAACTCACCATGGGCGGCGCCAATTCTCCTGGAGAGCTCGGAGTCCACCCGCCCGTCGTTGCTCACCAGTCCGCCCAGGTAGACCATCGAGTCGACCTGCGTCATGGGCTCGCCGGAGTCCTGCTTGAGGATCTGGTTGGTGCAGACCGGAAGCGCTTGGAACTTCCCCCAGTGGAGCGTCATGCCGTACTCGAAGCCAGCTTTCTCTACTGCTTTTGCAAATTCTTGCACGTGCTGCGCTCTCGTTCCGATAAGCAGGGTGTCATCGGCGTACAACACGTCATATAATTTGTCATTGCTGCGGGCGTCGGCCGCGCTCGCGCCCAGCATGCCGCAGGCGTCGCTCATCAGAACTGTCATGACAATTATGAAGAGGAACGGTGACAGCGGACACCCTTGGCATATGCCAGACTGCTGCTGGCGCCTCTGGGATTGAACGCCGCAGTCGTGCACCACAAAAGCTCTTTCTGAGTAGATCGATCTGATTATGTCTAAGAAGAAGCCCGGGACACCAAATCTTCGCAAGGCGAGCAGCAGACCTTCGACATTGATAGAATCGAACGCCTTCTTCCAATCGAGGGCAAGTAGGTGGACAGCTCCACCGCGATGCGCCCACGCCTCCTCCACGGCCCGCCTGGCACAGTGCAAGGCGTCTTCGGTGCCGCGCCTCGGGCGAAACCCAAACTGCGAATGCCAGATCCGGTCGTCCGCCCCTGCCTTCATCAGCCTCCGTAGGAGCACCATCGCGAAGATTTTGTACGCCGAGTTCAGCAAGCAGATTGGCCTGTAATTCCCGCAATCCCCTGGGTCCCCTTTCTTGAAGATCAGGGCGACACGATGTAGGTGCCAGGCATCCGGCACAGCTCGGCCTCGCCAGCAGGAGTTGCACAACTCCAGCAGCCACGCGGCGCCCTCCCCGTCCTCCCGCAAGACAACTTTCCAGAACTCGACTGGGAGGTCGTCAGGCCCAACAGCCTTGGCATCCGCCAGTGAGCACGCAGCGTCCTTGAGTTCCTTCTTCGAGATCAGCGCACGTTCCACTGGTAGCTCTTCGAACAAGTTCGGCCGGTCCACGAGGCACGCTGGTCGTACGGCCCATTGGACTGACTCCAAGTACAAGGCAAATGTGTCGGCCCTGGCCTCCGAGCTGACAACGACGCCGTCTGCGTCTGCGAGACGGCCCTGGCCGTGAGCGACCCCCTTCTTGAGCTTGCGCAGAGAACTCCAATCTCCTGTGGAGGCGAGGTTGGACAGCCAAGCTTTCCGGTCTCGTCGTGCAGCCCTCTTAACGCACTTGTTCAAGCGGCGCTCCTCGGCGTCATTCTGGGCATGTCTGGCCTCCAAGCGCTGGCTGACAAGAAGCATTGTTGAATCCGAGATCCAAGGTCGGCGTTTGGAGCTCGACAATTTCGGTAAATGCTTCTCGGCGGCGTCTGTGAAAGCCGTCGTCACACACCCGTTCAATTGGTTCACGCTGGGGGTGGTCTCGACGGAGCGTTGCTGGCGCATGCTTTCCTCGATGGTTTTGGCAAACCGGTTAGCTACACCAGGGTCCTTCAGAGCTTGCCTGTCCCAGGGCGCGCGTCTCGGTATTGTCTGCCGGAGAGGAACGCCGCACTCGACGTCAGCCTCCACCAAGTAATGGTGAGAAGCCAGGGGCTCGCGTCGAGCACTCGCAATGGAAGCGATGCGTGGCAAGGCCGCTTGCGGAACTATCATAAAATCCAGCTGACCAAATTGAGACGGCGATACATCTGCCAACGGCTTGACCCCAGGGCTCCTGTAGGTAACCTGCTCCTCTGGGGGCATGTCGAAGAATGTATTCGCGATGGCCAAATAATTAGCAGTGCAGAACTCTATAAGCAACTCGCGGTTTGTGCTCAGCTCGTACCTGAACATGTTCGTGATGAACGGGAAGTCTCCTATGATATCCTCCTCTCCGGGGAATCGTCTGTGCAACCGTGCGTTGAGGTCACCCATGACGAGTTTCATCCCGTTCACGGACGTGCGGTTGTAGGCCACCTGCAAGTCCTCATAGAACCGCTGCCGTTCCTCAAAAGGCTTCCCCGAGTGCGGAGCATAAGCGCCACATATTGCCATCTTTCCTCCGGTAACCCGGAGCTTCAGAACACAAAGCCGGCTGCTCAGCTGAAGAAAACCAATGAGGGCGGCACGAACACGAGGAGCAACGACAAATCCAACCCCTGCGTATTCAGGTCCGGCACAAGGTCCAGATAGGATGACTAAGTATCCCTCGTCTGTGACATAGTACGGCGACTGTATTTTTCGAGTCTCCTGTAAACACATAATGTCGACATGTCTGCGCTCCATTGTCCTGACAATCTCAAACAATTTGATGCAAGTAAGGCCCTCCACATTCCATGAGGCGATGCGGAGGCTGCCACAGTGAGGGCGTGGATGGCGGAAGCTTGCAAACTGGCAGCCTGCTACGCCAACCTTCCCGGGTGAAACAATGCTCTGTTGTGTGCGCCGCCGGCCCCATCAGGCCGCAGTGCGGCCCTTTTCTTTACACATCCGTTGTTTCGCAGTCTTCAGGCTCTCCTGTGAGGCCTGCCAAATCTCAGTGAAAGACGGGTCGCGATGAAGATCCCCCCATTCCTTCCATGCGTCCGCGAGCCACTCGAGCTTGAGCTCAAACTCCTGGACGACAACTTTCAGGATGGGAGTGCCCTCTACGGAGATGGTGCCGAGATCCGGGCCCACGTACACGCTGGACCTATTGAACTGCCAGTCCGTGAGCAATTTCTTGAACTTGAAGAGGAAACTGCGCGGCACCCGACTCTCGATCGGCAGGTCAGGGCTCATAAACGACTTGCCATCGGAGAGCCCCGTTTTGAGCGCGTTGAAGATGCGGATGGCGTTGTCGCGCTGCTCGACGGTCCGGAACTTCACGAAGACCATGCCGTTGAAGCTGCCCTCCCGGCCCTTGTGGAAGATCTCAGTGTGGTAATCGATGCGCGCCTTGAGCAACGTCTGCTTCACCCAATCCATCGCGACCTCACTGGAGGACGCCTCCTTGAGACCCCCAATCACGGCGGTGGTCGAAGACGTATATGATGGTCCGATGTGGAGTTTCGCGATGGCCTCCCCTACAGCGCTCTTCATCTCCTCCTCCATTTGCTCCTTCGTCACAAACTTCTGGGAGACGAGCTTCTCAGAGATCGACGCGTCGATCATGGTCTGAACAGTGTCCTGGGTGACCATCCTCTCCTGCACCTCCTTCACCTTCGCATCCGTCCCCTTGGCAAGTTCGACTGCCTGCTTCGCTGTGTTCTTCGCGTCCTCTACCCCACCTCTCACTGCGTTCATGTCCCTCGTCATCTTCGCCATCATACCCATCATCTGCGTCATCATCGTCTTCATGTCATGGTCAGTAGGCTCGGCCTCGGACGAGCTCCCGCCCCCGGTTCCCTCCACCGCTTGGCTGAAGTCCGGCTGCCGCATGGGTGACTTCACCTCGACGTCGCCATCAATCTGGTCCAGCGGCGAATCGAGGCGCGCGTGCTTGTGCTCTCCACCGAGAGGAGTGCCCATGTGATGTTTCTCTGCTGGCATCGCGGAGGCTAGAGAGAGCAGAGACGGGATGGCAGTTGAGACGGAAATGCTTGAGACGGAAATGCTTGAGCCTGGGCTTGAGCTTGGGCCCCGCCTGAGCGAGGGCAGTATTCGCCAACCATATTATTTATCAGGTTTCGCGCTCCTCCCACCGCTCCAGGGAGGCCCCGCCTGAGCGAGGGCAGCATTCGCAAACCATATTATTTATCAGGTTTCGCGCCCCTCCCACCCTTCCAGGGAGGCCCCGCCTAAGCGAGGGCAGCATTTGCAAACCATATTACTTATCAGGTCTCGCGCGCCCCCCCCCCTCCTCCCCCCCACCGCTCCAGGGAGGCCCCGCCTGAGCGAGGGCAGTATTCGCAAACCATATTATTTATCAGGTTTCGCGCCCTCCCACCGCTCCAGGGAGGCCCCGCCTCATCGAGGGCAGCATTTGCAAACCATATTATTTATCAGGTTTCGCGCCCCCCCCCCCCCCGCCGCTCCAGGGGGGCCCCGCCTGAGCGAGGGCAGTATTTGCAAACCATATTATTTATGAAGTTTCGCGCCCCTCCCACCGCTCCAGGGAGGCTCCGCCTGGGCGAGGGCAGTATTCGCAAACAATAATATTTATCACGTTTCGTGCCGCTCCCACCGCTCCAGGGAGGCCCCGCCTGAGCGAGGGCAATATTTGCTGCCATCCTCGTCGACCCCTCCCCCCGCACCTCCGCCTCTTCCTTTTCCTCTTGACTAAGCCCGCGCCGTATTACAACGCCCATGTGGGAAACTCCGTTAGCATATTTTTTATGTTCCATCAATGTTTGAGATTGATGGTTTTTCTTCTTTGCGCGAGATTTCTGATGATGCCAGGGGCGCCGGCGTAGACGGCTCGCGCCCCCCTTCCGCCTCTTCGCGCGGACGCGCTTGCTTGTGGCCCAGCGGCGCGTTACGTGATTGTGGCAAGCCCTGGAGGCCATTGGAGTAGATTGTTCAAGCTGGAGGATCAGAAATCGCTGGAGAGACCGCTGCAGGGCAGCCACGTCGTCGGAGTCATCTCCGGACATCGGCGGGTTCTTCCAGAGGTCTTTGCAGGAAGGTATTGCCCAGATGAGTTAAGACTGCCCCAGGCCGCTGTGCGCCGTGGAAAAGGCGGGAAACGCTTGCTTCTCACATATGTTGCGAGTGGCAAGTCCACATGTCATGGCGCGGTCGATTTCAGCGATCAGAGTCCAAGGGCATTGTTTCAGAGTCTAGTGCCGTTGCGAGGAGAGAGGCAATCAGGAGATGGAGTGGCTTCTTGTGGCGACTGCTTCCAGTCATTGTGCGACGAAATGAGTGATGGCAAGGCGCTGCCCGTAGAGGCGGCGATGCTCGGATATCACTATGCAGCGTTGGCAGTGCAATCGGAATGTTTTTTTTTTTTTTCGGGGTGGGGGGGCATGCCACTGCGTTGGGCTGGGGCTTCTCTCGACGATCGGCCATCGGCAACGCGCCCACCCTCAGGCAAGTGAATGGCGCGATGAAAGAGTTCGGACCTTTCGATTTTGATCACTTCGTGACTGCGTTCTTAGAGCACCCGTCGGCGGCGGCTTACGACTGCAGGGGCAGGCCTGTTCGACGTATTCTTGCTCGGTTGGATGCGATGCGGGACTTGAACCAGATAGGAAGGAAAGATGCAGCTTGCGGGAAATTGAATGCTATCATCCGTCGATCACGCGAGGTTGCGAACGCGCCCATCGAGGAGGGCGGGCTACAACGCACTGCGCTTCGCTCGGATACGGGCAGACTGCATGGCAATGTTGTTGTGGAGGAAGCGGCTCAACGGGCTCGACGGCAATGTGTCCGATGTACATCTGCACAGCCATGGGCCACCACAGTGGGCTGGAGTGGAATTGTTCGCCTCGGCGTTCGATCCACTGACATCCTGCGCGCAAAGCCCGAACAAGTATCGCGTGGAGAGGCGCCTGCATCCGCTGGTCAATGTTGGCATGTCAATGTTCAGTGCACGTGGGAAGCTTTTCGTGTTCCTCTGGCAGATATTCCTCATAGCTGGGCCGTGTTCCTTGGATGTTCGCAAATTCTTAAACGGAGTACGCTCGCTGACAGTTGACTTCGGCACGGAGCGGTTGCTTGCGGGCTACGAGGACTTTCTGCCGTGCTTCTCCAGGTCTTCAGGCGCTGTGGTGCCACCACAGCTTTCACAATTAAGCCATCTGCTGCCGCGTTGCTGGTTGGCTCCAGGGTGGCGGCGCGCGGTGGATCGCATCATCCGGCGAACGCGCGGTGGCTCGTCTTTCCCCCCGACTCTCCGCAGAGTCAAGGCTATCAACAATTTCATCCGGCGCCACAGGTTGGATTTGACGCGGCTTCTCAAAGAGTGTGGAGGCGTTCGGTGCGGCCGATCTCGCGCACGCGGCGCCCTTGCCATATTGTGCGGAGTGGAGGCGGGGGGCTTTACATGGCGTGCTGCAGTCTTTCCAATTCTGCATCGTGGCCGTCATGATGTCGGTTGACCCCAGCGCGTTATTCAAGAGGCAGACGGCGACCAGGGTGGTCAAAGACGTCCAAGAGGTATTCGAGCCGGCGCAGTTTCACATAGAGTTGAAACTCGCGGTGTGGCTTCTCAGTTTGTTGACAGAATTGCAGGACACAGCGACGCGGTGCCCTTGCCACGTGGAAGCTTGCAGGAGGAAGGAGTAGCCCGATTGCGACATGCGTGGCCGCATGTTGCCAATCGTTGCTAATATCAGATCGCACTTTCTTGGCGAATCTATTGCTATCATGGAACAGTGGACGGTCGCGCAGTGGGGGGGCGTTGTGAATGCATTGAGGCTATTGCAAGGCAGCGCGCGGTGGGCGCGCGGCCTGATCCTCGAGGTCGCCCGGCTTGCAGATGTGATCCCGCATCGTCTCAGTCGGCTTGACAAGCCTCATGTGAAGGAGGAGTGCATTAAGCAATGCAGTCCGGAGAGCCATGACACCACGGAGCGACGCAGCATTTCATGGATCCAGCTGGCCCCATGAGGCCACCAGTTGACCAGATAACCGGAGGAAGGAAGTATCAACAGTGAACACCTCAAGAGGGCGGTTGAGTCCATCGCTAACACCAGTCTTGACGACAACGTGAATGAGAGCGAGATGGGCAGATGCCGTCCAGCACTCTTTCCTTGGAATGCGTCTTCTTGCAGGTTGAACCAACATCTGGAGGACTTGACGTCTCTGAGTTCTGGAGGCGACTCCGAGTTGCAAGGGTTGTGGCGCGTGTATTCGTCGATTCCAGGTGGGAAGTAGGAAGTTTGGGCGCGCCCCAGGGTGTACGAACAAAAAACGTTCACGGACAAGCTGTGCATTATGTTCGGTGGCTTCTGCGACGGTCTTGGCGATGACGCTCCAGAGGAGGTCATTGAGGATGGCGATGGCCCGGCCTTCGACGATGTCGACGGCGACGGCGGAGCCCTCGTTGTGCGCCGACCTCCGAAGCGTCATCCGACGGCGGAGATCGACGTCTGCTTCGCGAGCAGGCGGACATGGCGATGCTCGTGCGTGAGTAGCTGATCAGCTCAACCAAGCAGCTCGAGTATCTGACGCTTTTGACTCTCAATGCCGATAGTAACATGGAGATCAGAGTATTCCAGGTCCTGAGTTGCAACGTCAACATCACGAGCGTCACGACGCTCGAGAGCACCAAGCCCAGTGAGTTTGGCTTGAAAGTCTGCGCTCAGGAGCTGGAAGTGTGGAAATAAGACACCATGCGTTACGACGCGAGCATGATGGACGTGTTCACGGGCCCCCCTCCAGAGCACGTCGACTTGCTCGGTCTTGTCCGTGCCGCCGCGGAGAGCAGGCGCCGCGTGCAGTGTTGGACGTGGGCCGAGTCTGACTCGGACGGATGCGCGGCGCTCACCTGTTCTCGGCCGTTCTGCCCGACGGTGGAGCCCAAGGGCGCGCGCGTCTTGGCGGTGCCGGAGGACCGACGCCACAGGGGATGGGGGGGTGGGGATGTTTGCCCGCGTGGGAATGATAGAGGAAGGCGGCGGCAGCCTGGTGGAGAACGGGGAGGACAGGAGGAGAGGACGGGCGAATGATGATGAGGAGGAGGAGGAGCTTCGTTTGCCCAGACACTTGCTTTCGCTAGGAGTTGGAAGCCCAGGGCCATGTCGGCTGCGGCCGCGTCGTGGCTCACGTCCCAGGCTGCCCTCGGGAGCTCGGCAACCGCAGGCTCTCCATCGAAGCGTTCTTACGGGCTGGCCTCCGGCCAGTGCCGCCGATCCGGGGGGGCCGAGACTTGGGGACGTATTGGAGGTTTCTGGAATTGCATTCGGGGCATCTTGGGCGGTTCGAGCGATGTTTCGGCGATTCGGGGCCCTCTTGCATTGTCTAGGGGGCCTCTTGGGGCCTCTCTTGGCTTCCTCTTGGCTTGTCTTGGGCGGTCGGGGCTCCGGTAGTGGAGTTCTCTATGCCCCCTTGTCCCCGGGCACCGAAAAACGTTTGAAATGACGTCGGAAATATCCCCGTGCACCGAAACACGTCGGACATGACGTCGGCAATAACGTACCCCCCTGCAGAGCGAAGCTCGAGCTAGCTCACGTCCGCGCTCTCAGATACTCACGCGCCGGATCGGCGGATTTGCAATGCGCCCTCGTGCAATCGCACCTCTTTAGCCGCGGGCGGTTGCAATTTAAATCGAATGGGCCTCAGTCTTTTAATTATGAGTTGCTGAGGGATCCATCGACGTTGCCAGGGCTGCCAGCAATCAAGCACACGGAACAGGTCGGAGAATCCCACGACGCCACATCCTGCACAGCTACTGGGCTCCCGAGCAGGCCCGCCACGAGCGAGGTTTTGGCGGGGGTCGATTCGGACATCGACGGCGACGACGGCCCCCCTCGTCGCGCGCCAGCTGCGCTATTCGCCTGCAGATGACCGTGGACCCAGTGTGCACGCACGCGCATCTTCGTCGCACGCGTCTGCCGATGAAGGTTCCGTGGACGGGGGCGGCCCTGGCGCGCCAGACTCGCACCCGCTCTTTCTCGACGGCATGGCCGTCGCTCGGGGGCCTTACCTTGGCCGAGGAGACTTGGGCTTGAGAGTGAAATGTTCGAATCCAGCTCGCGCGAACTGCAGTTGCCATCGAGGCCTTAAGTTGTGGACGGAGGAGTTCGGGGCTGATGCGCCGACGCTGTTCCTGAAAACCTGGATGGCCAAGAGATTGGCCATGGGTGGTCTGGCTCGCAGGAGGTGGAGGCCAGGCCGCAATGACATCGGGTCGTCTGTTGGCCAACTCGTGAGCTTACTGTGCAGGCGCGCGTTGCGCGATGGATATATCATGGAGCGGGTTGCTCCATGGACATGTTGTCGGCGCTCAGCCGTGCAAAACAATCGCGGCGCATTGCAGACATTATCGCCCCGGGAACCTCCGACCCCGAATCAGCGCCTAAAGTGCGCCTGAACGAACGCGCTGCGTTAAGCGCGCAACGCGCGGCGCGTGCAACGCCAGCCTCAAACGCATGATGCGCTAGCTGGCGCTGCGCAATCAGACGCGCGATAATAAAACGCACTCGCACGCGCGCGGCGTATCGCACTGGGCCAAGTTGCCAATCAGATCGGCATAGGCTGGGGCCCCACGGGGCAAAGCCTTAATAGATAAAGCGTGGGTGGGGGGGGGGTCGGGGTCCGAATGGGCTGGTTGACCCCGCGAGTTGGCCACTGATTTCTGGAGCCCGCTGCGGCGGGATTCCATTGGTGGAAGCCCTCTTGGCTTGGGCCTCGATGGGGCGGGGCTCTCTGGCGCCAGACCCTTTCGGCGAGGCCCTGCGGGGGCGGGGCGCCGCCGCGCGGGCCTCGGGGGCCCCCCCCCCCCCGCGAAGCCATTGGTGGTGGGACTTGTTGGAGCGGGCTGTTAGGGCGAAAGCCCTTAGGGGCACCGACGTTTGGTCTCGGCGTTCCTCTGCTCGCCGAGGATCGCGGGCCTCGCGGTGCTCCGGGGCGCCCGCGGGGGTCTTGGCAAGCGAGCGCTTTCTTTGATGCTCGGCCCTCTGTGGGCCCAGGGGGTGCGCGGCGCAGCGGCCGTGAACCATTCCTGGCACTAGGGTTGAAGTGTTGGTTCTGGTAGAGGTTGGCATTATTCGATAATTCGAATAATGCAGAACCAGACTCCGACCAGAACTAGTCACAATTACGATGCGCAATATTCAATGATTATGCGCGAATGCGACTCGAACTGCGCCTGGACCAGTCCCAGTCATGGCTGCGGTGCAATAGTGCTCATATGATAATATTATTGCACGGCAACCATGACTGCGGCAATGCCCAGTCTTGGTTCTGGTTCTGGCCAGGACGCAGTGGTCGATTGTATTCAGAATGTTGCGACCAAACCAGAACCATGACCAATGCGAGTCCTGGTCACAACCGCGGTTCGGGTTGCATTCGAATTATTATAATATTATGAATGCGAATGAACCACAACCAGAAACGTGACCATAACTGGTCATGGCCACAGTTACGGTTCGGATAGCATCAATATTGATATAATATTATTCATGCAAGCCCGCCCGAGCCAGAATTGTGACCAGAACCAGTCCCGGTCATATTTGCATGTCGGTTTGCTTTGTTATTTCTATGATAGTATTAACGCGAATGAGCCACAACCAGAACCGTGGCCAGGACCAATCCTGGTCACAGTTGCGGTTCGGGATGTATTGTATATTATTGATAATAGTAATGCGAATGAACCACAACCAGAACCGTGGCCATAACTGGTCCTGGTCACAGGTGTGGTTCTGGTTGCATCAATAGTATTGTAATATTCTTAATGCAATCTACCTGAATCAGAACCATGACCAGAACCAGTCCTGGTCACAGTCGCGGTTCAGGTTGCAATAGTATTGGTCGAATATTAGCAATGCCAATCTTCCTGGACCAGAACCGTGGCCAGGACCAGTCCTGGTCACAGTTGCGGTTCGGGCTGCGTTAGACTTATCATAATACTACTAATGCAAACCCACCCGAACCACAATTGTGGCCAGCATTGGTCGTGGTCACAATTGCGGTTACGCAAATAAGCCACATCCAGAACCGTGACCAAGACCAGTCCTGGTCACAGTTGCAGTTCGGTTTGCGTTATCATATGATTATCATATGATCAACACAAATGAACCATAAGCAGAACCGTGACCAGGACCAGTCTTGGTCACAGTTGCGGTTCGGGTTGCGTTATCATTATAACACTATTTATGTAACTGAGCCACAACCAGAATCATGACCAGAGCCGGTCCTGCTCACAGTCGCGGCTCGGATTGCATTTATATTATTGTAACATTGTCAATGCAAATGAGCCACAACCAGAACCGTGACCAGGACGAGTCCTGGTCACAGCCGCGGTTCGGGTTGCATTAATATTATGATTATTGTTTCAAATGAACCAGACCCAGAACCGTTGCCAGAACTGGTCCTGGTCACAGTTGTGGTTCGGGTTGTGATGATATTGCTATGATATAATTCACGTCAATCTACCTGAACCAGAATTGTGACCTGGATTAGTCCTTGGCACAGTTGCGGTTTGGGTCGCATTTTTTAATATGTATATATATATATGATGCAAATTCACCCGAACCAGAACTGTGGCCATGACCAGTCTTGGTCACAGTTGCGGTTCGGGTTGCATTCGTAGACTTATAGTATTGTTAATGCAAGTGAGCCACAACCGGAACCATGATCAGAACTGGTCTTGGTCACAGTTGCGGTTTGGGTTGCGTCGACTAATTTAATATTGTTAATGCGAATGAGGTACAACCAGAACCGTGACCAGGAAGAGTCCTGGTCTCAGTTGCGGTTCGGGCTGTATCAATATTAAATTAAGGTTATTAACGCGAATGAACCACAACCAAAACCGTGACCACAGCTGGTCCTGGTTACACTTGTGGTTCTGGTTGCATCACTGTTATGAGTATATCATTAATGCCAATCTACTTGAACCAGAACCATCACCAGGACCAGTCCTGGTCACAGTTGCGGTTCGGGCTGCATCAGTATTTTTATAATATGATTAATGCCAATCTACCTGAACCAGAACCGTGGCCAGGACCAGTCCTGGTCACAGTTGCGGTTCGAGTTGCATTAATATCAGGATAATGTTATTAATGCAAACCCACCCGAACCAGAACTGTGACTAGCACTGGTCGTGGTCACACTTGCGGTTCGGGTTGCATTGCGATGGTTGTGATATGATTACCGAAAATGAACCACAACCAGAACCGTGACCAAGACCAGTCCTGGTCATAGTTGCGGATCAGGTTGCACTAATACGATTATATGGTTTTTCACGCAAATGAGCCACAGCCAGAACCGTGACCAGGACGAGTCTTGGTCACAGTTGCGGTTCGGGTTGCATTAATCTTATTCTAATATTACTAACGCAAAGGAGCCACAACCAGAAAAAATAACCAGAACTGGTCCCGGTCACTGGTGTGGTTCTGGTGCATCAGTATGCTTATCATATAGTACTGCAAATCTACCTGCAGCAGAACCGTGACCAGGACCAGTCCTGGTCACAGTTGCGGTTCGGGTTGCATTCACTTGGTTTTATTATTGCTAGTGCAAATGAGCCACCACCGAAACCATCACCAGCACTGGTCCTGGTCACAGTTGCGGTTCTGGTTGCGCTAATCGTATCATATTGCTAATGCGAATGACCCACAGACAGAAACGTGACCAGCACTGGTCCTGGTCACAGTTGCGGTTCGGGTTGCATCCGTATTACGATGATCATATCAGCGCAAATGAACGGCAACCAAAACCGTGACCATAATTTGTTCTGGTCACAGTTGTGGTTCTGGATGCGTTGATATTTTTACAATGTTATCTCTGCGAATTTACTTGATCCAGAACTGTGACCAGAACTGGTCCTGGTCACAGTTGCGGTTCTTGTTGCATCATGTTTCATAATATTATCAATTCGAATAAGCCCCAACCAGAAACGTGACCAAATCTGGTGCTGGTCACAGTTGCATATTCTTGATACAAACCAACCCGAAGCAGAAATGTGACCAGCACTGGTCTTGGTCACAGTTGCGGTTCGGGTTGCGTTAGTATCATTATGTTATTACTAATGCAAACGAACCACACACAGAACCGTGACCATAGCTGGTCCTGGTCACAGTTGCGGTTTGGGTTGCGTTAGTATTAATGTTTTATTGTTAACGCGAGTGAGCCACAACCAGAACCGTGACCAGGACCAGACCCGGTCACGGTTGCGGTTCGGGTTGCATTCGTATGCTTAGTATATTACTAACGCAAATGAGCCACAACAAGAAAAATGGCCAGAAGTGGTCCCGGTCACAGGTGTGGTTCTGGTGCATTAATATTCTTATCATATTACTACTGCCAGTGTACTTGAACCAGAACTGTGACCAGAACTGGGCCTGGTCACAATTGCGGTTCGGGTTGCATTGATATTATTCTGTTAAGATTAATGCGAATGAGCCCCAACCAGAACCGTCACCAAGCCGAGTCCTGGTCACAGCTGCGGCTCGGGATGCGTTAATATTATTGTAATATTATTAATGCAAACCCACCCAGAGCAGATTTGTGACCAGCACTGGTCCTGGTCACCGCTCCGGCTCGGGTTCCTCATGAATGCTATCATACCATAATGAATGCAAATGAATCACAACCAGATCCGTGACCAGCACAGTTCCTGGTCACAGTTGCGGTTCGGGTTGTTGTATTATTATTATTATAAATGAACCACAACCAGAAACGTGACCAAGACTAGTCACCGTTGCGGTTCGGGTTGTATTAATATTGCTGTAATATTGTAATGCAAATGAACCACAGCCAGAACCATAACCAGAACTGGTCCTGGTCACAGTTGTGGTTCGGGTTGCATCTACCTGAACCGGAACCGTGACCAGGACCGGCTATGGTCACAGTTGCGGTTAAGATTGCATATACATATATATATATATATATATATATATATATATGTGTATTTTATTCACGCAAATGAACCACAACCATAATTGTGACCAGAATTTGCCACAGTCAGAGTTGCGGTTGGGGTTGCATTACTATTATGATCATATTATCAATGCCACTCTACCTGAACCAGAACCGTGATCAGAATTGGCCCTGGTCACAGTTGCGGTTCGGGTTGCATTCATATCATGGTTATTTTATTCATGCGAATGAATCACAACCAGTACCGTGACCAAAATTGGTCCTGGTCACAGTTGCGGTTCGATTTGTGCTAATATTTTTTAAAAGGTTATGACTGACAATTTACTTGAACCAGAACCGTGACCAAGACTGGTCCTGGTCACAGTTGCGGTTCGGGTTGCATTAATATTTTTATATTATCTTGAATGCGAATGAACCACAACCAGAACCGTGACCAGAACTGGTCCTGGTCACAGTTGCGGTTTTGGTGCGCACTCGGCGGTATTTCGATGTCATATTTCTGAGCACCGCGAGCTCTCGCTTGGGACTTCATCGCAACCTGTTCCAGACATGCGCTCCCGGTAGAGGTGCCCCTGTGCTGCGCATCGCTCTCACTTTGGCGAGGCCCCGCCCCGAGTTGATTGAAACAAAATCTGCGGTGTTAGACGCGCCCCTTTGCTGCGCGTCGCCCTCTGCCGGGCGAGGCACCGCCCCGGGCTGATTTCAAAGAGCTTTGGTGCAAGAGGTGCCCTTTTGCTGCGCATTGTCCTCTGCTGGGCGAGGCCCTTCCCCAAGTCGATTTGAAAAGAGTCCTTAGTGCTAGACGCGCCCCTTTGCTGTGCGTCGCCCTCTGCCCGGCGAGGCCCCTCCCCAAGTTGATTAAAACAACATTTGCGGTGCTAGACGTGCCCCTTTGCTGTGCGTCGCCCTCTGCTGGGCGAGGCCCTTCCCCAAGTTGATTTGAAAAGAGCCCTTAGTGCTAGACGCGCCCGTTTGCTGTGCATCGCCCTCTGCCGGGCGAAACCCCTCCCCAAGTTGATTTGAAAAGGGTCCTCGGTGCTAGACGTGCCCCTCGGTGCTAGACGTACCCCGGTTGATCTTAAAATTGGTGCTTGACGTGCTCCTCTGCAGCGCATCGTGCGTCGCCCTTTGCTGGGCGATGTCCTGGTTTCGGTTATGTTTCGGGCGGATTGGCACTCATACAATTAAAGATAATAGTCATGCAACCCGAACCGCAACTGCGACCAGAACTGGTTCTGGTCACGGTTCTCGTTCAGGTAGGTTGTCATTAATAATATTATCAATTGTTGAATGCAACCCGCACCGCAATTATGACCAGGACCAGTTTTGGTCACGGTTCTTGTTCAGGTATATTGGCACGAATAATATGTCAATGATATTAGTGCAGCCCGAACTGCACCTGTGACCAGGACTGGTCACGGTTCTGGTTCAGGTAGAACGGCATTAATGATATTATAACAATATTAATACAAGCCGCACCGCAGCTGTGACCAGGACCAGTTCTGGTCACGGTTCTGGTCAAGGTTCATTGGCATTTATATGATTATAATAATATTAACGCAACCCGAACCGCAACTGTGACCAGGACCAGTTCTGATCACGGTTCTGGTTCAGGTAGAGTGGCTTTAATAATTTTGAAATACAGTAGAACTAACGCAACCAGAACCACAATTGTCACCAGGACCAGTTTTGGTCATGGTTCTGGTTGTGGTTCCTTGTTTTTATTACTGATCGTATAATATATTCAACGCGACCCGAACCGCAACTGTGACCAGGAGTCGTCCTGGTCACGGTTCTGGTTGTGGTTCTTTTTGCGTTAATAACGTTATAATAATATTGACGCAACCCGAACCATAGCTGTGACCATGACAAGTTGTGGTCACGGTTCTGGTTGTGGTTCATTTGTGACCAGGACCAGAGCTGGTCACAGTTATGATTCGGGTGGATTTGCATCAATAATTGCATACTAATAGTAACGCAACCCGAACCGCAATTGGACCAGGACCAGTTAATTCTCACGGTTCTGGTTGTGGTTCGTCCGCATTTACAATCTTATAACCATACTCACGCAACCGAGTTGCAATTGTGACCAGGACCAGTTCTGGCCACGGTTCTGGTTCAGATAGAGTGGCATTTATAAAATTATAATAAAACGGCTGCAGCCCGAACCGCAATTGTAACCAGGACCAGTTATGGCCACAGTTCTGGTTGCGGCTCATTTGCGTTAGTAATCTAATAACACTATTAACGCAATCCGAACCGCAACTGTGCCCAGGACCATTTCTGGTCACGGTTCTGGTTCAGATAGATTGGCATTAGTATAACAATAATACGAATGCAACTTGAACCGCAATTGTGACCAGGACCAGTTCTGAATATGCTTCTGGTTGTGGGTCATTTGCATTAGCAAAGGTAGACGAATAGCAACGCAATCCACCGCAACTGTGACCAGGACCAGTTATGGTCACGGTTCTGTCTGTTGCTTATTTGCATTAATAGTGGCATAATAAAACTAATGCAACCCAAACCGCAATTGTGACCAGGACCAGTTCTGTTCACTGTTCTGGCCCAGGCCGGGCGGCATCAGTAATATTATTTAAAAATGACAACCGGAACCACAATTGCGACCAGGACCAATTATGGTCACAGTTCTGGTTGCGGCCCATTCGCATTAATTTGAACATCATAAGATTAATGCAACCCGAACCGCGACTGTGACCAGGACTGGTCCTTGTCATGCTTCTGGTTCATGTAGGCTCACATTCATAATGCTATCAAAATTCATGCAACCAGAACCACAACCGTGACCATGACCAGATCTGGTCATGGTTCTGGTTGTGCGTTTGCAGTAATAATATTTCAATATTGGTAACGCAACCCGAACCGCAACTGTGACCAGGACCAGTTATGGTCACTGTTCTGGTTGTGTTGCGTGTGCTCTAACAATATTGTAATATTTTTCATGCAACCCGAACAGCAACTGTGATCAGGACCAATTATGGTCACGGTTCTGGTTGTGGTTCATTCGCAGTAGTGATATACTTATACTATTAACACAATCCGAGCCGCAATTGTAACCAGGACCAGTTCTGGTCACGGTTCTGGTTCAGGTAGATTGGCTTTACTAATGCTACAACAATATTGATGCAGCCAGAAGCACAACTGTGACCAGGACCAGTTTGGGTAACGGTTCTGGTTGTGGTTCATTGGCATGAGCAATATTATAATAATCAGATCAGTGCAACCCGAACGGCAATTGTGACCAGGACCAGTGTTGGTCACAGTTCTGGTTTCGGGTGGGTTCGCAATACTAATATTATAATAGCGTTACTGCAACCAGAACCACAATTGTGTCCAGGACCACTTCTGGTCACGGTTCTGGTTCAGGTAGAGTGGCATGAATAATAGTGTAACAATATTAGTGCAATCGGAACCACACTTATGACCAGGACCAGTTCTAGTCACGTTTCTGGTTCTGTATCAGGTAGAGTGGCTTTAATACTATAATACAAATAATAATGCAACCAGAACCACAATTGTGACCAGGATCAGTTCTGATCATGGTTCTGTCTGTGGTTCATTTGCGTTTGTTTTCATATTACTGCAACTCGAACCGCAACTGTGACCAGAACTGGTCCTGGTCACGGTTCTGTCTCAGGTAGATAGGCATCAATAAATGCTTTATAGTAATAGTAATGCAACCTGAACCACAACTGTGACCAGGACCAGTTCTGGTCATGGTTCTGGTAGTGGTTTTTGCGCATGGGTACTTGTATCATAATATTAATGCATGTCGAACCATATTTGTGACCAGGACTGGTCCTGGTCACGGTTCTGGTTTCGTTGTATTATTTGAATTTCATTCGAATATTGCGACTCCACCTGGACCACAACCATGACTGGTCACAGTCATAGTCATAGCGCCGAATTAACATTCTTCCAACCTCACCCTGACCAGGACCAAAACCAATTACAGTCATAGTCATTGTCCGACATTTACAATATGATTCCGATGCAGCCGATTATTAAGTACGTCCAGACCAGTTCTGGTCACAGTCATAGTCCGGTAAACGTAGTGCAACTCGAATAATGTCCATCTCAACCAACATCTGAACCACGCTCATTCCTGGACTACATTTGGCACTTGGGCGGCGTTGAACCCCCCCCCCCGCCCTGAACCGACGCCAGATCGCGCTGGGCTACGCGCGCGCAGAGACTGAACCACCGCGCGGCCCCTGCCATGTTACGCGCCACGCGGCGCCGCCCGCTCTCGGGTTGCGGGCGCGCCGGAATCCATTGACCCTGGCCGGCTCCGGAGCTGTTCCTGATCTACGGATTTGGACGCAGCGCGCCAACAGCGACACTTGCGCTTGAAACGCACACGGGCAACGGCGGCCCCAATCGATTGCCACCTTGAAGTAGGACTAACAACCCTGTAGCATCACGAGCAAGACCAAGCACCCTGACCACATTGACGGGGCACCCATCACATGCACAACGCGGGTGGCGGCACTTAACGATGCCCACGAGGTGCGCAGCCGGAATCGAGCATTCATTTCCGCGAAGAGCAAGCTGGACCACCAACCACAAAACATCAAACGCCCTTGGCCTACGACGCCGACAACGGGGGACCACGGATGGCCAATGTTTGCGCCGCCATGGGCTAGTCTTGGCATGCACTTGAACAGCGAGCGCGGCAACCTGCACCAACCTCGACTACGTCTGAACTACTCTTGCGCTGCGCACATGCCAGCGGTAGTCTGCGGACGACCAACAGCTGAACCACCCTGAACTACACATGGCTTTCACTTGAACTACGAGTCCGACGACCTGAACCACTCTGACCTAGTCCTGAACTGTTTTTAAACGACACAGATGCCATCGGTGGGCTGCGGACGACCACAAAACGAACCAGTCCCGAATCAGTCCTGAACTGAACTTGAATTACGGGCGCGGCGACCTGAACCGCCCTGATCTAATCCTGAGCTCTTCTGAACTACGCCGATCCCATCGGTCGGCGATCGGCTACCACAAGCTGAACCACCCTGAAGTACTCCTGAATTACTCTTGAACTACGCGTGCGACGACCTGAGCCACCCTGAATTATTCCTGAACTACACTTGAACCACATGGATTCCAGCGGTGAGCGATGAACGGCCAGAAGTTGATACAACCTGAACTACTCTTGAATTACTATTGAATTACGCGTGTGGCGACCTGAACCATCATGCATCAGTTCCGAGAACCGCTTTTTGAACGATTCCGCCGGCAGCGGAAGAAGGTTGCCATGGTCTGGACCACCCTGGACCAGTCCTGAACTAGACTTGAACTACGAGTACGACGACCTGAACCACCCTGAACTAGTCCTGAACTACGTTTGATCTACGCAGATGCCAGTGGTTGGCCCAAGGCGGCCATGGGCTGAACCGCCTGGAACTACCCCTGAACGTTTCTTGAACTGCGGGCACGACGACCTGAACCACCCCGAACTACTCCTGAACTACTCTTGAACTACATGTATGCTAGCGGTGGGCTTCGGAAGGCCACAAGCTGAACCACGCTGAACTAGTCCTTAACTAGACTTGAACTACGGGTGCGACGGCCTGAACCATTCTGATCTACTCTTGGATCAGTCTTGAACTACACAGATGCCAACGGTGGGCTACGGACGAGCAGAAGCTGAACCACACTTGAACTAGTCCTGAACTAGACTTGAACTACGAGTGCGACGACCTGAACCACCTTGAACTAGGCCTGAACTATGTTGAGTTACGCAGATGCCAGTGGTTGGCCCAAGCCGGCCATTGGCTGAACCGCCCTGAACTACCCCCGAACTATTCTTCAACTACGGGCGCGACGACCTGAACCACCCCGAACTACTCCTGAACTACTCTTGAACTACATGTATGCCAGCGGTGGGCTACGGAAGGCCACAAGCTGAACCACCCTGAACTAGTCCCGAATTGGACATGAACTACGAGTGCGACGACCTGAACCACCCTGAACTAATCCTGAATTATTCTTGAACTGCACAGATGCCAGCGGCTGGAGTGAGGCGGCCATGGGCTGAACCGCCCTGAACTACTCCTGAACTACCCCTTGAACTGCGCGCGCGACGACCAGAACAACCCTGTACTACCCCTGAACTCTGCTTGAACTACAAAGATACCAGCAGTGGGCTACGGACGGCCACAAGTTGAACCACCCTGAGCTAGTCCTGAACTAGACTTGGACTACGGGTGCGACGACACGGGCCACTCTGAATTACCCTTGTGCTACTCTTGAACTACACAGATGCCATCGGTGGGCTACGGACGACCAGAAGCACCCACCCCGGGCCAGTCCTGAACTGCTATTGAATTATGCGCGCGACGACCTGGGCTAGTCCTGAACTAGCCCTGACCTGCCGTCGACTGCGGTGCAGACAGCGGTGGGCCGCTTGCCAGGAGCGAGTTGCCATGGGCTAGTCTTGGATTGCGCTTGATATACGCGCGCGGCTGCCTGACCTACCCTGATACCCTGTGAACCTTTCTTGAACTACAGCGGCTACAGTGGTGGGCTACGGACGACCACAAGCTGAACTGAACCTGAACTAGCCCTGAACCACCCTTGAACTAGGCGCGCGACGATTTGAACCACCCTGTACTACGTCTGACCCAGTCTGGGACAGCGCTGATGTCAGCGGCGTCCTACGGACGGCCACAAGCTGAACCGCCCTGGTTCATTGTTTGGCCGACTCTTGGACTAAGAGTGCGGCTGCCTGAACCACTCTGAACTAATCTGCGCCATTTCTGCACTAACCCGCCAACAATGGCAACGGTAAGCTGGGGCGATCAAAGCTCGTGAATCGCATGTGGGCCCCCCGCGGGCACCATCTCCGCGACTCCGCGAGTGCGGGCTGGATTAGTGGGCAGCGGTCGCGCAGCGAATGGCGCGGGCGCCGCGCTGCGTCCCCCGCGCGCAAACGGCGGCCTTCGCCGCGCCAGTGCTAACCGCGACGGCGGGGGGGGTCGAGCGGGCGCTTGCCCAGCGCGTTCGCTTTCAGACTACAGAGCGCCGTCGGCGCGCCCTGGGGCGCGAGGCGCCGCCGCGCTCGCCGACCGCAGCCCCATTGCCGTTGCTTGCTGGCCAACTTGATGGCGCCACTGTTCGGGGCGCCTGTTCGGACTCGCTGGGGGGCACTGACGGCCGCGAGCGTCGTCGGTGCGCGGGGCGGCGGCGCGCTCGACAGTTTTGCATGTGGCTGAGCGGCGCGGGGGCCCGATGCGAACGAAACCATTTGGTTTCACAGGGTTTCCGCCTGTATCGTTTTGCATGCGGCGGGCGGCTGCGCGGCGGCAGGTCGCGCGTCCTCCGCCGCTGCGGGCGACGGCGCCACGCGCCGCGCCATTGGCGCCCCCGCGCGCGCGGGGCGGCGGGGGAGGGGTGGCGCGGTGCGCGCAGCGCCCCGCAAGCGCGGCGGAGTTGCTGCGAGACGGGGAGGCGCGCGGCCGCCCGATGTCCATTGTCCGCCTTCCGCTGGCCATCTCGCATTGCGCCCCCGCCGTGATCGCGGAGGTTTCGGCTATATCGGGGGTCGCGTGTGCGCGATTTGTCTGGAAGCCGCAAGCTGTGGGGGGCGCGCCAGACGCGGCAAGTGGCGTTGTGGCCCAGCTTGCCCAGGCCTGGAACGCGCTGACCGTTTCCGCACGCAGCTTGGCAGGCGCGGTTGCTAAAGTTACCCCCCGACGGCGCCAGCGGTGGACCACGGGCGGGCAAGGACCTCAGTCCATGAATTACGTCGGTGATGCGCTTGAGCTGCGCGCGCGACGACCTGCTCCACATTGAACTAAACCTGAACGGCTCTTGACCTACGGCGGTCAGAACAACGGTGCATGACCGCCTGGGGCCAGACGCGCCCCGAACGAGTCCGGACCTACACTTGGAGTGCGCGCGCGATGGCCTGAACCACCCTGAATTACACATGAATTACCCTCGAACTACGGAGCCAAGGATTGGCTGCGGCGTGGCGATGGGCATGCAACCCAGAACTAGTCTTCGACTACACTTGAACGACTCGCGCGACGACCTGAACCAACCAAAACTACTCCTGAGGTACTCTTGAACTACAGTGCTCACAGCGGTGTTCCAAGGGCGGCCATGGACTGAGCCACTTTGAACTAGTCCTGGACCATTCATGAACTACGCGCGCGACGGCCTGAATCACGTTGAACTATTTCTGAACTGCTCTTGAACTACGATGCCGACAGGAGGGCCGCGAGGGCAACCAAGGGCTGAACCACCCTGGACTACTCCTGGACTTCTCTTCAACTACGCGCGCGGCACGGCCTGAACCACTCTACGCTACTCTTGCACTTCTCTTGAACTACGATGACGACAGGAGGGGCGCCAGGGCGACCAAGGGCTGAACCAGTTTGAACTAGCACTGAACAACTCTTGAACTGCGCGTGCGACGACCTGAGCCACCCTGAACTACTCCTGGACTATTCTTGAACTACGATGCCGACGGGAGGGGCGCGAGGGCAAACAAACGCTGAACCAGGTTGAACTAGTCCTGAACTGCTCTTGAACTAGGCGCGCGACGACCTGAACCACCCTGGACTACTCCTGGACTACTCTTGAACTAAGATGCCTTCGGGAGGGGCGCGAGGGTAACCAACGGCTGAACCAGGTTGGACTAGTCTTGAACGACTCTTGAACTGCGCGCGCGACGACCTGAACCACCCAAAACTACCCCTGAACTGCCATTGAACTACAGCGCCCATAGCTATGGCGCATGGACGGCCAAAGGCTGGGCCACTTCGATTTAGCCCTGAACTACACTTGAAGTGCGCGCGCGACGACCTCAACCACCATGAATTTATCCTGAACTACTCTTGAACTATGACGCCAACGAGAGGGGCGCGAGAGCGACCAAGGGCTCAACCAGGTTGAACTAGTCCTGAACTGCTCTTGACATACGCGCGTCGACTTGCAACACCCTGAAACTCTTCTAAACTATGCTTGAACTACGACGCCGACGGGAGGGGCGCGCGGGCCACCAAGGGCTGAACCATTTTGAACTAGTCCTGAATTACTGTTGAACTAAGCGCGCGACGGCCTGAACTGCCTTGAACCAATCCTGGACCACTTCTGCATTACAGCGCTCACCGCAGCGGTGTTTGGGCCTGCACGAGCTGAACCAGTTTTGAATTAGTCCTGAACTACTCTTGAACTACTTACGCGACGACCTGAAATACCTTGAACTACTCTTGAACTAAAGCGCTCACAGCCGTGGGCCATGGTCTAGCACAAGCCGAACCACTTTGATCGTGTCCTGAACTACTGTTGAACTAAGCGCGCGACGGCATGAACCACCCTGAACTACTCCTGAAATGCTCTTGAACTACAGCGCTCACAGCCGTGGGCCATGGGCTAGCACGAGCCGGGCCACTTTGAACTAGTCCTGAATTGCTCGTGCACTGCTCGCGCGACGACTTGAACCATCCTGAACTACTCTTGAACTACTTTTGAACTACAGCGCTCACAGCGGTGTTCCAAGTGCGGCCAAGGGCCTGAACCACCTTAAACTAGTCCTGGGCTGCTCTTGAATTGTGCGTGCGACGACCTGAAGCACCCTGAACTAATGAACTGCTCTTGAACTACGATGACAACAGGAGGGGCGCGAGGGCGACCAAGGGCTGGACCAGTTTGAATTATTCCTGAACTACTCTTGAACTACGCGCGCGAAGGCCTGAACCACTTTGAACTACTCCTGAACTACTCTTGAACTACAGCTCTCGTAACCGTGGCGCATGGACGGCCAAAGGCTGAGCCACTTTGAACGAGTCCTGAACTACCTTTGAACTACACGCGCGACGGCCTGATCCACCCTGAACTACTCCCGCACTCCTCTTGAACTACAGTGCTCACAGCCGTGGGCCGAGGTCCATCAAGGGCTGAACCAGCTTGAACGAATTCTGAACTACTCATGAACTATGCGCGCGACGACCTGAACCACCCTGAACTACTCTTGAACTACTCTTGAACTACGACGCCGACGGGAGGGGCGCGAGGGCGACCAAGGGCTGAACCAGCTTGAACTAGCCCTGAACTGTTCTTGAACTACGCGCGCGACGACCTGAACCACCCTGCACCACTCCTGTACTATTCTTGAACTGCATACAGCGCCCAGAGCCGTGTGGCACCGGCTAGCACAAGCCGAACCACGTTGATGCAGTCTTGACATGCGCCTGAATGTCTTGCGCAACGGCTTGACCTACCGTGAACTACTCCTGAACTAGCCTTGAAACGCGACGCCACAAGTGATTCTGCCGTAGCTGTCACAGGCTGGGCTACTTCGAACTAAACTTGTATTCATTTTGAACTACGCGCGCGAAGCCCTGGGGCAACCTGCGATTGTCGTGATCTGCTCTTGTGCTGCGACACACATGGTGCTTGGGCTACTAAACGCTGAACCACTCTGAGCTAGTCCTGAACTACTTTAGAACTGCAAGCGCAAAGGCCTGCACCGCTTTGGCATACACTGGAGCGACGCTTGGACTGCGACGGCGGCAGCGGTGAGCCATTGGAGGCTAGAGGCTGGTCCACCCTGCACGAATGCTGCACTGCACTTGAACTAGGAGCGCGACGACCTGAAGCACCCTGGGCTAGTCATGAACGGCTCGCGTATTGCGTCGCAGACGGGGACTGTCGGTCGCCCAGAGAGCACGCGCCTCGCTTCATATGCATTTAGCCTGCACTTGAGCTGTGATGCAAAGCCCTGGTTTGCCCTAAACTACAAGCGAGGCAGAACGTGTCAGCGACGCTTTGGACGCCGAGCAGCCGTGATAATACCATGCAGCATGATATGCCCGCGCGTCGCACCCGAGTCATCATGACCAATCCTAGGGCCAATTTGGAATTCGGTTCGACAAGAGTTTGCTCGGTTCCGACCGAACGCTGGGCTGCTTGCGTAGCCATGCATTCCAACCAATTAGCGCCCCCTGGCGCAGCCCCGAGGTGCGCGTGTGCTCGTCTCCGCTCCGCTGGGCGATGGGCGGCGATGTGCTTCGCCGCGCACGGCTAGTCCTGGGCTGCGATTGGCTTGTGCGATTGAAGGTCCAAAACGCCTTCAAACATTGCTGAAGTACTAATGTCCTGGGCAGTTGCGCTGCGCTTGGGCCTGCGAGGTTTCAGGGCCGAACCCCATGCAGGAATGCTCGCGACGCGCGCAGAGTCCAACGCGCGCGGGGCTTGCGAATCGCAGAGCCGTTCTGGACCCTACGCGAGCTAAGCACCGACAGCGTTGAGCTGCGGGCGCGAAGGTAACTGGCCCCATCGGCGCCACCCCCATCGCAGGCTTCGTCGCGCAGAGGAGCCACAACATAACACTGGGTTCCGCCAGAAGCACGTCGGAAATACCCCGACGGCGAGGCCTTGCGCGTCGCCCCTACTACAATGTGTAGCTTGTTCCCCAACCCTCCTGCGTTGGGTACTCGTTTTGAATAGAGCACTGCGGTCTCCACCTTCCTTCCTTCCCGCCTCCTCCTCCTCTCTTCCCTCTTCCTCTCCTCTCTTGCTTCCCTTCTCCGCCTCTCTTCGCTCCTCCTCTTCTCTCTTGCATCCCTTCTCCTCTCTTCGCTCCTCCTCTCTTGCTTCCCTTCTCCTCCTCTCTTCGCTCCTCCTCTTCTCTCTTGCCTTTTACGTCATCCCTTTGGGGCTGCGATCTGTGAAACTGTCGCCACTTTCGAGGCCTGCTGGTGGGTCCAGCGGAGCGAGGCACCACGCATATTCAGATTCGACCTCGCCGTCCCTGGGGGGCTGCGATCTGCGAAACTGTCACCACTTTCGAGGGCTGCTGGTGGGTCCAGCGGAGTGAGGCACCACGCAGATTCAGATTAGACCTCGCCATCCCTGGGGGGCTGCGATCTGCGAAACTGTCGTCACTTTCGAGGGCTGCTGATGGGTCCAGCGGAGTGAGGCACCACGCAGATTCAGATTAGACCTCGACTTTCGAGGGCTGCTGGTGGGTCCAGCGGGGTGAGGCACCACGCAGATTCAGATTGGACCTCGCCATCCCTGGGGGTTTGCGACCTGCGAAATTGTCGTCACTTTCGAGGGCTGCTGGTGGGTCCAGCGGAGTGAGGCACCACGCAGATTCAGATTAGACCTCGCCGTCCCTGGGGGTCTGCGATCTGCGAAACTGTCACCACTTTCGAGGGCTGCTGGTGGGTCCAGCGGAGTGAGGCACCACGCAGATTCAGATTAGACCTCGCCATCCCTGGAGGGCTGCTGGTTGCGAAACTGTCGCCACATTCGAGGGCTGCTGGTGGATCCAGCGGAGTGAGGCACCACGCAGATTCAGATTAGACCTCGCCATCCTTGGGGGCTGCGACCTGCGAAACTGTCGCCACATTCGAGGGCTGAGGGTGGGTCCAGCGGAGTGAGGCACCACGCAGATTCAGATTAGACCTCGCCATCCCTGGGGGGCTGCGATCTGCGACACTGACGCCACATTCGAGGGCTGCTGGTTGCGAAACTGTCGCCACATTCGAGGGCTGCTGGTGGGTCCAGCGGGGTGGGGCACCACGCAGATTCAGATTAGACCTCGCATTCAGATGAAGCCCAACGACCCCCGACTGGGCGAGGAGCGGTTCCAGACTGGACACATGATCGACTGGTTCTGGGACACCGTGGCTCGGTGGATGATGATGCGGGCGAGGAGGGACGCCGCGTCCCTCGGGCGGGTGCTCTACCTCGTCCAGGCAGCCGACAAGTCCTCGCCTTCGCTGCCCGTGGACCTGGCCGCGAAGCTGGTCAACCGCGTCAACCCGGGCGACACGGGCGGCATTCACGGGATGCTGCCGCTGCACGTGGGCATGCGCATACGCCTGCTGGAGCACCTGGACCTCGACAAGGGGCTCGTCAAGGACGCCGAGGGCGAGGTCGTGCACGCGGCCACCAACCCGAAGGATGAGGGCGTGGTGGAGAGAGCGAAGGCCGAGGGAGGTCGGGCGTACCTGCGGTACCTGCCGTACGGCGTGTGGGTGCGCATGGACAAGTACAAGGGTGGTCCCTGCGGAAAGAAGCTCAAGGAGCTCGATGACAGCATCGACGCTGCGAACGCAGCGGGCCTCGTCTTCATCGAGCCACAGAGCTCGAGCCCGTTCGACTTCCGCAAGTACAAGGTCACGCGCACTGGCTTCGTCATCTCCCACGCCGAGGTCCTGACGTCCACTGCCTGCCAGGGCCGCACCATGCACCGCGGAGTCATTGTTGACGCAGGGTGCAAGGATGCGAACGACCTGGACGCTCTGTGGCTGCACCTCTACGTGATGCTGTCCAGGGCGACGACGATAGACAACCTACTGATGGTGCGCGACCCCGGCCTTGACTTTCTTGCCCGCGGCCCACCGGCAGACCTTGCGGAGAAACTGCGGAAGTTCAGTTCCCGCACTGCAACATGCAGGAAGGAGGCAGAGAAGCTGGCGCGCGAGCTAGGTCTCGATCGCTTCCTGCACTAGATATAAACAGGTATGATCCTGTGGACAGGCAGCAGGCATGCGTTGACCGAGCTCCTGCAAAAACGAAACAGTCTCTTGCTTCCTCCCTCCTCTTTCATCATCGCCGCCCTAGTCCTCCTGTTACCTTATGCATTCATGGTGCTGCTGCTGCGATGGCTCCTCGCCCCTTCCTACTGGGTTCGTCCTTCTCCTGTCCCTCGTTCCCGCCCCCGCTATTGTTTAACAAGCCTTGAGACATACTCCTCGTCTTATCGATTGCTGTTCTGTGAGTCGCGCAACATTACGCATCCCATGTAGGTCGCACTACAAATCGCCGCGCCTGCACTGTCACGGTTCCTGCTAATGTTTCCCTACTCCGCTTGCCACTTGATGCCATTGGGTTGGATACGTCGCAGGGTAATTTTCCCAACCCTCCTGCGTTGGTTACTCGTTTTGAATAGAGCACTGTGGTCTCCACCTTCCTCCTCCCGCCTCCTCCCGCCTCCTCCTCTCTTCTCTTCGTGGGGCTGCGATCTGTGAAACTGTCGCCACTTTCGGGGGTTGATGAGGTGCCGAGCGGAGTGACGCCCTACGGGGACTCAGATTAGACCTCGCCATCCCTGGTGGGGCTGCGATCTGTGGAACTGTCGCCACTTCCGAGGGCTGCTGGGGGGCCCAGCGGAGTGACGCCCTACGGGAACTCAGATTAGACCTCGCCATCTCTGGGGGGGCTGCGATCTGTGGAACTGTCGCCACTTTCGGGGGCTGCTGGGGTGCCCAGCGGAGTGACGCCCTACGGGGACTCAGATTAGACCTCGCCATCCCTGGTGGGGCTGCGATCTGTGAAGCTGTCGCCACTTTCGGGGGCTGCTGGGGTGCCCAGCGGAGTGGCGCCCTACGGGAATTTAGATTCGATTTCGCCATCCCTGGAGGGCTGCGATCTGTGAAGCTGTCGCCACTTTCGAGGGCTGCTGGGGTGCCTAGCGGAGTGGCGCCCTACGGGGACTCAGATTTGACCTCGCCATCTCTGGGGGGCTGCGATGTGTGAAATTGTCGCCACTTTCGAGGGCTGCTGGGGGGCCCAGCGGAGTGACGCCCTACGGGGATTCAGATTAGACTTCGCCATCCCTGGGGGGCTGCGATCTGTGAAACTGTCGCCACTTTCGAAGGCTGCTGGGGGGCCCAGCGGAGTGACGCCCTACGGGGACTCAGATTAGACCTCGCCATCCCTGGGAGGCTGCGATCTGTGAAACTGTCGCCACTTTCGAGGGCTGCTGGGGGGCTCAGCGGAGTGACGCCCTTCGGGAATTCATATTCGACCTCGCCATCCCTGGGGGGCTGCGATCTGTGAAACTGTCGCCACTTTCGAGGGCTGCTGGGGTGGCCAGCGGAGTGACGTCATACGGGGATTCAGATTAGATCTCGCCATCTCTGGGGGGCTGCGATCTGCGAAAGTGTCGCTACTTTCGAGGGCTGCTGGGGGGCCCAGCACAGTGGGTACCCACGGCGGGTTCAAATGTGACCTCGCCGTCCCTGGGGGGCTGCGATCTGTGAAACTGTCGCCATTTTCGAGGGCTGCTGGGGGGCCCAGCACAGTGGGTACTCACGGCGGATTCAAATGGGACCTCGCCATCCCTGGGGGGCTGCGATCTGTGAAACGGTCGCAACTTTCGATGCCTGCTGGGGGGCCCAGCACTGGGGGGGGGCTGCGATCTGCGAAATTGTCGCCACTTTCGAGGGCTGCTGGGGGGCCCAGCACAGTGGGCACCCACAGCAGATTCAAATGGGACCTCGCCATCCCTGGGGGGCTGCGATTTGTGAAACTGTCGCCACTTTCGAAGGCTGCTGGGGTGCCCAGCACAGTAGGCACCCACGGCAGATTCAAAGGGGACATCGCCATCCCTGGGGGGCTGCGATCTGCGAAAGTGTCGCCACTTTCGAGGGCTGCTGGGGGGCCCAGCACAGTGGGTACCCACGGCAGACTCAGATGGGACTTCGCCATCCCTGGGGGGCTGCGATCTGCGAAATTGTCGCCACTTTCGAGGCCTGCTGGGGGGCCCAGCACAGTGGGTACCCACGACAGACTCAAATGGTACCTCGCCATCCCTGTGGGGGCTGCGATCTGTGAAACTATCGCCACTTTCGAGGGCTGCTGGGGGGCCCAGCACAGCGGGTACACACGGCAGATTAAAATGGTATTTCGCCATCCATGGGGGGCTGCGATCTGCGAAACTGCAGCCACTTTCGAAGCCTGCTGGGGGGCCCAGCACAGTGGGTACCCACGGCGGATCCACATGAGACCTCGCCATCCCTGGGGGGCTGCGATTTGTGAAACTGCCGCCACTTTCGAGGGCTGCTGGGGGGGCCCAGCACAGTGGGCACCCAAGGCGGACTCAAATGGGACCTCGCCACCCCTGGGGGGCTGCGATCTGTGAAACTGTCTCCACTTTCGAGGGCTGCTGAGGGGGCCCAGCACAGTGGACACTCACGGCGGATTCAAATGGGACCTCGCCATCCCTGGGGGGCTGCGATATGTGAAACTGTCGCCACTTTCGAAGCCTGCTGGGGGGCCCAGCACAGTGGGTACCCACGGCGGGTTCAAATGTGACCTCGCCATCCCTGGGGGGCTGCGATTTGTGAAACTGCCGCCACTTTCGAGGGCTGCTGGGGGGCCCAGCACAGTGGGTACTCACGGCGGGTTCAAATGGGACATCGCCATCCCTGGGGGGCTGCGATTTGTGAAACGGTCGCCACTTTCGATGCCTGCTGGGGGGCCCAGCACTGGGGGGGCTGCGATCTGTGAAACTGTCGCCGCTTCCGAGGGCTGCTGAGGGACTCAGATTAGACCTCGCCATCCCTGGGGGGCTGCGATCTGTGAAACTGCCGCCACTTTCGGGGGCTGCTGGGGGGGGGGGGGCAGCACAGTAGGTACCCACGGCGGATTCAAATGGGACCTCGCCATCCCTGGGGGGCTGCGATATGTGAAACTGTCGCCACTTTCGAGGGCTGCTGAGGGGCCCAGCACAGTGGGTACTCACCGCAGACTCAGATTAGACCTCGCCATCCTTGGGGGGGCTGCGATCTGTGAAACTGTCGCCACTTTCGAGGGCTGCTGGGGTGGCCAGCACAGTGGGTACTCACCGCAGACTCAGATTAGACCTCGCCATCCCTGGAGGGCTGCGATCTGTGAAGCTGCCGCCACTTTCGATGGCTGCTGGGGGGCCCAGCACAGTGGGTCCTCACCGCAGACTCAAATGGGACCTCGCCATCCTTGGGGGGTTGCGATCTGTGAAACTGTCGCCACTTTCGAGGGCTGCTGAGGGGCCCAGCACAGTGGGTTTCCCGCACGTCTTTCTCCTGCTCTTCGTCCCCGACTCCCCATGTCTTCTTCGAGCCTGTAGTTGTCGCCCCTCGTTCTTGTATGGTTCTCCTGCGCATCATGACATTGGCGCGTGTCCCAAGTAGCTTACATATCAAACAACGGATCCTGCAATGTGATGGTCCCTGCAAGTTTCGGCCAACTCCTCGTTTCCCATGATACAAATGGGTTGGGTACGTCACAGGGTAATTTTCCGGCTACGCCAGCGACAAGGCCTGTACAATTGGTGTTTGGCGACGTGGTTTGGCAGTGGTTCGGGATGCCCGATTCGCCAGGTCGCGTCATCATCTGCATGCGCGACAGGAAACGGCCTTTGCGCAGCGTGCCGCGGCCAGCGATGGCCTCGCCCATTTGCTGCAACGCAACCCGCGCGAATCCAAGACTTGGCGCGAGCCCGCGAGCAGGAACGCTTACCTCAGAGCCAAGGGTGACATATCGTGCCATTTAGTAGCAAGTTGCACCAAACTACTTAGCGACGCGCGCTTACCCAATAGGCGCTGTCACATTACATGGCACTTGCTGAAGGGACGCACGTCGCACTTACACGCGCCACTCGCGTGGCGCAGCGGGGTTGCACTGCAACGCAGATGGCACGCGCGCTGGGCACGAGCACAGTTCAACGCACGCCATTGGCTGGCAAGGCCCCCCCCCCCCCCCGCCCCTCAAGGCCTCTGCAAGGGTTCCTGGGCTCTAAGGATTAGCGTATTTGCGCATTTTATGTTGACGATGCTTGTCGTCGTTACGCCATGTGCCATGCAGTCTTGATGCTATGCGCGCCCGCTTTCTGCAATGATGGGGCACATTGTATACAGCGCGTTGTTCTGAGGGCTCTCGCTGTTGGTCTCTGCAAGGAACGCCCAAACGCGGAGCATCCGCACTCTGACTTGGCTGCCCGAGTAAGGAGAACACAAGCGGTTTCACCCCGTCTTCCCACGGCCACGGCGTTATTGGTCGCGGCGCCTACCCAGTAGGCCGGCCTGGCGTCGAGGCCCCGACCGCCGTGTTGTCGCATGCAGACGATATGAAACCCCCGCGATAATGGTCAGTAGGTGCCATCATTTTTGCTGCTCTCTGCATTCTCGTGGATTATCAAAGCCTTTCGGGGCCAATCCGAAGAACTGTTCGGCCAGCATTTCTGTCGGGCCCAGGTCCTGGGGCTCGAAAATATCAACAGTCTGCCCCAGGGCTCGGGCAGAGAACGCTCCGTGACATGTCGAGCGGCGTGGCCGTCACTACGACCGCGCGGTCCGCCGGGGCAGCCTTTGGATTTACCATCCCCCATTCGCGACCGTATCCATTCTGGCTCAATGCCGTTTTCCCGACGCACCTTGCGGCCCAGGGTGAGGTGCGCATCATTCAGTTGACTGAGCGTCTCTCAGCAACCATGTCCGTCTCTGGAGAGGATGTGGATGGCTCCCGGACGCCGCCCCCGCCAACCCAACCATCGGTTCGCAGGAGGAGTTCTGCCAGCGACCAGGCCGCTGCTACCAAGGTCGAGGCATCATGCGAGTGCTTCCTCTGCTCGGAGCCTTGCCGCCCACGGGGGCCCGCCAAAAAAGCAAAAAGGGGCACGGGTGCGCGTTTCACGCGAGCCCGTGTTGGAATCATATTCGGGCTCGCAAGCGCATTTGCTTGAACTGGCCGAAAGGCTTCAGGCGCGAGCGCCACTGATGAGCGGCGATCCTGACAAGTGGCGCACTGAAGCGAAGCTCCTCGACTCGAGTCACCCTGGGAGCAACCGAACACATGCGCGGCAGACTCTGACGAAGCGGATTGCAGATTATGAGCTTGAGCTGAAGCGCCAGGCTTGGCTATGAACGACGCCGCGAAGTACACCAAGGCGCAGTGCAAGAAGGCGAAATAGAGGGGTATCGATTCGGACGAGGCGAGCGCCGATTGGGGCAGTGAGCACGCAGAACACCCGACGGTCAATAAGAAGGGCGAGACACGCATTGCCATTGAAGGCCCCGCTGTGACCAGGAAGTTGGAGGGGGCGGAGCGCCAGTCCGTGAAGCGAGGCCCGAAAGGCTTGGAGCCCGGAGCTTTCCCGTTAGATGCGATGACTTCTTCTGGCAGCGCTATGCCTTCTCCAGAAGCAGGGCGAGGTGGCTCGGCGCGCCGCAGCTGACGGAGCGGAACCTCAAGCGCCTCGCAGATGCATTCGATGAGATTGGAGAGGATGTTGAGTCAGTGGTGAGCTCGCGCACTCGCGGTGAACGCAGCAGCCGCGTCGCGCCGCAGCTGCTGCCGTCGCGGGGCTTCTTGAAGCAGAAGGAGGACATCCAGGCCGCGTTTCGAGAGATCGTCTCAAGTTCGTCTCAAGCACCGATGGCAGCAAGAAGGAAGGTCGGCGCGATCAAGAAGTTCCAGGTGCTGCACGGCAAGGTCGTTGAGAATGACATCGGGGTGGGGGACCTACCCTATGACGTCAACACGGTGGTCAACGACCTCTCTCGCGTGAGCTCGTTGGCCAAATCCGAGCTCGAGAAGATCGGCCCCGCCATGTCGGTGGAAGTTCCGTCTCTCGAGGAGGCGCCCGCGAACATCCAGAGGCGGAAGTCCAGTTGAACTTAAAGGTGCGAAAGGCCTGATCCAACTGGGGGCCCGAGTACCAGAGGATGCGCTGGGAGAAGGCGAAGATCCAGCAGATGTTGAGCAGAGGAGGCGCATGCCTGAACTTGTCCAAGTGGGTGTCGGAGCAGATCCACAGCGCTGCTAACTCCAGACTCCAGTTGCTCCGACACCGATGGCGGGCTCGCTGCGCGCGACAATGCGCAATTCGACCCCGAGGACAAGTGCATCGACGTGGCCAAGGTGGCTCTCTTCACGCAAGAGGCCACCGACGAGACCAACCAGTCGCAGTCGGCGCGGCGGAGCATGACGGGGCTGCTGGGCGAGAGCGCGAAAACCTTTATCGACCACGAGACCACCAACATGAAGACCGAGCTCGGCAACCACCCGCAGTGGCGCGCAGGGGAGGGCGTCAGACTGCTTCGCCCACAGCCACGACGGGGCCACCCCCTTCGGCGCGCAGAACACCACGGCGAAGGGCTCGGAGTGCTGGCTCGCGCGTGCGCGGGCTGGCGTCTTTCGCATTGGTCCTCAGAGCGCGCCCGTGCCAGGCGCGGCACCGGTCATCGTCGCCATGGGCAAGCCGCTCTTGATCCATGCAGTGCACATGAAGGAATTCTTGAACCAAGGCATCGCCGTGAACAACTACGAGCAGATCCTGGCGACACCGACGGGAGCAGACGCCATCAAGCAATCGACATTAGTGATTGTCAATTCAGGGGACAGCTTGTACATTCCTGCGGCGTGGTGGTGGTCCTTGACGGTGGTCGCGGGGCTCCGCGATGCTCCAGCAGCAGACAGGGACAAAGCGAAGGCGAAGCCAAAGGGAAGGCGAAGGCCAAGGCCTCGACGACGCCTTCGAGTCAGGACGTTGTCTGCATGGCCACTGCGGCGCCAATCTATTCACCGACGCTGTGGAGCAGTGTGGAGGCAAACGAGAAGGGGGCGATCGTCGTTTTAAACAAGGCCCACTTCGGCACGAATGCGGGCCGTGCGATGTGGGATGAGCGCCCCAAGGCATTCGATGCACCGCGCAACTAGCCCGACAGATGGAGACGATAATGTAACAATAGTCATGGAGGTGCGCTCTGAATCAACACGTAACGGTCCCAGCTGGTGGCGCGGAGATTGATGCGATGCCTTTGCACGCTGAGGGTGGTGCGTTCCATCGGGCCTGGGCTTTCGAGATCCGCTCATCAGGGCGATCGCCGTGACCGAGTGCTCAGTGCTCCTTTACTCCTCCGCCTCATCATGCCAATGTGTTGTTGCATGTCTGGAGCTTCGCTCTGTGTCACCTGATGTTTCTATCATATCTGGGGCTTCGCCTCCTGCGCCCTGATGTCTACCATTCCCTGAGCTTCGCTCGCAGCACCCCTGATGCTATCGATATCTTGAGCTTGGATGTACGCAGCCTGCTTGCGTGTCGAATGACACTCTAGAGCGCCGTGCAATCCGGCATGCATATGACAAATCGTTGAGCCCGCATGGCCACTTAGGGGCGCTTTCTGGGGCCGCGCCCTCGCGAGCAAGAGATGGGGGGCAGAGGGCGCGCGAAAGGGAGGGCCACGAATGGGGGGCGCGGGGAGGCGAGGCGGCAGGAGGACGCAGAGGGGGACAGGGGGGGGAGGTCAGAAGAACTAACGAGGATAGAGGATGATGCATGTGCGGGGGAGCAGAACGATCGCCCATGGGGCGTGCGCCAAGGGCGCGAGGGTGGCGGGGGAGGGCGGTCGCGGGGCAGGGGGCGCGCGGCCGTCATTGACGGCGGTCGTGAGCGAGGTCGGCCTTGCCACTGCAGCGATCGTGCCTGTTGTCGGAGTAGCCCCCCGCGCGCGCTCAAGGTTCACCGACGCGCCCGTCGCTCGCAACAGGCGGCCAGATGCCGCGGCCGCGCCGCGACGTCTGACCGCCTTTCTCGCGCCGCGAGCGCACTAGTGGACCTTGAGCGCGAGCCGGGGGCACATCCACCAGCAGACGCGCGCGCCGAGGTGGCGGGGCCAGACTCAATCAAGAGCGTTGCAAGTGAATGCCGTCGTGCGCGCCGCGTTTGAGGATGCTTGCGCTGTCAATGCGGCCGCTCCACGCGTTGCGCTGGAGCGCGATTTTGCGCGCGCGCCTGCGCCGATCGGCTTCCCGACGTTCAATGCGTTGTTCATGGCGTTGCGGGTTCGTTCGTTTCACCGCGCAGCCGCAGCCCGACGAGTCGTTGAGTCGTTCGGGCGCGGGCGCGCAATGGGCGCGCGTCACCACTCATGATCAGCAGAGCGTCGGCGCGCGCGTTATTCGATCACACCACGAAGCCAAAGACGTTGTTTTATAGAAAACAACGAAAACGCCGCTGAACTCTTCGGCTTGGCAGTGTCTGTTTTCCCGTAGAAATCAAGTGCTGCGTTGACGGTTGCTTGCCGGCGCTTTTACCGTAAGTCCGTGCCTTGCCACCCGAGCTTCCTGCCCTGAAAACTCTTGGGATCCTTGCTACTCGGATTCTGACTCCGAGGACCCCGCGCAGGTCCGCGCTTTGCTGGCGTATCGGATCTCGGACGAGGCCTTGCACGGGATCGCCCGCGCCGCCCGGCGGTCTGTTGCGTCTGAGCAGGGCGCGTCCGTAGAGGTCGCGCCTCGCGGGCCGACTCCTCGCTCCTCGGGCGCCGGCCGGAGTGGGGGCCTTCTCCAGGTCGCGGGTGGAACGCCTTCGAGGCGAAGCTCGCAGCGCTGGGCAGGTCGGCGCCGCAGTGGCCCCGCGCAGCCGATCGAGAGGCGCCTCGACTGCTGGCGCGGCCGGCGCGCGCTCTTCCAGCGAGAGCGCTACGCCGCCGCAGGGGTGAGTTCGCGCCGTCGCTGCTCAGCCCACTGGCGCGTCTCCTGATGTCCCCGCGGAGCTGGGCGATGCAGCGCTTGTCCCGCGCAGCAGTGCAAATGGCGTCTCGAGCGCTGGGCCGGCTGGCATGCGACCTTCCAGCGAGGGCGGTACACCGCCGCAGGGGAGGGTTCGCGCCGTCGTTGCTCGGCCAACCGACGCGCCCCCTGCTAGCCACGCGGAGCCGCTGCCCAAGCGGCGCCGGCGCGCCGTTCCTGTGTCGACGTCGAAGGCGCCATCGGTTGCTGCTGCTGCGGGCGTCTCAGCTTTGCCCCGCATGCCGTTGCCGTCGCCTACTAGCCGAGATGACTCGCCAGAGCAGGTCGCCCTTCCGGCTGCCGCGGCTACGGCGCTCGGCTGGCGGCTGGAGGCGGCAGGCGAACTTGCGACAGTTGTGCAATGCTCCGAGGATCATACAGAGTTGTTTCAGCATGCCTGGTTGCGTCACTTTGCCCCCTGCTGGCGCGGATGAGCCGCGTGAGACCGATGAGCTCGCATGCCTGTTCACTGCGATGCGCAGTCATCTTCGTCTTTTCGGCGATCAAGGGGTTCGGCGATCAAGGGGTCGCGCCTCTTTCGGAGCCTGGATGGTCGTTGCCCGCGAATGCCGCGGCGCACCCAGGGCTGACTGGGCACCCTCAGATCGACGAGAAGGCGGTCGGAGGGAACTCGGGCACCGGGCTGGGCAACACCGTCGCGCAGAGGCGTCGCGCGGCCGCCCTGGCCTGCGTGCACGACCTGTCGGCCACATCTCCGACAACGTAGAGCGGCTGCCGCCGCGCTTGTGGCTTGGCAAAGGGGCGCTTGCGGAGCTGCTCGAGGGGCATCGAGCCATCTGCAGCGCGCCCCGCCCGACGTCTCTGTCGGGCATGTCTCAGCGGCAGGGCGCGGCCGAGCTGGGGGCGAAGCTGCGCGCCCGTGCCCCCTTTCCTTGGGCCTCCGTCGAGACCGCGCTCTTTTGCGTGCCCTCGGAGGTCGAGGTGATCGCGCGGGGCGTCGTGGACGCGAGGGGCGACTCCTTGGCGGTAGCGCGCGCTGAGACCGTGATCCTCTCAGGAGTCGACGAGGACAGGTTGCCGCCGAACTTCGCGTCGCGCGAGCGGCGGGCTGCCCCGTCGACGGACCACCTGGCCCTTTCGGAGCAGCGGAGGCCCAGCGCCAGCCTTGCTGCTTTGGCGCGCGCGCGGGTTGCGCACGCATGTCGCCGCGGGGCGCCCCTCTGCCCCAGCCGCCAGCGCCGCGCCGCCCGGCCTTGGGCCTCGCACCGCGCGGTCGCGCGCCTCTCGCACGCCTTTCGTCCGGGACTTCCATATGATCCCCGATTGCAGCGATCGCAGATCGCGATCGGTTGATGCGGTTGAGTTGTGGCTCGTCGGGCACGCCAGGGTGGCTCCGACCACGCTCTACCGAAGTGGCGTGCTCCTGGCGCGAGCGCTGGCCACCTTCGGGGTCTGGCTGCGCGACGCTGGCTTTTCCCAGCGCGTCCATGCGCATGCTTTGCTGAGTGTCCAGTCAACGCATCCTCATTGGACGGCGTTTCCCACCGAAGCTTGGGACGTCGCTAAGGAATTGAAGATTGCAGAGTCTCCAAAGCTTCGCCCACCGTTGCCGCGCGCCCTGCTGCGGGCAATGGTTGGTGTCTGCCTCATCTGGGACTAGCCTGACATGGCCGACCCGCTGCCGCTCGGTTTCATTATTTCCTTCCGTCATGGGGAATTCACGAAAGCGAGACGGTGCAACCTTTCTTTGCCGTCCGACCGTCTCGAAGCGACAGGCGACGCCTTCCTGGCCATCGCTGCGCCTAAGACCCGTCGTCCCTACCCCGCGCAGCATGCGAGGCGTTCGGAACGTCGGTCGGTGGACCTGCTAACGTGTTGTTGGACATCTCGCTCCCGCCGATCCGCTCGCCCCTATCGGTGCCAGCGGCATTTGCTGTCGGCACTGGGCATCCCGCTCGCGAAAGCCGCCGGTGGCTTGAACTTGACTCCTGGCTGTCTTCGTGGCTCAGCTGCCACTGACTTCTACATCGCCACAGAAGACGCCCCTCGCGTCTTCTGGCGAGGCAGGTGGCGTCAAGCGTCAAGTGTTGAACGCTACCTTCAAGCTGCTGCTGCTTCGGCAGTATTTGCGTGTCTCTTTCTGTGGCCGCCAGGGCTCAGGTGATGTTCTTCGCCCCTGGTAGCAGTCGCTTGCTTGCCTCCTACTTGTCTGTCACCCCTTCGAACTGGTCAATCCAGCTTGCGGCCGCCCGCCAGAACCTTGACACTTCGCAGGGGCTTTGGGCATGGGCACGGCTGCGCCGCCCCTTGGGCGGCCGGGGGACTCTCTCCTGAGCGCGGCGCGTCGGCGCTCTCGCGCGCGGCGGCGGGTCTGCCCCGCCGCTCCGCGCGACCGCGTCGGCGCGCGCGCGCGGGGGCCGCTTGCCGGGGCGGAGCGAGATAATGCCTTTCATATTCTCTGCGACCTCCCCCGCGCGGTCTCCGCAGCGTCTCGGCCCCCCATCCTCGCCCGCCAGGCCTCGCCGAGGCTGAGGGCGCACGCGCAGCGCGGCTGCCCTCTGCGCCCGGGGGAACTGGAGCGCGCTGCCCCCCCGGCCTGCGCGGCTGCACCGCCCTTTGGGCGGCCAGGGGGCACTCGCCTGAGCGCGGCGCGTCGGCGCTCTCGCGCGCGGCGGCGGGCCTGCCCCACCGCCGCGATCGATCGCGTCGGCGCGCGCGCGCGGAGACCGCTCGCCAGGGCGGAGCGAGACAATGTTCTTCCCCGGAAGGAGCAATTCCCCGTCTTGCATACCGATCCGAGGGCCTTCGCCATCGAGCTTGAGGCGCCAGAGCTGCTCTGCAGCATTCCAGCGGCGCGCGCGCCGCATCGGGCCGCGCGCTACAGGCGAGGGCCACGCGTTGGAAAAAAACTGGGCAAGCTGACGGCCAGATGGCTTCCAGGGACCTGCCGCGTGGATTGCAATGCCTCGGTTGGCTCTGTTGAGTCCGAATGCATCGGCGCTGCAGGCCATGTGGAAGACGAGCACAGTGGCGCACAGCTGATGCACGGACTCTTTTTGGGCCACGGGCATGCCGCGGCCAGCGCCTTCGTCGCAACTGGCCAAGCCTAAACTCGCTTGGCCAGTGCCAAGCGAGTTTAGGCTTGCTTGCGAAGGATGCGCGCTGGAGCCGTGGAGCCACAGTGTAAACTCGCAAGCCGCGAGTTCACAACGCACGCGCGTTTTTGAACGAGCAGGCTGCCAGACGTCTAGGTTTTGCACCAGACGAGACGAGGGCCGGAAGACCGTACATCACAGACTCCACCATGGTACTTGTCAGACTCAGGCGTTGCCTAAAGCCCGTCCTGTTCCAAGCTAGGCACCAAGGGATGCAACATGCTGTTCCCCAGATGTTTACGTTCGCACAGAAGCTTCGGCGCGCGCCAGAAGGGGCCGACCTTAAGGGCCTTGTTTCCCAAGACGAAAACCTTCAGGATCCCACTCCCCTCGCAGAGCCTCGGCAAGCGCCGCTCGCGGCCGCGCGCGGGACTTCGCGCGGTGTCGCGTTCCACCAGAAGCGCGTTGCATGGCCATCGTTCGCTCTTGCAGTTGCGCGGAGAGAGTGCTACGGGCCAGAGTCAATGTAGATGATGCTGCCTTTCTTGACAGCCAAGGAGGTGACGCCAAGATGGCCATTCATGGCTCCATGGCGCGCGAGGAGTGGCAGCGCGTTCGATTGCCACTCACTTTGGGGGTAACATGCCGAGGAAGTCGGTCCTCTTACCCTTGAGCAAGAACCCCAACAGGTAAAGTTCTGGAGTCTCCGCTGGAGGTTGCCAGTGATCCTCAGCGTCGCTTTGCCGAAGTTGAATTTGCTTTGCTGGTGCAGGCAAGCCACTTGAGGAAGAAGTCCAGAGACCCATCGAGTGCGCCATCCCCCCCGCCGAACTTAAAGGGCTCATCTGTTCAGTTACTGGTCCTGCCCCCGGGCCCGGGGGGGGGCCCTACTCGGTTCTCTGGGCGGCCCCCGAGGCCGCGGCTAGAATCTGGCGCCCAAACCTCGCCGAGGTTGTCTTAGGGGGGAGAGAAGCCGTTTTTGTTCCAAGCAAGGTGGAGTTATCGACGTCAGAGAGGGGGACGCTCAGGCCTACTTGGCTCCTAGCAGGAGACCCATTCTCTTGGTCGGTACCATTTGCAAGTCACATCGTAGATTTGCCCGAGGCCTTCTTAACGCAATGTTTGAGGAAAGCCTGCAGGACTGCCAATGTTGAGGTGTTAAAGGCCATCCCGCAACTGTTGCGACACACTTTGTTACATCCAGGCTGGCTGCTCAGCTTCTGAATGAGGTGCCATGCTTCGTTCTCAGCATTGACTTGACATCCGCGTTCGACACGAGTCTACGCGGGGCCATCGTCCGTGTGCCAGTCGTAGAGGCCGACTTTGATATTGCCATAGGCTCTCTGTCCGTGCATCCGGCGTTCGAATATGCTGTCCAACATGTGGCCACGAACCCCTATCGCCACGTGGACATTTGTTTCGTCTGCTCTCCGAGCCCCAACCTCGCGGGCCCTGGCAAGCGCGTGGAGCAGCGGGGCTTGCCCGGCCCATTCTTGGATGTAAGCCTGGAGCGGTTCCCGCCGCCGACGTCTTCAAGCGTGGATTCAGCCCCTTGTTGGCCCGCATCCACGATGACGCCGCCGCGCAGGAACTGGGGCGCCCCCCCGCCACACCTGACGCCCCTAGATTGTTTGTGAAGGAAGGCGATCGCGGCGCGCCTGAAGACGGCGGTGCCTGCGTGGGTGATTTTACGGTAGTTGGCCCCTCTCCTACGCCAGCGCCCTTTTGGCAATGTGCGATTGTCGCTGCTGCAATTAATTAGGCGCGCTGATTTGGGGCCAGGCCCAAGACTCGACGCAGGTTTGTGTGCTGATGGGGCCTGCTGGAGCAGGCGTGAAAGCCATTGAAAAATATGTCTGGGAACGAGGAGCTGAGGTCAGGCCCCTGTCGGGCCAGGCTGTCGCCATCCGCCGCTCCATCGAGTGTCCGGGCGCAATTGTCGCCGACGCAGGCTCAATGGCCCACGAAGTCCAGCATCGGACTGCTCGCGCGAGGGCCGAATACAGGCCCATCCAGAGGGCCCGCGCCACACGTGGAGCTGCCCCCTCGCCGACAGGACGAGGTGCAGTGAGGCGTATGCGTTGTCGTGAATGCGGTGCAGCACGTGCGCTTGGAACGAGGTCTCCACGAGGACCATAGGGGTGTCTTAATGCCCAAGCGAGGGTTTATTGATCGGCCCGAGGGCTGCCCATTGGCGCGCCATCGGGTCAGTTCATCTCCCACAGCGGGATCTTATACCACGCGCGCAGGCGTGACATGAGAGCTTACCTCTTGGTGGCCAGGCTGCGATATCATGTCCGGGTGATGCGCGAGGCACCCACAGGCCTCCGACTTGCACTCGGTTTTTGCGCGCACACCGCGCAGGTTGGCCACCGCTGGTCGGAGCCGGCGCTGCCCGGCTCACTTCCTCCAGTCAGGAGAAAGAGGTTACGCGGACAGACCCTTCCGAGCGCTGGATTCACGTCGCCCAGGCCTGCCCCAAACGTTTCAAGAGCACGCTCAAGGCTGCGGCCATGATGGCTCTCAGCCATCAGGCGGATTAGCATGAGCGGCCGGTTTGTGAAAAGTTTCCCCACCTCGTCTGCCCAGGGGCCCAGCTCGAAAGGAATGGCTGTCAGTGCAGGGGGGGGGGGCGCCGGCTATACTTGCTACGAGCGCGGCTCCCCCGCGCCCCCAACCCGCCTCGCGGCGCGCGCCAGTCGACAGCGAAAAGCGGGGGACAGGCCAGAGAGCTGCGTGCGCAGGGCCGGGTGTCCGCGTTGCCTGCGCGAGCATCGCGCGCGCAATCGGCTGCTGGCTCTCGCTGAGAGGGCAACTAAGCGCAGGAATCTGTGGAGGACCCATCCAGCGCACGCGCGCCCTGAAGAGGGTAGGGGCTGCGGGGAGCTGGGTTTGGTTACCCAGGCGGAGAGCAGGAAGAAAGGGTTTCCTGGCAATTTTGCAGAGCACCCAGCTTGTCGCTTCCATGGGCCAGCCACGCAGGTGCCGAAGTTAGCGCAACTCCCGGCGCCGAAGGTCTGGCCCACCATCAGCGCCAGGGACGTTCAGTCCCAAGAGAAGGCGAGGCGAGCGCAGCTTTTGAAAGAAATGCATTCAAGTTGAAAGAGCAAGTCGCGGTTTGACCGCCCTTCAGGCTCACCGCCCGGTGCGACCGCCATTTGGCCAACCCGTTCAGACTTCTATCAAAGAGGACATTTCAGATAAAAAGGATGGCTTGATTCGTGGGTACCAGTGTTCCCCACGCCGATGTCGGGAAAGGGGCCCTCTATGCTGCTTCGCCGCGCGTCCGAGCTTGTTGTCTCCAGAATCCGTGGCCCGCTTTTACTTTATGCGGATATCCCGTCTGATCTACAGTGCGCTTCCCCATATGTTCCCCCGACTGCTCTCCGCGTGTGCCGCGTCGTAAACTGGTCTCTGTATCTTCATTGATATGCCTGTTGTTAGGGGCGTGTCGTCGCCGAAGCGCACATCGAGTCGCGCGCGAACCCTCGTCATGACCTTTCGCCAGCCGATCGAGACAGGCATTTCAATTCTAGGCCCATTCGCTGGCTATTGCAACCCCCATGCGCACGCGCAAGCCAACATGTGAATGCGACCCCTCGGTTCCCACTGCGCGCCCCGAACCCGCGAGGCCTCTCCCAGCAAGCTCCGAGACCCCCGTCTGTGCAACTACATTGGGCCCGAGGATTTCGATCAGAGCCGAACGGGCGCCCGCCCTTTGCAAGCAGGAAATCTTGGCCTTGTCTCTAGGAAGAGGTGATCCTGGATGGCCAGGGCCGGCGGCGGAGGTGGAAGGCGCCCAGGGCTGCCGGCCGCGGCTCTGGCAGGACCCCCCCCAGTCCCCCATTCGAACCAGCCATCGATCACCAACTTCGTCAAAGTTCGGGCCAGGCACCGCGCGTGCCCGACCTATCTGCGCGCGGGCTCATCCCCATCGAGATCCCGAGGTGACCTTGGAAGACCTGGCCCAAATTCAAAAGCGCCGAGGCCAATTTGAACGTCGCGTTGCCGAATCTTCATTTTCTCCATCGCACCCCCCCTTCGTTCGACACTTTCTGCGACGTCTCCTTCGGACCACTCTTGCATGCCAGGCGCCCCGGTCAAGCGCGCGCTCAAGGCGCGCAGGATCCACGGCCCATTTTGCGAGACGGACGGCGACGACAGCCATCATTATCAAAGTTTATTCCAACGCCCTCCTCCCGCGCCTTCCAGCCTCGGCAAGGGCGGAGAAAAAGGAGGAGCTGGGACTGCGATCGTCATGGAGGGCACGCGGGAGATGTTTCAAAAGCAGCTCAAGCCTTTCAAGGGCGACATCAAAGCCAGCAAAAAGCACTGTGCATCCAATCAAGCGTTGCAAGACGCAGTCACGCCTCTCCAACGTGCAAGTCAATGTGCTACTTTACGTGTCGCCCCGCTGGAAACAGGCGCTTCCTGATCCACATATGCGAGGACTGGTTCCGAGGCCAGACGCGACTATGCAGAACCAGTAGCGCGAAATGGACGGGGAAGTTCAAGAGATGAAACAAGTTGGTAAACATGCGAGTGCCACCGGTGGATCCAAGTGGAACATCTTTTTGCAGTGATTGGTGAATTGGTTGGTTTTGATTCTTTGGCCTCGGCCACATCGCGGGTGAAAGGCGCCCTATCTTCGCTTCCTGCGCCCGCTTCTTTGGACATGTATTGCAAAGGGCAGTTCCGGGACATCCTCTTCGCGGCATTCGCCGCCGAGGCCGATCGCGATCTCGCAGTCGGTATTTTACGGAGTACTGCGCCCGACCATGGAGGCAAACAGTTCGGGTTGCGCCCCGCAGGCCGCCCGCTCGCTGGGCTGCTCGAAATGCACGGCTTGAAGCGCATCCTCAATGACGATTTGAATATCACCAACAAGACCAACGTCACCGCTGAAGAATGTCTTTTTCATGTAACTGTGGGAGGTATTGCAGTTTCCGCGTCTGCCCACGGGGCCAAACTTGCATTGGAATGGGGCCCTGAATGAGAAGTCTGGGAAGAACTTCAGAAACATCCCTAGCGAATCGAAACTCTCAGCCAAAATGCATCGCTCCTGCAGCGAGCTGCCAAGGGCACGAAGGGCCTGGCAAAGGAAAAGCCAAAGGCAAGCGGGGAACGCAACCTGGCCCTGGACCCGGCCGCAAATATCCACTCGCACATCTCTCTACCGTTACCGCGGGCAAGCATGCCACGACTGCCGCTGTGTATTTGGGCAGAGCTACCGTCGCGCAGCGACCCGCGGTCTTTTCGCCTTCCTTTCAACATCTCGCTGCACCGCGCCCTGTACTCCTGCATCCTCTACCCGACCACCCCCATGGGCCACGTAGCGGGGGGGGTTCTTGTTCCAGCATGCTCTTCCTGAAACCTCTCTTGGGGTGGATCCTGGCCCGCCTGCGGGCCTTGCTGCCGCGGCCGCGTGGGCGCGTGAAACATCGCGGGCCCACGCGGCGACTCCATCTTCAAGATCGACGAGGTTGTCGACATCATGCGCACAAGCGAAAATAACATCGCATGCGCTCAGGAGGCGCACCAACATGGAGCATAATATTATACGCGACGAGGCTTCGCTATTTCTCTTTCAGGCAAGCTGGACTCGGAAGCCCAGTCGCACGGCGGAGCGGAATTCATGGTGGCTCCGAGAGTCTTGAACAGCACCGCCGCACTCAAGGCGTGCACTTCCAGATTGGCCTCGCTCAGAATCAAAGTCAGACGTGGCATGTTAACGTTGCTTCCCACATATGCTCCGCAGAACCGTCGCCCATACGAGGGGCGGCGCTCTTTCTACATGGATCTCCAGACGCATGCCCGAGTAACCACTGCGAACAGCATGACGTACATCATGAGAGACTTGAACGCAGAGGCCGTTGCGGGCTGGTGCCGGAGAAGGAGATGCCATCGGCGCCCGCGCGTTTCAGTTCCCAGGTGTTGCGGACAACGCGGTGCAGAATACAGCTTCAGACAGGGACCTCCTAGTGGGGTTGTGTACGCATTGTGATTTGTTGGTGGCTAACACGTTTCGCGACCATCCAATAAGCATGGCAGTTTTTTGGTAGCGATCTGGGCGTCGCCCCTTCAGGCGATGGCATTTCTGGGAATAAGTTCGCACAGATAGTCCACGTGCTCTGCCCCCGGATATTTTTTTCATAAAAAACTCCCTGCGTGATATCTGGACGCTCCGGCGGGGCGTGCTTAACGCGCATCACTACGTCGCCATTGTGATTTCAAATCTGACCTTCACATACAATGACACTTCTAAGAACAAGCACGTTGACAAGGCGAGCGTCAACTATACTCACATAAGAGAGCGATTTACGTGATCATTTTGTTGAGGCCGTTGGGAATTCAATGAATGCTGGAACTGATGCTGTTGATTTGCTGAAGACTGGCTCCGACATCGATTCGAGAAAGCTCCCGAGATTTTGGCCGCGCGGGAATGGAGTCCTAAGCAGGCGTGGACAAGCAGGCGCGCGCTCGATCTGTTCGACCACAGACATGTTGCTCGCGCAGCTGGGGATCTCAACGCAGGAGAACATCGGGAGCCCTGAGACGGGGGTCAATGCAAACGGGGGTCAGCCAGGGCACCAGATCCTGCGGGATCCTTCGAAGACCCCCTCTGGCTGACCCGGGTTAGCGAGCCGCTCGTGGCCGCGAGGCGGCCGCGCATATTGGCTGACCCGGGTTCGCGAAGACCTGCGTTGCTGTTTTCGTTTCTTCTGCATTGCAGTTTTTGGTTTCCCGCTGACCCAGGTCTGGATTGACCTGGGTCAGAAGATCCCCGAAAACAGTTGCGCAAATCGATGCGGAAATCTGGGGCGCAAGTTCGCGAATAATGGTTGGGCATGTTATTGGGAAATGGTGATTGGGAAGCGGTTCGCCACCTTAGTCAACATCTCATTGCAAAGCATGCGACGGTCAAGCATCCGGATGGGACGTTCGCAGATACAACTGGACGGCCAGATGGCTTGGCGGACTATTTCGCAGACGTGCAATGGCAAGTCCGGTTCCCAGAGCCTACCCCACAAGCGCGCGCCCATAGGACAATCGCTGCCGATCGACACGGATACACTCGCCATGGGAGAGTTGACCGATGCGCTGCGCCGGCTACGCATTGGGAAAGCTGCCGGGCCGGAGTGCCCCCCCCCCCCCCCCCCCCAGACATCTGGAAGATCTTAGCTTCGAGCCGGGGCGCCTGTGCCATCGTGGTCCACTTATGTCGGACATGTTGGGATCAGAAGTCAATTCCTGCTTCTTGAAGGCGCGCGAACGTAGTTCTGTTGTTTATTAAAAGAGGTACAGCTCTGCCAGACGACTGCAGACCCTTATCCCAGTTGCAAGTTGGGTTTAACAATCTTGCTTCTATGCTACATCAACATCTGATTCGCGGTGGCGCTGAAGCCCGCGCGCGGGAATCCCAATGTGGTTTCCGCCCTGGGCGTGGGGCGGCGGACGCACTGACGCTTATCTGGCGAATGGTCGATGCCGCGCGCAACAACATGCACGGTGGCCGCATCTTGTTGCTGCTGGACTGGGCGAAGGCGTTCGACCAGCTCAAACCGGACAGCATGTGCGACGCCCTGCAACGATCTGGGTTTCTGTCAGATATGGTGAACATGGTCAAAGCTATTTATGCCGAGCGTTACTTCACCGTTGCAGACCACACAGGGAAATCACAAAAAAAACGACACATGGCAGGCGTCGCCCAAGGGTGCCCTCTTTCGTCTTATTTGTTCATTGCAGTGCAGTCAGTCATGCTTCATAATGTGTTGCAAGATACGGGTTTTGAGGCTGAGCCTGCTTACGCAGCAACACGAGACATCCTGCGCGCGGACGACGCGTTGTTGGTTTCACACAGTCCGGCGTATATTCAAAACATGTTGAACGTTATCCTGGCGGACGGGCAGAAATATGGTATTGAGCTGAACTGGGCCAAAATGCTGAATATTCCTAAATCGACGAGCAGCGCGTAGTTCGCCCATATGGAGGCCTTGTAAAACAGTCCGGGACGCAGTACGTCTAGGTGGAATGCTTACTTGTGATGGCAAGCGGCACCAGAGGTCACCCAGCGCCTGGGCGAAACGCAGCCGGTTTTGAAGCAGCTCGCGAAATTGTGGTCACATGCGGCATTGGGGTGTACAAGGAAATGCAAAGTATGCGACAGTTGCGTCCCGGGTAAACTGAGGTATTCGCTTGATTCTCTGTGGCTATGTCAATCTGACCGACGCAGAACCGATGCGTTCCATTGCCGGCGTTTGCGGCGCGTTTTGGGCGTGAAGCCTTCGTTTACTGCATGAGTGAGAAGCTCTGACGTGCTGGCCAGAGCTCGCGCCGAACCGCTGTCTCAATTATTACTGGACAGACAAGAGAAGCTGCGCCGCAACATAGCAAATGGACCTGGTTCGCTCTTTCGCCAACTCATATGTCAACAAGATGGCACACCAAAAACCTGGGTTGAACACTGGCGTCGCGGCCGGCCGAGACAGCAATGGACTTCAGAGGTGAAATTGTGCCGACAGATTTGAACACCCCTCTGCTATATAGCCTGGTCGTCTTTGTCTTATCTCCTCCGCTTCTTCTCTCCCAGCGTGAATTTGCGTTGCAGTGTGAAAATCTGTCGGCGGCCTTAAACGGTTGTCGTGCCAGCGCGTCCTGCTGGATGGTCCAAGATGAAGCCCAAGTACAGAGACAGCTCTTACGTTAGATGCATTTCGCCTCGCCCGACCTTCTGCCGCCTTTCTATCCCCCTCGGTCCACTTTGCCCGTGATCTTGGCCAGCCACTTCGCCACTACATGTTAGCGCCCAGCGATTCCCCAACAGTTGGCTGATCTGCGAGAGTTGTTGGTGCATCGTTTGTGCCACCCACCGAACGGTACATCTCCAGTGCCACTCCAGCTCCTCCGACACCACACGGTCCACATTGACCTCGGCAAGCAGGTGGATCATGTATATGTTCAGGCCTTTTGGGGTGGGCATATATATATACATATATATATATGTATATATGTATATGTGATCCAGGGTTGCGCCCCCCACCCCCCCCAGTGCATATGTGATCGAGCCCCTCCCCCCCCCTTGCTGGATGGGCGCGCCCGTGAGTTTCGTGAAGGCCTCGCGACTTGGATCGACCCTCCCCACAGGTGGTCGTGGCCCTGTGGGGGTGGCGTGGTGGAGGGTGCCAGTGCCCCCCCCCCTGGGGGTGTGGGGTGCTTCGTCGTCATCATCGTCGTCGTCGTCGTTGACGTCGGCAGCGTCGGCGTCGGCGTCGGCGTTGGCGTCGGCGTCGTCGCCCCCTCCATCCCATCGTAGTGCGGGGGGCTTGTGGAACCCTGGGACCCATCCCGTCTGGGGGGTTGCCTGTGAACCCTCGACTCGGATCGTATCCATATCCACCGCCTGCCGAGGTCCCCGAAAAACGATTCCCCCAGGCGGAAGATTTGCTGCCAGAGGTCTTTGCAACCCCCCTGCCGCGCGGGCTCCATGGCGCCCCCTCTGACCGCGCAGCGCGCGCGAGGCGAAAACTCCTCCGGGCCCGCTGCAAGCTTCAGCCTCTGCTTTCAGCCGAATTCAGATCGGAGAAGGTCGAGCCACCGGCCCCAGACTTTCGTGTCGCGAGAAAATCGCGACGAACGGTGTTTGACAAGTTTCCGTCTCCGAGGGCCTTCGCCGGGCCCCCACAGCGTCAAACGAATATTCGGCATGGGAATCCGGCCCTGGGGTAAAGGTAGAGAAACTCATGATACCAGATGTCTTGGGCAGCGTTCGCGTCTTTCGTCATTGTTGGACTTCCTGGAGAATTCTCTTCCCGACGGTTGGATCCGCAAGATGGATTAGACAAGGTTCCCCAGGAGGGGGCTGGGGACCAATTTCCAATGGATTTGATTTGGGCCACGCGGGAGAGCCGCCGTTGTCTCTCACCTGGTTTTGTTCCGAGCCTCTGCTCCCAAGCGCCCAAGTGAAGATGGAGCAGATGCATGCGCGCGCTGTCGAGAGTGTGCTTGAAGAGGAGCGCTCGTCGGCGCTGGTTGTCACAACCCTCCTCCCCGTCCGTCTCCTAATCCTCGTCCTTCTTTCTTCTTCTCGACCTCCTTCTCTTCCTCGCCCCTCCCCCTTGTGAAAGTCCAGGGCGCGTTTTGTAAGTTACTTGCATGCGTAGGGTATCGAAAACACGTATTATCTCGATTCGTCTTTTGCAGTTCATCAAGTTCCAGAGTTACCTTGGCCATTCCAACACACATGTCACATTTATATACGATTCATAGTCAAATGTTTGACCCTGTTGTTTTCGAGGGGGTTGGAAGTTACATAGTCACAAGGCGTACGTTGTCATCCGCCACCCTCCCCCCTCATCGTCCTCCTCCCCGTCCTCCTCATGCCCCTCTCTCACTCACTACAAGACGACAGCAGGGTCTCACCAGGGTCCTCATCCCCCTAGTCTCCTCCTGCACAGCCGTTTTGGCTCAAGTTGCACAAACCAGGCCGATTTCTTCCGCGACGCAGTAAGCAGACGAGAAGGAATCCCTTGGAACCGCGAGGATCACATGGCCTACCAGGGTGGGGACCAGTATTACGCCAGCCAGGGGAACGCCGCTCCGTACACGCAGCCTGGCCAGCATGGCTGCATGGGAGGATACGCTGCGCCCAACGGCAACTACCAGCCCATGCAGCCAGGCGGCGGTTGCCAGATGCAGATGTTTGCGCAGGGCGGCTTCCAGAACGGCGGCTTCCAGCATGGCGGCTGCAGCCCTCAGCAGATGCAGGGCGGCAACGGGTCCCAGGGCGGCTACGGCACGGGCGCTGGGATGAGCGGCGGCCAGGACAGTGGCGCCTACATGCCGCCTCACGCGCGGCAGGGTGCCTACGTCGCGCCCCACGCCCGGCCGAGTGGAGGAGGCGGAGGAGGCAAAGGAGACGCAACGGGCGCGGGCGGTGACCCCAGAGGCGAGGGCAACAGCTACATCCGCGACTTCATGAACGAGTACGAGGCGGCGGCGAGCAACTGGGGCAACGCGATGCCTGCGCTGACCGGGAAGGAGATCGGGGGCTCCGAGACCGATCTCACGGAGGCGAAGGTGTGGGGCAAGGGCGAGATCGCGCAGCCTTACACGACCTTTAACAGCTGCAGTTTCCCCAAGCAGATCATGGCCAGTATCCACGCTCTCGGCTTCGCAGCGCCAACCCCAATCCAGGCCTACTGCTGGCCCGTTTCGCAGTCTGGCCGCGACTTGATCGGCATCGCCAAGACTGGCAGCGGCAAGACGTTGGCCTTCCTGCTTCCGCCGTTCACGACCTTTCTGGGCAGCCGCCCAGATTACAACGGGCCGCAGATGCTGATCATGGCCCCTACGCGCGAGTTGGCGTGTCAGATCCAGGCAGAGGCCGAAAAGTTCGGCCGGCGTATCGGCGTCCTCTCCGTCTGCGTCTATGGCGGTGCTCCCCGGGGCCCGCAGCTGAGGGACATGCGCCAGGGCCGTCATGTCATCGTGGGCACTCCTGGGCGTCTCAATGATTACCTGGAAGGTGGTCAATTGAGGCTCGGTGTTTGCAAGTACTTGGTGCTGGACGAAGCAGACCGGATGTTGGACATGGGCTTCGAGCCGCAGATCCGCACGATCATCAATGCGATTCCGCCTGGGCGCCAGACCGCGATGTTCAGCGCCACGTGGCCCAAAGAAGTGAGGAAGCTTTCCGCGGACTACCTGCGGGACCCGGTGCACATCCAGATCGGATCGCACGACAATTCTGCCAACAAGGACATCCAGCAGCAGGCCATCATTGTGAGCGGCCAGCGCGAGAAGCAGGAGCACGTGCGATCGATCCTACAGACGCTCGGCCCCGAGGACCGTTGCCTCATCTTCGTGAACACGAAGAAGATGTGCGAAGAGCTCGGGCACGACCTGTGGCGAGACCGCATCCGCTGCGGAACCATCCACGGCGACAAGGAGCAGCGCGAGAGGGACCAGGCATTGAACGCGTTCAAGGCGGGCCGCTCAACAGTCCTGGCCGCCACCGACGTCGCAGCCCGCGGCCTTGACATCAAGGGCGTGAAGATGGTCATCAACTTCGACGTGGCGAACAATGCCGAGGACCACGTCCACCGCATCGGGCGCACGGGGCGCGCCGGGATCCCAGGCGTTGCCGTCACCTTCTTGGACCGCTCCGAGGGCAAGCAGGCCTACGAGGTGATGCAGAGCATGATCAAGGTTGGCCAGGAGATCCCGCCCCAGCTGCGGGAGCTCGCCCAGCGCGGTGGCGGCGGCCGCGACTGGGGCCGCAAGGGCGGCAGTCGCTACGGCAAGGGCGGCGCCAAGGGCGGCGGCTGGGGCGGCAACCGCGGCGGCAAGGGCGGCGGGGGCGGCGGCTTCGGAGGAGCGCGATCAGGGGGCGGCTTCGGCGGCGGGGGCGGTGGCTTCGGTAGCAGTTTCGGCGGCGGGGGCGGCGGCTTCGGCAGCGGCTTCGGCGGCGGCGGCAGTTTCGGCGGCGGGGGCTACGGCAAGGGCGGCGACAAGCGGCCAGGCGGCGGCATGCCCGACAGGTACCAGGGAGCGTGAGGTGTCTCGAAGAGGGCAAGCCGCCGCCCAGAGGTGCCGCCGGGCGCGCACGTTTATACATTCCGCCGCCCGCGTTCCTGCTGCCTGTCCACACATGGGGCCGGAGCACGATGATCGCGGATACGGGTTTCTGGACCTCCAGGGGCTTCAGGGTCCTCCTGGGGTCTCTGTTGAACTCGGGGGACTTCTGGGGACCTTCTTCGGCATCCGAAGGATTGATTCCCAAGGATCCTGTGGTGTCGGGTCCTCGTCTTGAATCAGCAGCGCCCCGCATCTTCTCCAGTTACCCCTTCTCCTCGTTGCCGCCCTTTCCCTTCAATCTTTGTGTCGGAACACCCCTCACACGCTTCGTGGCCCCATAGGGAGCTCCACCGAAGGCCCACCAGTGGCAGCATCCGCATGAGCGCCGCCCGTTCATTCTGGCACGTCCATCACACGTTTCGTGGCCCCATAGGGGGTCAAGCGAAGGCCCCAAGGACAGCATCCGCATAGCAGCCGCCCGTTCATGTCGGTGCCAACTTGACATGCTTCGTGACCCCATAAGGAGTTCCATTGGAACTTCCACCAGCAATAATTTCGGCACACCCCATCACACTCTTCGTGGCCCCATACCAAGCTCCACCTAAGGCCCCAGTGGCAGCGTCCGCATGACGACCGCCCCTTCATTCTGGCACACCCCTGGCACGCTTGGTGGCCCCATAGAGGGCTCCACCGAGGGCCCCAGTGACAGCATCGCCGCGCCCACTTCGGCTCACCTCTCCCACGTTTGGTGGCGTGGCGGCCCCGTTCGCATTTCGGCATATTAGTGGCACGCTGCGTGGCCCCAGAGAGAGTCCCACCATAGACTTCAGTGGCTGCGTCCGCATGGCGGCCAAGCCGCATGTTGGCAACCCCTTTCACACACGTGTCATGGGGGGCTCCACAGAAGGCCCCCGTGACTGCGGTCGCATGACGGCCAAGCCGCATGTTGGCAACCCCTCACACGTTCGGTGGCCCCATTAAAGGGCTCCACCAGAAGCCCCAGTGGCTGCGTTGCATGGCGGCCAAGCAGCATTTCGGTACACCCCTCACACGTTTGGTGACCCCATTCAAAGGCTCCACCAGAAGCCCCAGTGGCTGTGTTGCATGGCGGCCAAGCATCATTTGGGCACATCCCTCAAACGCTCCGTGGCCCATATGAAGCTCCACTGAGGCCAGTACTCACAACTGCTGCACTTACAACTGCATATGGTTGGGCTCTTCGACAGGATAATGGGTTCAATCCCATTATTTTTCTTCAGGGCGCCCCGACATTGGGGAGACATATTGATCTTGCGGGACAGGGTCTGGAGCCATGCAAAAAACATTGTCGGCTGTTTGAGGCGGTTCGGATCGGAGAATCGCCCCGCATCGCCAGGACATCCGCGATGCGGCGCGACCCAGAGTCCGGTTTCTTCATCTCGGTGTCGCCGATACATGTCCGACTCATCGGCGAAGTTGTGTGCTCTCCCAGCCTCATCTACTTCGGCCCCCCTTGGGCAGCCCCCAGCCATTGCTGCCCTCCGTTATACGGGCCAGGCAGGTTGCAGGATAATTGTTTCGTCAATCGCCTCATCGAGGTCCTTTCACACCTCTTCTCTCTATACCTCCTTTCAGGCGTCAGTCGGTCACCTGCCTGCATGCCTCGCGAATTAACTAATTTTCTGCAGCCGTTTGGTACCAAGTTGCCCCTTCGAGCCTAACATATAATCCGGAAGTAAGATCACGAGACGATGGGCTCAGATGAACCAAAGGGGCAACTCGCAACTCGGGCTACAGCGCTGGCTTTTCATGACCAGGCTGCGCGGCAGATTGCCGCGCTTTGTCTCCTGCCCTCGGTGATAAGGCCGTTGCCGCTGTGAGGTGCTTGTCCCTCCGAATATTTTGTGTGCCCCTTCTAGTATTCATTTCTTTGTGCCCCCATTCACCACATGGGCTGTAATAACATTCCCGCGCCTCGCGTAAAATGTATACGCGAAAGACAAGCTGCCTCAGGAGGCCGAGGTTGACCCGACGCCGCAGAGCGCGGACGCCGAGGCACCTCCGAGCCTCTGAGGCGAATGCGTAGTTGTTTTACCTTTGCTACAATTTCGAGGCGCGGTCAGCGCAAAGGAGTGGGTTGTGAGGGGGCGGTCGTTTGTCTGAGGGGCTGCGCATTCTGCCGCCGGCCCCCCTGGCTGAGCCCTCTTGCGTGGCTGCATTGGGACATATTTGGGGCCTTGCTGGGCTCGTTATCCCGTGGGCATCATGGCGCCTCTAGGGCGCATCTTGGCAGCATAGTGGGGCCGTTTGGGCACCGTCTTGAGCAATCGGGGGGATCTTGGGGACGTTTTGGCGCGCCCGTGTGATACTTTGGGAGCATTACATGGACGTAACCAAAAACAAGCAACACACGGCCACACTAAACCTGTTGCTCTCGGCGCGTTTTGGGACACTCTTAGGCACTCGCCAGGCTAGCTTGGGGCAGTATTCAGCCGCGTTGGGCCTTTGAGGCCCTCTACAGAGCACCTTGGTGCCCTCCAGGATGCTTTGGTCCTATCGTGGCCAGTTGGTGGCGTCCTTGTCGGAATCACGGGGCGACCACAGCGGCCGGGGGAGGCGTCGGTTTTTATTTTCGCCACGGCCCCCCTGGCAAACAATAAGAAGGAAACGTGGAGAGGCACGGGGCACGAATAGTAAAGGTGTTCTGGCCGACTTGGGAATGCAGATCTCCTGATTCAGACATGAAAGCGGATACGTTTGAGGTCTTGGGGGGGGGTCTGCGCATCATGAAATTTTTCATTTGACTTCCAAGGGGGGGGGTCTGCGCATCATGCAATTTTGCATTTGAGCTCCAGGGGGCGGTCTGGCGCCGCCGCTGCCGGAGACGCTGACGCCGAAAACGACGAAACCAGCTAGGACGCTCCTTTTCCTTCACCATCCAAAGTCTACCCCCCCTCGAGCCTCTTCCTTCTTCCCCGTTTCATCATCGTTTCCCGTTTCATCCTCTTCCCCTCCACGACGACGGCGACGACGACGACGACGCCGGCGGCGGCGGCGGCGGCGGCGCCGGCGGCGACGACGACGACGACGACCACGACGACGACGACGACGACCCGCGGGCCCGCGGGGGGGGCCAGGGCCGCCCCGAGCGGCCGGCTAAGGGCTGGAGCCGAGGCACGGCCCGAGAGCCGACCCGAGAGCCGACGCCGCCGGCGTCGTCGTCGTCGTCGTCTTGTCGTCGTCGTCGTCGCCGCCGTCGTCGTCGTCGTCGCCGTCGTCCTCTTCAACTTTCGTTTCCCGTTTCATCCTCTTCCCCTCCATCGTCCTCTGATCCTTCTCCTTACCTTCTTCCGGTTTCCTCATCATTTTCCTGCTCCTCCGTATCCCCGTCCTCCCTCCTCCCTCCTCCTCCCCCTCCCTCTTCCTCCTCCTCCTCCTCCTCCTCCTCCTCCGTAGCCATTTTGGCTCAAGATGATGGTGCTTGCGGCGTCCTTCATGGATACCGCTAGTCCGCGGCAGCCCGCGGCTCATCCTGCTTCTCACCTTGGCATTGCAGGCTGCCATACATATCGGCTCGACCGAGCCCTTCATATCGCTCGTCGAGCCCAACTCCGAGCACTTCATATCGCCCGTCGAGCCCTGCTCCGAGCACTTCATATCGCCCGTCGAGCCCAGCTCCGAGCACCTCATATCCGACGCCGAGCTGCGCTCCGCGTCCCAGGCCTCCGCCGTCGAGCCCAACTCCGAGCGCGCCATCCTCGCCGTGGACGTTGCCCGTCTCGAGTTCTGCCGCCAGCATCTCCGCCAACCACGTATTGGCACCGCAGCCGCCCTGGACATTGAACAGCTGTACAACAGTCGCTCATTGGACCTGCCCTACCATCCGCTACAATGTCGTCAAGCAGTGATGAGAGATCGACGTCCCGCAGCGCTCCGACACGCAGAAGGAAAGAACGTCGCCGTGGATGCCAAGACAAAGATCGAGATGAGAAATGTTCCCGCGCCTCAGCTGCCAAGGTTACACTCGACGTCATGGGAGAAGCTGGCGTCGCATCGCAACTTGTGCGCGCGTCAGGGAGAGCCTCGGCGCCACCTTCACGTCCTGGTCGCTCGTCTGCGCACCCGTCTACTCCGCCAACGTTTGCGATGGATGCCGACGACCTTCTACACCGCGGCGATGTCGCTTGCCACGCAGCGGCTGCCCCCGTTCAAGCTCGCGATGGACAAGGGAATGCTCCGCCCTCCCAACCTCTTGCAGTCGAGGCTGCTCCAGCCGCTGGAGGGCACCTACGTGCAGAACCACTGGCAGGAGATCGCGACCCTTGGCGTGGCCAACACACCGCTGGACGCTCGTCCGCCGTCGGAACCGCCGCCGTCCCTCATGGTTGGGACATGCCAGCCTCAGTCGAAGCTGCTGGAGGTACCGCCGCGCCTGGATCGACCCCAAGCATCCCAGGCTTGCCTCCTGATGTCGAAGCTGCTCTTCAACAAGTCATGCAGACTCAAGTTGAACACGCTGCCGCCACCTTCCAAGCCCAGGCCATCGCTCTTCTCAATGAATCACGCGAAAGCTTTCGCCAAATTCTCGCACAATAAGTCATTGCTACCGAACGCCGAGTGGATGTTCTACATGACGCCGTCGCACGCACCCGCCGTGAACAAGACCGTCAAGCCGACGAGCAGAAAAATATGTGGCAGCAGATCGACCAGATGCGTGACACGCTCGCGCTCGCTGAAGCTCAGGCGCCCATCACGGACCTCACCAAGTTTGCGGACTGGGACCGCGCCCCCGACCCGACCATCTTCTCCATCGGCTGCCAGCGCCTCATCGCGCCCGACATTCTGCTCAACGACCTGCAGGAGTGGATCGCCTCCGCCAACGTTGACCGCAACGCCGTGGAGTTGCTGGGGGACGAGCCGTCCAGACGCTCCCTTCTTCAAGTCAAAGGAGATCGTGCAGCCGCAATCCCTCGAGCTCTCGCTCTTTCACGTGCCCTACGAGATCCCGCTGGCAGGTGGAAGCGCTTTGTTTCCACCGACACGACAGGTGCCCGAGTGGATATCTACCTCAACCCCGACAAGTCCCCCAAGCAGATCCGCACCGAGATCCAGCGCAAGAAGCTCCTGGAACTGCTCCAGCACCGTTACCCCGACAAGCCATGGAGAGCCATCCGCACCAAGGGCGAGATCCATTGCAACGCCATGCCTGTTGTGCGCCTCGACGTCAAGGGCCAGGCCGACCCCGCCATCCTCGAGTGGAACGAGCGCGCGTTCGAAGGCCATCACTTCAACGAAGTGGATCGCGGCGGCGTCCTCACTGCGTTCCAGGCGCTCTTCGCGGACACTGCGTCAGCAACATGGCGGGTTTAACCATCCCTGGTCGCCTTGGCGACCGAACGAGGACCCCGTAACCAGCACCTTCATTACTTGGAATGCCAGAGCCCTCATGTGTCACATGCGCCAGCGCCGCCGACGCAAACAGGCTGCCCTGCTGAAGTACATGCGCCGCCAATGCGTCATCCTCATCCAGGAGGTTCATGGCTCTGAGGCCCTGCTCCGCACGTGGGTGGACACGCAGCCGTGCCCGTGCAAGCTCTTCTTCTCCGAGTTCGTCGGCGACGATGACGCCGAGGCCCGCCCTGGCACTGGTGGCGTTGCTACGTTAGTGCCCTGGCTCACACCAATGCAGCTCGAGCAGCTTGCTCCGCACCAACTGCCTACCTTCGTCCACGAGGAGATCGCCAAGGGCCGCATCCAGACTGTCTCCATCACCAATGCCGTCACGAACAACTCCATCGTCATCATGAATGTCCGTAACCATGAGATCGACGCTCGCGGCCGCGCCCGGGTGCAACGCGCTTGGCATCAGCACCGCACCTGGGCCGAGGTCGACTACCAGCACCGCGCCTTCATCGCCATGGGTGATTTCAACACTGCCAGCCGCCCACCGAGCAGCTTCCTGCAGCCCCAGCCTCAGCACGCGCGCCTTGCGCTGGACAACAGCGCCCGTCAGCAGCAGCCTTTCTGGAAAGCACTCTTCGATTCCATGCTCGAAATTGAACCCGACTTACCGACCCGCTTCAACAAGTCCGACTTCTCCGCCTCAGCGATCGACCGCGTTTTCATCAGCTTGCCGCCCCATGCCATGCTCGAGCTCACATCGCAGATCAACATTGTACACGACCCTGCCATCCTGTCCGATTCCTTCCTCAGCGACCATGCGACCATCTCCTACACCATTGACATCAAGCCGCGCACGCCGACGAACGATCAGGCTATCCCCCCCGCGATCTTCCGCGACCCGAGCTACGCCAAGCGCCTGGACCAACTGATCACCCACACCAAGACCCAGCACGTTCCCATCCAGAACCGCTGGCACACGCACAAGCGCCTCATGGTCGAAGCCGCGAGGCTCGTCCGCGACGACTGGGTCGGCTCCATCGGGGACGGCAACAAATCCAACCATGCCGACGGACGGGTCCTCGCGGCGCGCTCGATCTCGCGCTCGGTCTGGCGCCAGGATGTTGCTCTCGCTCGCCGCCTACAGTCCACCACCGACCTCGGCGCCAAGTACCTCTCGATCACCGACGGCCTCATCACGATCAACAACCAGCCCGAGTTCGCTGACATGTCAGCCTCGCTCCACCGCGACTTCGAGGCTCGGCAACGCTCTCTGGCGCAAAGAGCGGCCCAGCGCCCCCCTGGTGCGGCAGGGGCCCTCGAGCCCGAGAAACTCCGCCGAATCTTGCGCGCCTCGCAGAGGCGAGCTCTCCTGTGGGCCCCCTGGAAGCGTCGTTTGGTCCTCCAGGGCATCAAAATCTCGGGCCCAGATGGCCCCCCTGGGGTCGCCAGAGAGAGCTGCGATATGGCTGACGCCCTTCGCACCTACTGGAAGCCCGTCTTCGCACACAAGCTCGTCGACTCCGTCAAGGTCAAGCAGTGCATCGCCGAGCACATGCCGCTGGGGGCCACCATCGACGTGGGCGCGCCGACCAAGACGCAGATCCGCGCCTTCCTGGCTCGCACCTCTCCGTCGGCCCCTGGTCCTGATTGCCTTCCTTATCGCGCCTGGCTCGCACGCGACTCGTCGCTGGACCTGCTCGAGGACCTCTCGTTCCACCTCTGCTCGAACGCCAATTTCATCCACGACCCGAACGACTCTGACTTCGCCTTCCTGCCGAAAGGGGACAACCTCGTCGGCGAGTTGCAAACCGACAGGGCGCCCGAGGACACGCGCCCGCTCTCGCTCAAGAACACTGATATCAAGGCCATCGCTGGCGCCGCCAACTTTCTCTTCAAACCCGCTGTGGCAGAGCGGACTCACAAGGCACAACAGGGTTTCGTAGTCGGCCGCAACTTCACCAAGCACATTGTCATTCTTGACGCCGAGATGCGTCGCGCTGGGATACGTCCAGATGCTGCTGATCACCATCCTGTCTTCACCAGCTTCGACTTCGCGGCGGCGTTCCCGTCTTTGGGTCGGGTCTGGCTCTTCGCGGCTCTCGAGCGCTTCGGGGTTCCCATCGGCCTCATGAGCCTCTTCCGCAACATGTACCACGCTCCGAACAGCTTCCTCAAGGTCGACGGGATCCGCCACTTCATGTTCGCCATCGAGTCGGGCGTCGCTCAGGGCTGTCCCGCCAGTGGCTCTGCTTGGGCCATTGCGATGGACCCGCTCGTCCGCCACCTCGCCTCCTTCATCGAGCACCCCGACGGCGCGCCCGACTTCGACAAAGGCTACCTCGGGGTCTGTGCGGACGACACCGGCCTGCTCACATTCTCGTTCGACACGCTGCGCAAGGCATCTGAGACTTTTTCTGCCGCCGAGGAGCTCGCCCTTCTCGCCCTCAAACCACGCAAGTGTGTAATAGTGCCCCTGTGGGCGCCTGTCTCTCCTGCCACCGCAGCCCAAACGAAAGCGCTCCTGGCCGACCTTTGCCCCTCCTGGGGTGGCTTCACGATTTCGGGGCGAGCCAAGTACCTCGGGGCCTTCCTTGGACCGTCCTCCTCCCTTGCCCTTCAATGGCTCGCCCCAGGGCAAAAGTGGTGGCAGCGCAGTAATTTGCTAAATCTTGTCCAGTCTGGCAGCGACGCCACTGTCCGCCTATATATCACTTCTGCCCTGTCCACGCTCAGCTACGTTGCTCAGTTCTTCCCGCTCGACTCCAAGATTGCTCGCCGCGAACTGTATGTCTTCCACAAAATGCTCAGCATGCCGCCCAACTCTTTTCGTAAGGTAGATCTCATTTCGATGGCGGAATGGAGCCCGCCACCTGTCCTTCGTTCAGCCCAAGTCACATGTGCTGCGGCGGCCATTCGTACAGCCACTTTCACACTCAGTGGAGAATGGGGACCGTTCCTCCACCGCCTGCGAGACACCGCCTGGGAGGAGAGCACGATCCAATCCTTCCCTCGGTGGGAAGCTGGGCGCTGGTCCCCCCCCTTCTGGGAAGAGGCCTCGTCCATCGTGCAATTCTACCATGCCCTGTCTAGCGGGCAGCGTGTCTCGCCATTTACCGCAGCAGCCGTGGCCCTGGCGAACCGCGCCGCACGAGCTGAAATTCGAGAGGCACCCGACGCCGACCCGCCGCGTCGCCCGAAGGTACAGAGGGCGGTCGCACTCGCGCTGCAGCGTGCCTTTTTCTCCTCGCCGTTCACTGTCACCCTCGCGAAGCGCCTTGCAGCGCGGGGCCTTCAGAATACGCAGCCGCCCCCTGAGCTCGCCACCCGCTGGACTACTCTCGCGAAGGAGCTTGGAGAGGTCCGTCCTAGCTGGCGCTGGGCGGTTTTCAAAACGCCCAGTGGCGGGTGGACGACCACACACCGCATGCATGTACTTGCTCAGCGCTCGTGTGTATTCGGTTGCCCGAACGCACCCGATTCTTTTCCCCACTACCTCTCCTGCTCCGTCCTCCTGAGCCTCCTCTGGTCCCCCGACCCCGCTCCGCTCCTTAGCGCATGTACATCGTGGGGCCTAGGCCCTGTAGCAGCGTGCCCTTCCGAACCTGCCAGCGACCTCTCGTTGCGGCAGACGATTCGCAGGGTTGTGCTCGCTTTCCACATGCACAACAAAATGAAGCAACACGCAGCGCCGTCGCCAGCAAATATTGCTGCAGCGATGGCCGCAGCGAAATCACTCCTGTGGCGTTGAGCCGCTGTCTGCCGTCTCACGCCCTGCCTCGCTATCTAGGCAGGCTTGCGCGTGGGCTGGGCTGACAGACGTGGCCGCCTCAAGGTGCGTTCACTCCTCCTCCTCCTCCTCCTCCTCCTCCTCCGCGGGCCGCGTCCTTTCGGCCCGCGACGACGCCGCCGCGGGCCGCGGCCCGCGGTCGCCGCGGCCCCCGCCCGCCAGCCGCAGGCCTGGCGGCGGCGAAGTGGGGGGGGGGGAAGGAGAGAGCAGCGAGGTACGAAAGTGGGACGGGGGAGGGAGGAGGGAGGAGGAATGAGGGATGAGGGATGAGGGAGGAATGGGCATCTCCGAGTGGGCCCAACGGTGGCGACAAGTAGTTTTCCACCTCGCCGTCTTGGTAGTAGTGTAGTAGTACCAGCAGAAGTAGTAGTAGTAGTAGTAGTAGTAGTAGTAGGAGTAGCAGTGATAGTAGTAGTAGTAGTAGTAGTAGTAGTAGTAGTAGTAGTAGTAGTAGAGGCAGTAGTAGAAGAAGTAGTAGTAGTAGTAGTATTAGTAGTAGTAGCAGTAGTAATCGTAGTAGTAGTAGTAGTAATAGTAGCAATAGCAGTAGTAGTAGTAGTGGTAGTAATAGTAGTAGTAGTAGTAGTAGTAGTAGTCGTACAACTAGTAGTAGTAGTAGTAGTAGTAGTAGTAGTAGTAGTAGTAGTAGTCGCCGTAGTCGTAGTCGTATCAGTAGTAGTAGTAGTAGTAGTAGTAGCAATCGTACAGATAGTAGTAGTAGTAGTAGTAGTAGTAGTAGTAGTAATCGTAGTAGGAGTATTCGTAGCAGCACAAGGGCAGTAGTAACTTAATAGTACTTACAGTAGTCACATCCGTAGCGCCAGTCGTATTATTATTAGTAGTAGTAGTGGTAGTAGTAGTAGTAGTAGTAGTAGTAGTAGTAGTACCTGCAGTAGTAGTAGTAGTAGTAGTAGTAGTAGTCGTACAACCAGTCGTAGTATAGTCAGTAGTAGTAATAATCGTCGTAATCGTAGTAGTATTACTACTACTAGTTGTAGTGGCCGTAGTAGTAGTATTAGTAATCGTAGTATTACGTACTAGGTAGTATGTAGTAGGTCGTAGTAAGAGCAGTTGTAATTGTAGTAGTCGCGATAGTAGATGTATTCTTTAGTAGGCGTAGACGTAGTAGTAGTAGTAGTAGTAGTAGTAGTAGTAGTCGTAGTCGTAGTAGTAGTAGTAGTAGTAATAGTAGTCGTAGGTAGTAGTAGTAGTAGTAGTAGTAGTAGTAGTAGTAGTAGCCGTAGTAGTAGTAGTAGTAGTAGTAGTAGTAGTAGTAGCAGCAGTAGTAGTGGTAATAGAATTGGTAGTTGTAGTAGTCGTAGGAATCGTCGCAGTAACAATAATAGTAGTAGCCGTGGTAGTAGCAACCGATAGGTAGGGGTAGTCGTAGCAGTAGTAGTAGTTGTAGCATTCGTAGTAGTAGCCGTCGTAGTCGTAGTAGCATTAGTAATAGTAGTAGTAGTAGAAGGAGTGACAGTAGTAATCGTCGTATGAATAGTACTAGTACTACTAGTCGTAGTCGTCGTCGTCGTCGTCGTCGTCGTATGATGAGTCGCAGTAGTAGTAGTAGTCGTAGTAGTCGTAGTAGTAGTAGTAGTAGTAGTAGTAGTAATCGTAGTAGTAGTAGTAGTAGTAGTAGTAGTAGTAGTAGTAATACCATACGTAGTAGCCGTGTTGGTTGTAGAGATAACAGCGTCGCTACTGCCAGGAGCAGTAGTACTACTGTCAGCTTGTGTGTTGCGTTATGTTGTCGGTGGTGGCATGTTGTTGGTTGGCGGCATGCTGTTATTTGGTGCTATATTGTTGGTGGTGTCATGTTGTTGGTGGTGTCATGCTGTTGGTGGTGCCGTGTTGTTGGTGGTGCACGTTTGCTGGCTGGTGTAATTTTGTTGATGGTGCCGTTGTGCTGGCGGTGTCATGTCGCTGGTCCGTGCAGAGCTGTTGGTCGGTGGCACGTTGTACGCTGGTAGTGGCCCTGCCGAGGGTCGAGGGATGTATTGCTCCACCCGGAAGACATAGCCACGCTTTGTTGGACGGCGGTTGCTGGTCGCGCAGATGCCAGTGCACCTAGACTGCCTCGTTTCCCCCTCCCGTCTGGCATTTCCTTCCCTCCCCCCCCCCCCTCCCGCTCTCTGTGCCCCTTTTCCCTTTGCACTCATCCCCGTACTTATCCCGTGCCCCGTCCTCGCTGCCCTTTTCACCTTCCCCTCGACATCTCCGTTTCTTTCTTCTCTCCTTCTCTACCCTCCCCCCGTTACCTCCCGCCCCCCTCTCACGCCCCGTCCCCGCCCTCCGTTGCCCCCTCTTATCTTCGCGCCCTTGCCCCCCCGCTCTGTCCCGTTCGCCCTGCTGCCCGCCCTCGCCGTCGAGGCTTCCGGCTTTTCAACCGCTCCCCGAGGGGGCCGAGGGGCCCTCCACGCGGGCGCCCGCGGGCGCCCGCCGCGCCCCCCGCCGCGGCCCCATCAGCGTCGGCCGCGGCGTCGCGGCGCGGCCTCGAGGCCGCAGCGGGGATGGGGGAGGGGCAGAAGGACGACGAAGATGAGGAGGAGGAGAAGGAGGAGGATAGGCGAGAAAGGAAGAGGATGAGGGTGAATGGGGCCGGGGCAATGCAGTGGGATGCGACGGGCGGCCAGGGCGAGGAGAGGGAGGAAGACGAAGCGGACGGGGGAGACAGAACGGGGGGGATGAGGGAGGGGGAGGGGAAGGATGAGGAAGGGGAGGGAAGGAGGAGGAGGAGAAGGAGGAGGAGGAGGCCGCGAGGAAGGAAAAGGATGGCGAGGAGGAGGAGGGTAGTGTGCACGCTCGATGGTCGATGCTCGACGCTGCTGCTCAGGCTGCTGTTTCCCCTCGTCCCCATCAGGGCCCTCGTCCTCGTCGCAATTCCCCGCCCCCTCCTCCTTCTCCGCCTTATCGCTTGCCCCCTCGATCGGGCTCGCAGCCGCGCTAGGCCGCGAGATCCGTGAGGCCGAGGCCGACGTCGCCGCGGACGTCCCTCGGCAGGTGGGCCAGCTTTTGCCTCCTCTTTCCTCCCCCTTTTCCTCCACCCCCCCTTCCTTCCCTCCCAATCCACCCCTTCCTCATTCCTTCCCTTCCCCCCTCTCCCCTCTCATTCTTTCTCCTGCCTGCCCTTCCCGTTCCTCGCCCCTGCTCTTCCCGCCCGTACCCTCCCCATCCCTGGCCCTTCCCTCCATTCCCCTTCCCTCCCCTCTCCTCCCCCTCACCCATCCTCCCCTCGCATGCTCACGTAAGCCGTAAGCCGTAAGCCTCTGCCGTAAGCACTGACAAATGGTTAAATGGTGATGTGTACGTGCGCGCCAGTTATCAAATAAGCCTCCCGAGGTGACCATGGTGTCGTTTGGGGAGGACGCCGTGCAGTTTATATTGGACAGGAATCTGGGAGAACAGCTAGTGTCGACTGGTGCCAAGCGGTGCGCTGACGTTGCATTTCTCATCTTACATGCGATGGGGGAGTCGTCTTGCGACGTAGACGCTGTAGTGAGTCACAGGGCAATGCGCTACAAAGTAAAGAGGTCTGCCAACGCAGCCACTGAACACGTCAGCCTGGAAGGCACCATGCCGCTCTGGATGTCCGACTGCTGCCACATGTGGTGGAAAGCCTATTGGGCGTTCGAGTGACGCAGGGCGACTTTGATGCAATCCTGAGGCGGGTGGTGGAAGCGTGCGGCAACGCACCAGCGCCGAAACAGAAGGCGGGACGGGCGCGCGAACGCGGTTCGCCCCTGCCACGCGCAGACCACCCAGGCAGCCCGCTTCCAATTCAAGACGGCGCTGCCTCGGGTTCTGGCCAGATAGTGGCCGATCTGCAGGCGGCCCGTGCGATGACCCTGCACACTGAGATGACACACGCCGGCGCGCGCCAGATGTTGGCGGCCAGGGGCGCAGAGATCCACCAGCTCAGGCATGACAACAACCAGATTCAGAAACGCAGGAACCACTACATGTCTAGGCGCGAGCGCTTGCAGGCGCAAGTCGCCGAAGTCAGACAGGAGATGCTGGAACAGAAGCAGCTTGTATGCTGGCGGCCCCAACGACATATCACGACCTACGGAGGGTACGCGCTCGCTCTGAGGCGAAGCCACTCACACGCGGGAGCAAAGGTGGCAGCTGCGATGATTGCGGGCGACGAGATAAGAGGCAGCGTGCGAGACTTCAAGACTGTTCACGAGTACGAGCAACGAGCTTCCATGGCAAAGGTAGCCAGGGCACGCGCATTCTATCAAGAGGGCTTTCACAATGCAGCCTTTGAGTTCCATTGCATTAAAGCAGACGCGACCAACGGAGAGGCCGTGAATAAGGCAAAGGTTCACGTGTCTTTGATCAGCAGCACGTACTTGGCAGCCCTTGGTGACGACGAGCCTGAGAGCGCCATCGCAGACCCTGATGGCAATATAATTACCGACAGAATTTCAGCTCGGATAACAACATGTGAGACGTGCGGTGACTTGCAGGAAGTACAGGGCGGGAAGGGCTCCGACACTTACGACATGATCCTTCGCGAGTGCGAGAGCGTCGCGTGCCCGACCTGGGAAGCTAGGGCCCGAGACCGCGCGGCCCTCGAGGGTGGCGACGAGCGCTGCTTAACTGTGTACCTCTTCGGGCTCGATGCAGGTCCAGATAACAAGGGTTGCCTTCATCTGGTTCGGCGTTCGCTACTCGGTGACAATTACGTTATGTTCCAGGTGGTGCGGTGCTTCTTCCACCAGATGCATCTCATCGCGAGGCGCATCTTGGCGACAATAGAGATGTGGTATTGGGAAGAAGGCGGGGGCGCGGACAGCTCTTATTACAGCGCAGTTGCTACAATTGCCAACGTGTGGCGGACGACAGGGAACGCCAGGATAATTAGAACTGCCGCCCAAGAGCTATTCACGCCCGAAGTCTCCAATGTCCTTTTCACCAAACTGCCTGGCAAGCCGCTGAGGGGGCGCTGGGGCAGCATTGACGGAGTGGAAAGTATCATAGCCAACTCCAGGGACCACACCGGGGCAGTATTCCAGAAAGCGCTCCCTTCACTGCCCGAGAAGAAGGCCGCCGCAGCCAAAGCCCGAGCACCAGGTGGCGACGAGGACAAGGACTATTCGGCAAAGCAGAAGGAGTACAAAGCTACAGCCAGAAGGGCAACTTCGACAAAGCTGTTCCTGGCATTGGCCTATATCAGCAGCAAAGCGAACGTGCCAATGCTGAGGTTCATGCGATGGGGGCAGACATGTATCAAGAAGGTGAAAGCTGCCTTTGCCGCTGACGCATCTCACCTCGGGCCCGCGGTGCTATCTACCTTCGTCTGCCAGACAACGCAGGTGATTAACGAGGACATATGCAGGCTGCTGCGCGCGGACTCCGTTGCCGACGACCTCACGTGGGGCCCGCTCTGGGGCATGCCCCCCCCTGGGCACGAACGCAGGGCGCGGCTCCTAATCGTTTCGCTGGTGCTGAAGGAGGCGGCAAGCTGGCGCGTGCGCGCCACGAAAGGGGCAATGGATTTCCCCTTCCTTTTCCTGAAAGTGCTGGAGGAGCCAAGCGCAGAACGTTCGGAGACCAGGAAAACGATCGCCTCGCTCCTGCTGGAGAAGTGCGACTGCTGCCTCGAGGAGATGCACGGCGACTTGTCTCTCAAAGCTAAGGCCATGTTCCGAGATGCGTGGGAGACCATGAGAGACACTGGGACGTGCCGCGCCGACTTGCACGCGTGGCTGCCGATCCTAAGGTCGCGCATGCCTTTCGACGCGCAGGAAGTGGAGGGGGTGAATTCGGTGATCCAGATCACGACGAGAATTGCGCCGTCAATGAGGCTCCCCCTTACAAGCCACAGGGTTCGCATAAAGAAGGGCGACCCGATCAGCGTGGAAGAGTGCATCGCAGTGGACAAGCAGGTGAGGGAGGAGATGGCCACGGTTGCCTTCGCGGACCGCTTCGCGCCGCTGCCGGCCATGGACGAGGGCCACCAGGGGGCGCCAAGTCGTTCACGTACTGCAAGCACAGACTGTCGCCGACCCTTCTCACTGCAGGACGCTACGCGCTCGCTGCGAAAGCCTTCATGCCCGTTTTCGCAGACTCTGTGTTTTCTTTGGCAGTGGGCGAGACGCGGGGGTTCATCATGTGCTTTTCCTTATCTTACAACGTTTACGTCGTGATGGGCAAGTTGGCGCTACATGGGCCTGTGGGGGATTTCTACCTCTCCGATGACCTCCACGTGGCGCCCCTGGTAGAGCTGCCGGAGGGAGCTCTGGGGGCAGAGGGGGAACCGCCTGCCAAGAAACTGAAGCAGGGGAAACTGCCGGCGATGACGCTGAGGCGATGGAGCGCCAGGTGGGTCACGCTGCAGCGCTGTAGACTCAACGACATGGAAGAGCTCGAGCTGAAACCGAGGCCGCGCGCCAGCGCGAAAGGCGGAGGCGGGGCACCTGCTGGGCCTGCAATCGGCGACGGCGGCGACGGCGACGACCATGACTACGAGGGGGACGACCTGGACGTGACTGCTTTGATGGAGGAGCTGCCCGGGGCGGGCCTCGAGCTGGACGAGGGCGCCGTGGAGGACGGGGGTCTCGCAGCGAATCCAGAGGGTGAGGACCTAGACGACCATGGCCTTGAGGTGAAGGAGGACGAGGGGGAGGACATTGTAGATCACGTAGATGGGCCGCCAGCACGGCCGAGGTTCCCTGATCTCACGCCAGAGGAGGAACGTCGTGTTCGAGAGCTGTCCTCGCGCAACAAAAGGTTGCTGGAGGATGTGTTCGTCAAGGCGAGGGAGAGGGAGCACGTGCCCACCGACGTCAAGGATATTGGCCTCATCGTCACCGCCGATGGGCACGTACATTTTGTTTATTGGATTGTTCCGGCACACCGGAAGGGCAGGATTATCCGCCTGGACAACAAGAACAGGACTGTGACTGTTGTTCCAGGCAGCTCCTTCCCAGAGCACATGTTCGAGGGCTGCAGGGTCGTGCTCGGCGACACGGGGGCGGCCATGGTGAAAGCCAAGGGCGACTTGAGGGCTCCAATGCCCGAGTGGCCGTTGACGTTGCAGGAGTACGAGCAGACTCAGCTTTGCCAGGGGCCACTTGGTCCAACGGCGCAATGCTGCCTGCGTGCGTCTAGGTCGCCAGAAAATGCCACGGCGTGGATTCAGGAGGAGCGACATGATGTGTACAAGTGTTCACAGTGCCTCTGCGTGTGGCATAAACTTTGTGCTGATGCAGTTCGAGCCCCGCCAGAGGGCGTCTTCACGTGCCCCGTGTGTTCTTCGGCGCGATGAAGCACGCGCCGCCCACCGCGGGCGCGCGCGTGGGCACGTGGGAGGCACGCGCGCTCAGCACGCCCATGTTTGCACGAGTGCGCGTGGTGATGTATCCTTTCTTTTTGTTGATGAAGGATGAGGAGGAGGACGGGGGGGGAAAGGCAGAGGGAAAGTAGGAGGAGAGAGGTAATCAATGGTGACAGGGAGGGACCCAGGGAGGGAGACGGGACGGGGTAGGGGATGGGCCTGGGGGTGGGGACGAGGAGGAGGACAGGCAAGGGGTCGTCGTCGTCGCCGTCGCCGTCGTTGTCATATAAGTCAGATCTGTCGTCGCCGTCGTCGTCGTCTCCGTTGTCTCCGTTGTCGTCGTCGTCGCCGCCGTCATCGTCGTCGTTTCTGTCGTCGCCGTCGTCTCCGTAGTCGTCGCCGAGTCGTCTCCGTCGTCGTCGTCGTCGTCGTCGCCGTCGTCGTTGCATCCGTTGGCGTTGTCGTCACCTTTGTCGTCGTCGTCGTCGTCGTCGCAATCGTCGTTCGTCTGCTGCTCTTCCCATTGCTGCCGCCGCCCGCCCGCCCTCGCCCGCCCGCGGCGCAGGCGTGGCCGACATCAGTGACGAGTGGCACCACAGGATCGATTGGAAGCCCCCTGTGGGCTACCCGTCCATGCAGGACCCTAAGAGGGCGGGGCGGGGAGGGATGGGGAGATGGCGGGAGGGGAGCAAAGGGGGGGCAAGAGAACGACGAGGGGGATAGAGGGAAACGGACGAGGGGTGGGAGATGGGAATGGCATGGGAACGGGGAGAAAGGGGTTCGTCGTTGTCGTCGTCGTCATTCGTCGACCGTCGCCGTCATCGATCGTCGATCGTTGTGGCTCGTCGTCGTCGTGGGCGGTCGTGCTCGAACGCGCTCGTCGTCGTTGCCGTCGCCCTCGCCGTCGGCCATCGTTGTCGCCGTCGATCGTCACTCGTCGATCGCCGTCGTCGCCGTCGATCGTCGATCGTCGATTGTCGTCGTTGTCGTCGCCCAGCGTTGTCGTCGCCAATCGTCGTATTCGATCGTCGTCGTCGTCGACCGTTGATCGTCGATAGTTGTCGCCGTCGTCGTTTTATCGTCGTTGACGTCCACGTGTTGATTCAAACCTGGTTCGGCACGACGCACCAGGAACGCACATGTGTCTGCAACAACCACCAACCCATAAAACAAAAAACAGGTGACTCCATCCAACTCGATGCATTCGCGCGTTGACTCGCACGCAGCATATGATAGAATACATGCGCGTAGTATCGCTCGTTAACTTAACGATATCGTGCACTTAACGAGTCGTTAAGTGCACGATATGGTGCTCGACTTCCTCGCCATGGGAAGTGGCATGGGGCCCTGCTCCCTGCTGATGGGAAGTGGCATGTGTCTTCCAACATGTTGGAAGACAAGGCCACATGGCCACTTCCCGTCGGCAGGAAGTAGGGGCCCACGGGCACTTCCTGAGGGCAGGAAGTGGATGCACGTGGGCACTTCCCGTCGGCAGGAAATCGGGCATGCCACCGCCCCGCGTCGGTTGAAACCGACAAGTCTTGCCGCTTCCAGATGGCAGGGAATTGTGGCTTGCAAGCTCCACCCGCCGACGGGGCGCGCTCCACGCTCGACTTGCCTCGAGCGGTCAGCGCTCGCATGCCTCTAGAGCTCTCGGCGTCGGAGCTTGCATGTGCGTCGGCGGGGCCGTCGGTCGGAGTCGCGTTTGCGGGGCAGCCCCCCCGCGCGTTGCGACGGGCAGCTCGCCCCCGCGCGCTCGGAACCAACCGCCATCTTTCTCCTGCCCCTTCCGTCCTCGTCCTTCTCACCCGCCTCTTCCCCTACTTCACCTCGTCACCCTCCTCACTGCCTTCCTTTTTTTTTTATTTTGTTGGGCAGGAAGTGTTTGGGGATCTCGCGACCTTGGAGTATCTCGCGAAGATCGATGCCGAATATCTGGCGGCGAAGGATTTGTCAATTCCCCTGATCAGCTCGAGGGGGCAGTGGAGCGTGAAGAGGCACATCATGAACGACAGGGGCGACGAGTCGAGCATCGCGTCGAGGCAGAGGTCGATCGAGAACACCGGCATCGTGCTCGACAACAGGGGCGGGCCGTTCGCCATCCAGCACAATGACCCCAGCGAGAGCGAGCTCTACTTGGCAGCCCACTGGGCAACGCTGATCGAGGGCCTCCACCGCGCGTGCCTCGCCGACGTCGGCAAGACCAACAAGTGCGCACAGCTCAGAATGAAGAACGGGCTTCGACAGGTGAAGGTCTACAGGAGCGGGGTCCATTATTGCCCCGCCGCGATCGCCTTTCTCAAGGGCCTCGGGAACATGTTCAACACCGAGGCGACGAGCACGACCCCCTTGGAGAAGGTCAGGAGCACTACCCAATGCGAGGCGTCGTGGATGTCACTCAGGACTCCTAGATGGGCAACCTCCTCCTCGTCGCCCGCCTCCTTCTCGCCTACTCCCCTACCTTACCTAGGGCTCTTTCTCCTCGCCCAACCCCCTACTGCCGCGCTGGGGACGTCGCCCCAACCTCAACAGAGGGCGAGGATGAACTGGTCATGGAGTGCGCTGGGCCAGAAGGTTCACGACGAACGGAAGCACGAGCTGGTGCAGTCGTTGTTCCCTGGCAGGTGGGGGTCACACACGAGCTACGAGCACACGAACACGTTCTACAAGGATTCGACGGCGATCATTCTCGACGATGGCCGCTCGGCGTGGGATCACCTCGCGGAGAGAGTCAACAAGGAGGTCAACCTTGCGAACATGGACCACAACAGCCACGAGCGGATATTTGCGGTGATGGCCCATGTAACCAGGCAGTTCAAGAACCAGGCCAAAGATAAGATCGTGGACGTGGTCCTCATGAGCACGCCGCGCTTGCACGGCGCCTGGGGCATGTGTTCCTTGATGCCCGAGGGGCTCCCGTTGCTCAAGACAGTGTCGGAGAAGATCTTGAAGGACCTTGTGACTCCGATCAGAAATATCGCCGTCGCTGTTGGTCCCAACCTCCCCCTCCTGCTCGAAAAATGTTTCGGTCACTTGACTTCGCAAATTGCGTTTTGCCCCGCCCCCCCGTCGCGGCTGGGGGCCCGTCGCTAGGCGCGGGGGCTATAGCTCGCCAATGGGGCTACTGTTATTACTACTACGACTACTACTACTACTACTACTACTACTGCTACTTCTACTTCTACTACTACTAGTACTACTACTACTCGTGCTAGTACTTGTATTGGTACTAGTAGTCGTACCAGTGCTCGTACTATTACTTCTGCTGCCACTACTACGACTACTACCACTACTACTACTACCACTACTACTACTACTACTACTACTACCACTACTACTACTACTACTACTACTATTACTACTACTACTACTACTACTACTACTAGTACTACTAGTACTAGTACTACTACTACTACTACTACTCTTACGACTATTGCTACTGCTACCACCACGGCGACTACTACTACTACGACTACGACTACTACTACTACTACTACTACTACTACTACTACTACTACTACTACCTACTACTACTACTACTACTACTACTACTACTAATACTAATACTAATTGTAATACTGCTACTACTGCTACTACTACTGCTGCTACTACTAGTACCACTACTACTACTACTACTGCTGCTACTACTACTACTACTACTACTACGACTACGGCTACGGCTACGACTGCGGCTACGACTACGACGACTACTGCTACTACTGCTATTACTACTACCACTGCTGCTGCTACTACTACTACTACCACTTCTACTACTACTACTACTACTATTACTACTACGACTACTACTACTACTACTACTACTACTGCTGCTACCACTACTACTACTACTACTACTACTACTACTACTACTACTGCGACCACCTCGTGTCATATTCATTCGGCCCCATGTTCCGCAAAGGAGCTGCTGGGCGAGTTCGTCGAGCCTACCATTCTCCAGTCGAGCAAGAAGAGCGGCAACGACGTGATCGCTAAGGCGCAGACGAAGATCAAGAAGCGGGCTGCGAAGACCAAGGCTGCCAGCAAGCCGGCGGCCAAGGGGAAAGCCAAGATGAAGGCAACTGCGACCCCGAAGACGCCGTCTCTGAAGCTCGCCCCCAAGCAGCTGCTTGCCTTGGCCGACGCCAGCGTCAGCGTCGAGGACTCCTGGAGGCCCCGGCGTGCAACGCGCTGGACCACATGGACAACCAGATGGCCTACCTGCTCAAGCTGGACAAGCGGGCCAAGCACAAGGTGGACAGTTACGCGCAGATAGCTTTGTACTTCATGGTCACGAACGCCCCCATCAGCATCAACGTTGGCGGCCAGCATCGCGTCGTCAAAGGGTTGGCGCAACTCCGCAAAGCCTTCAAGGCGGCTGTGTATGCGGGCGCATGCCTCACCATCCGCCCGTCGGATATCGACTTCGAGGCTCTGGGGATCGAGCTCGGCTCAATCTCGACGCAGCCCGACAAGCCCGCCGCGAAGGTCTACAATGATTCCTACTTTCGGGAGGCCCAGGAAGAGCGGAAGCAGGACGCGATCGAGTTCCACAAGATCCTCACCGACACTGGCGTCTTCAAGAACCCGTTGCAAGCACAACCGATGGCTTCGCAAGCGCTGCAGGCGTCCATGATTTCCGTGATGGGCAAGCTGTCGGAGTTCGGGGGCAAGCTGGGATCGGTCGATGCCGCGGTCCAGCTGATCTTCGAAGAGGCCGCGAAAGAGGTCGCGAAGCTCTTGCCTTCCCAATGTGACGAGATACTGCACACCCTGCAGTGCGCGAAGGACCAGGACATGACCCACGCCATCGTGAACGACGTCTTCTTGGCCATCCTTCGTTCTGGGTGCTCCGCGCAGTTGGCGCGCTGCGAGCGGATGCAGCTCTTCGGCCACGTCGCGCAGATCGTCGGCGCGATGAAGGTGACTGTGCAGAGCGAAGGTGGCGAGCCCAACCTGACGACCTACCTGCCGCCCCCTCTCTTGCAGTTTGCCAAGGAGCTCACCGCAGCCTTTAACTTGAACGAACTTTTCGGCCAGAGCAGCGACGGCGCGGCATCGCTGTCGAACTTCGGCTTCGGGGAGGTAGAGGTCACTCCTCGTGCTTCTCACCCCCGCTCTTCTCCTAGTTAGTCCTCCTTGCTCACTCCTCCTCATCCCCCTCCTCCTCCCCCTCCTCCTCCTCCTCCTCCTCCTCATCCCCCTCCTCCTCCTCCTCCTCCTCCTCCTCTTCCTCCTCCTCCTCACCAGTCCTCCCTGGCTCGCGCTGGCGCCCCATTCGCAATGGACAATGCCGCGCCGAGCTCGCCGCCTCCTCCTCCGTCTCCTCCTCCCACCCTTCTCTTCTTCCCGCCCTTCCCTCCCGCGCCCCTCCCCCCCCGCCCCTCCACCTCGTCCCCCCTCGCCCGCCAAGAAGGGGGCGCCCGCCGCCTTCGAGACACCCGTCGGTATCATCTTGAAAGAGCCCCTGGGGCTGCTGAAGCACATCGCCGACCGCCCGCCTGCGGATCTGGAGTCCAAGAGGGGCAGCGGATGGGTGGGAAAGGGCGGGCGGGGAAGCACGGTGGAAACAAGGGGGCGGGGCGGGGGGGCGTCGATGGAGGGCCGGGGGCGAGGTGTGGGGGGAGGGGCGGAGGGAGGGAAGGAGGATGGAGGGAGGGTTCAAAGGGGAGGGTGATCTATGGATTCAAACCTCCTTATCGGTCTCCCCATCCCACTCCTCATTTTAATGATCAGGCCCGCGGGCAGACACATAGGTTTGTTATGCGAAATAGCACGTGCCTGGACGAGATTCCGCCCTTCGGTGACAGCTCGCTCTGGCTGGTCGCGTGTGGTGCCTCATTCTTGCCCCGCCCCCTCCTATCCAGCTGCCCCCCGCCCGCAGGCCATGGAGCGCGCTGGCATCGCGACGTTCACCCCCTTCGGCAAGAAGATGGAGAATGGGTCTTTGGAACCCACTAGGGGGTTGAGGAGGGGCAGCGCCTCCTTCTCGTCCTCTTCCTTCTCCCCCAGCCGTAATTGACATCGCACATTTCGGGCGGGTGGGGGTAGCTGTCAATGCCTGTTGCTGGCCGATGGGCCTCCAATGCCACCGCCCACCGATTAAAGTTGAAGCGTCGGTTGGGCCCGAGGAGCCCAGCCGACGGCGCCGGGGGGGGGGGGGGTGGCTGGAGAGAGGCGGGAGGGGTGGGAAGAGGAAGATGCGGAGGAGGGGGATGAGGAGGAGAATGATGAGGAGGAGGTGGCGAACTTGGCGCGGCACATTTCGTTGCACATAGGTCGCTGGCTTGAGCCACGGATGAGGAGGCGGATGTGGAGTTGGAGGAGGCGGAGGAGGAGGGGGATGAGGAGGAGGAGATGGAGGGGGAGGAGGAGGAGGACGAGGAGAACTAAGATAAGGCTGGAGAGGAGGAGGAGGAGGAGGAGGAGGAGGTGATTGGTATATTCACCCCTACGCTATGACGTAGAGGAGGCACCAATCTACGGACAACGTGTTCGGGCCACCTGGGCGGCCCTCCTCACGGCGGCGACGACGCCATCGCATGAGCGCAACGACCCCGCCAATGTACGGGCAACGTTTTCGGGCCACCTGAGCGGTCCTCCTTGCGGCGGCGACGACGCCGTCAAGAGGCCGACCCCACCAATCGATTGGCAACGTTTCGGGTCACCTGAACGACCCCCCTCGCGGCGGCAGCGATGCCATCGCATCGACACGCGGGGCGCCGATCAAGGGGGGGGAGGAGGGGGGGGGTGGAGGAGGGGGAGTGCGAGGGCACGCCAGTTTTGCCCAAGACAAAACCTGTTAGGTGCTGTTACCTTCTTTTCAGGAGGTGGAGGAGGGAGACGAACGCACCGCCATGACGCGCAACGCACCGTCGGTGCGTCGGTAAGAGACTGCCCCGAAGGACCTGTTCCCCCACGAGAAGGCCAAGCACATCGACACCTGCGTGGCCTTGTGCGACGGCATGTTCCCCAAGCAACTGGCGTCGCTCAACATGATTGCCTCGCCGTGCGCCGCTATCTCTTCGGCGCTCGCTGAAGCGTCGAAGGCAGCCATGGCAAAGCTCAACGCTATGGAGACCATCGCGGCACTCGCCCCGAAACATGTCGACGAAGCGCCTTTTAAGCCCGCGTGTACCCCCATCAATGATTGGCTGGCCGCGGTCGAGCAGGCCGAGGTGACTGCGGTCGACGGCGGCGCGGGCGACTCGAGAGGGTGGACAACGGTCGAGGCCAAGACGATCCAAGCCCTGCTGCAGGTCGCGATCTTCCGCGAGGTCGCTGAGAATCGCCAGAAGCGCTCCCGCCCCGTGGTGCCGCTGACGCAAGAGGACGTCAGCAACAACGAGATCAAGGGTCCCAAGCTGGCTGTGGTCAGGAGCCCGCTGGCTGCCGACGAACAATGCGATGACACGCTCAGCTACGTGGGCAAGGTGGTTGATACCACGGTTGCCAGCACGTGCCAGAAGTCGTGCTTGATGCCGCTGTGCCCCGAGCCCGATGCTGACAATTGCACGGGCCTATGATGTTTCTCGATGGATCGAAAAACATGAATTGCTCGAGGTCGGACTTCTGCGTGCTGCGGTGCATCCCCGCGTGGAAGGATGAGCCGCCCAAGAAGCGCAAGAAGAAGGAGGGCGAGAACGGCGCCCAGGAGACCCAGAGGCGGGCCACCCACGTCGCGACGTGGAAGGCGATCGACATCACATTCGAGTTCAACGGCAAGACGAGGACCGCAATCGGATACAACGATAATCATATGTTTGATGCTGGAACATGGTTAACCACATATGTGTAACCATAACTGTAGGTTGATATGGATATGGAAAGGCTTGTACAGTTCAATGCCGACCGCTATGTAGCTGCCCACCTCCCTGTCGAACGCCCGCCCTCAGATAGGACGCTGACGTGCAAGATCCCGCAGCTTGGCTCCAAGAGTGACCACCAAGACCAGGAGAGGAACCTGAGTCGCGACCCCATCTTCTTTGACAGGGAGCCCCTCCCAAAACCGCCGAAGGCCACGAGGTGGGGCATCGCGGGGAAAAATAGATATCGGGCAGATCATGCTCCTTCTCTCCTTCTGGTCCTCCTCCTCCTCCGCCTCCTCCGTCTCCTCCTCCTCATCCTCATCCTCTTCCTCGTCCTGCTCCTCCTCTCCAGAAGCTGCCAGAAGCGTTCGCACCCGCATAAATGTGACTCCTCGTTTCCTCCTCCTCGTCCTCCTCCGCCTCCTCCTCCTCCTCCTCCGCTTCGTCTCCTCGTCCTCCAATCCCGCCGGCGTTGCCCCCGCCGTTCTGCCGCGCGCCCGCCTCCGCCCCGTGCCCAGGTTCGAGGGCAACGGCGTCGTGGGGCGCTGATCGGCATCGACGCCCGCGCGCCCCCCCCCCCCCCTGCCGCGGAAGGTAGGGGGGGGGGGATGAGAGATGAGAGGCGGAGCAGGAGAGGGAGGGAGGAGGAGGAGGAGGAGGAAGGACGAGAAGAGGGGGGCAGAGGTGGGAGGAAGAGGAGGCGTAGGAAAGGACGAGGGGGTGGGGGATGGGGAGGGCACCAGGGGGCGAAGGAGCAAGGAGGCGGCGCGCCCGCGGCTGGCGCGCCGACGCGGCGAGATCCGAGCCGACTGCCGCTCGTCGCAGCTGTTCGCTCTGCTTTGAAATGGGGGTTGCTGTCCCTCTCCCTCCTTCTCCTCATCCCCATCCTTCGCGCAATCCCCCGCCCCTTAAGAGGGGCAGGAGGGGGGCGGATGGATGGAGAAGGGGGAGGAGGAGGAGGAGGAGGAGGAGGAGGAGGAGGAGGAGTAGGATGATGATGAGGAGGAGGAGGAGGAAGAGGATGAGGAGGAGGAGGAGGAGGAAGAGGAGGAGGAGGAGGGAAGGAGGAGGACGAGGAGGAGGAGGTGTGTGTAAAACTGTCTCAGACTTGAATCGCCGCGTCTGTCCTAGTTGACCCATGTGGAACAACATGCCGCATGCCCAGCGCCTTTTACAGGAGAAGGGGGAGGGCGAGGAAAAGGGGGGGGAGGAGGAATATCAGGAGGATGGGGGAGGAAAAGGAGGAGGAGGACGAGGAATGGGGAGGAGGAGGAGGAGGAGGAGGGGGGAGGAGGGCGGAGAGGAGGCGGAGGAGGAGGAGGAGGAGGAATGAGGATAAGGAGGAGGAGGAGGAGGGAGGCAGGAGGAAAGAGGAGGAGGGCGGAGGGAGAGGAGGAGGAGGAGGAGGAGGAGGAGGAGAAGGCGGGGGAGGAGGATGAGGAGGATAATATTGAGGAGGACGATGAGGAGGAAGAGGAGGAGGAGGAGGAGGAGGAAGAGGAGGAGGAGGACATTGAGGAAAGAAGCCAACGGGGCAGCTCTCTTGAACCGTGGCGCCAATCAGACGCGGCACGGGTGCGTTCTCGGAGCCCCTCCTCGTCTTGGAGGCGACGGAAGAGGGATGGAAAGGATGAGGGGGATGGGGGAAAGGGAGGAGGGGGAAGAGTAGGGACGAGGGAGAGGAGGAGGAGTTATTTTTTGCTCGGCGACGTCCCGTTCGTCATATTCTGCTCCCCCGCCGTTGCGCGGTCACGCGCGACTTGGCGCCTGCGCCATGGCAGAAATCGTTTGATCGTATCTTGCTGGGACGTAACTGTTGATATTGCGTACCCTGGTCCCCAAGGGTTCTCATATGTGCCAGGGGGCGCGATGGAAATCATCTTGACCTCTGGTCCCCCCACGCTCGGAGTTCCCCAGAGGAGGAGGAGGAGGAGGAGGAGGAGGAGGAGGAGGAGAAGGAGGGGGATGGGAGGAGGAGGAGGAGGAGGAGAGGAAGAGGAGGCGGAGGAGGAGGAGGTCGGGAGGAGGAGGAGGAGAGGAGGAGGAGGAGTAGGAGGAGGAGGAGTTGGAGGAGGAGGAGGAGGAGTTGGCGGGTTGATGGAGCAGGAGGAGGAGGAGGAGGAGGAGGAGGAGGAGGAGGAAGAGGAGAACGAGAGGAGTCATTTGATTTCTGCTTGATCGTTTTTGAGTTGTCGTTCGGAGAACGGGAAATGACATAAACAGGAGAACTCGGAGGTCCGCGCGGATTCCTCGGATCTTCGTTGGCGCCCCTTGTCGGCGCCTCTGGCGCCGCTCCGATCCAAGAAATCCGCGCGGACCTCTGAGTTGTTTTTTGTTCTTTCATTGTTCGTTCCCCTAGTTTTGAGACTGTCTTGGACGCCTGTGGGTAGTTTGGGGGATCCCCTGGGGCACTTGTCGATCGCCTTGGCGCCCTCTTGGGTTGTCTCGGGGCCCTCTTGGGCCACCTTAGGGCCTTCTCAGGGCTTCTTAGGTTCCTCTGGAGGCCGTCTTGGGCCAGCATGGGGCTCTGTTTACATCGTCTTGAGCCGTCCAGGAGCCCTCTCGGAGCACTCGGCGGGCCTGTCTGGGCTTTCGAAGACCGCAGGTGGAGCAGCATTCGGCCGCACAGCGCGGAATGCGAAACATGGCGAACCACAAGCTGGAACTGGATATTTCAGTTTGCCTCTCGAAGCCCTCCTGGAGAGCGTCTGAGGGGGTTGCCGTGGAGCCGCCAGGAGGTCCCTTGGGACCTGCTGGGCGCTTCGCGGGTGCTGATGGGTGCCTCTTGAGGCAATGTTGGGCCATGTTGCGGGCCGCGGTCCTGGTCCTCGTCGTCTGTCCTCGTCGTTTGTCCTCGTCGTCGTCGTCGTCGTCGTCGTCGTCGTCGTGGTCCTCGCCGTCGGTCCTCGTCGACCGTCATGGCCTGGAGAGCTGCGAGGAGCCCCGTGGGGGCGCGTCGGGCCGCCGAGGGAGCATCGGCAGGGGGAGGGGGAGTGCTTGCGGCTGAGCGTGGGCCAGGAGGGGAAAAAACACACAGGCACAATTAATCGTCCATTCCCAGGAAAATATGCCAAGCTATGGGAAGTGGGGGGGAAGACAGAAACCCAGACGATATGGGGAATCCTGGGATTTGTGTGTATTTGTGTGTGCGTGTGTGTTTGTGGGCCTCTTTGGGGGGGGGAACACTTAGAAGACTTCACGCTCGAGGAAAAAACAACGCCACAAACATAAATTCTGGCGCTCCGCGAGGATGTCTTGGATCCACGCCTGGGCCCCCCAGGCGGCGCCTCCGGCGCCGCCCCTTGCGCACTCCGCGCGCCAAGGGGGGGGGGGGGGGGGGGGGGGGGGAGCGGGGGGGGCGGGGGGGGGCGGTGGGGGCGGTTTTTGTGGGGGGGGGGGGGTGGCGGCGGGGGGGGGGGGGGGGGGGGCGGGGGGGGGGGGGGGGCGGGGGGGGGGGGGGGGTCCAGCGCGGATCCAAGAAACCCACGCGGAGCGGAACAGCTTATGTTTATTAGAAGACTTACACGGCCCTCCCATGTCCTATGTTGCCCATGTGTGTCCTCGATTCCCTTCTCATGGCGCCAACATCGCAGAGCGGATGTCGCTCGGAGAACAATAGGATGGGCCCGGGGTGTCCTGGAGAATTCCGTTCCGGATTTCGACGTGAGTTTCGTGCGGATGCTTTGGGGCCAGGAATGAGGACTAAAACAAATCCACGCGACATCCACCTCGTGCTTCGCTCGCCGTTGCGGGGTCGTGCATTGGCAGGAAATCCACGCGCAAAGATCCGCCGCAGTACGCCTGCAGGGTCGGTGCAGGGACCCCCTCCGCTGGCCGCAGCCTGCCCGCTGCCGGCCTCGCCGCTCGCTTGGCTGCCGCCGCCTGCCCTCGCCCGTTTCGTTTGTTCGCGCGCTCTCGGGTGCGCCCCGACGCGGCCGCGGCGGTCGGTCGCGTCGTCGGGCGGAGGATCAGGAGGGGAAAAAACACACAGACACAATTAATCGTCGATTCCCAGGAAAATATGGGAAAATATGGGAAGTGGGGGGGAAGACAGAAACCCAGAAAATATGGAAAGATATGGGGAATCTGTTTATTTGTGTGTATTTATTTGTGTGTCCTGGGGCCCCTTTAGAGGAACCCTCGTGGAGCGCGAAAAGCAGAAAAGGCAGCTTCTCGAGCAGTGGCGAAGCGTCCTGGCTTCCCTAACAGGCCCGCCAAAGAAATCTAAGAAGCTTTTGCGGTCTGCACGCAATGTTCTTAGAACACTTCTGGCTGAGACTGCCTTGTTTAAGCACATCGGCTTTATGTTCTAAAAGCATGGTTTTTGTTAGTCGAAAGTTGTGGGGTTCTAAGAACATGTTGTGGTAGGCCTATAGGATTGCCGGGACGGTCGGTCCCTGCTCAACAGATGCGGTTGAGCGTGGGGAGACGGGGGGATACTCAGAAGACTTACAGAGACCCTGACAGACAGAGAGCACTTGACATTCGACCACGTTACCACGCCTCAGTCTGCCAAGGATCACAGCGGCGGATAACTTCAGTCTGGTCGATGGCATAGTTGCTACGGTTGCCTGCCACAGTATCCCTTCAACGCTGGCACCCCCAGCGCAACGCATTGGTTCAAGCCTGTCTGAGCAGTCCAGAAGAAGACCGCGACCGAAGTTCGGCTGCCAATCAAGAGTTACATTGTCTACGCCGAGGTGTGTACATCAACAGTGCGCACCACACAGTGCAAAGACCACATGTATGTCGGCCGCACCGGTGTGGGTGCAGGAGCGGTCCAGAATGCAACACGAAGTAAGCCCTTCTCCTGCCCTGATTGGTCTTCGGAGTGCGCCGAGGCGCTGTTCGCGATCGTGCCCGTGGCTCAGGAGGAGTTGCCGATCGACGTCGTGACACAACTATTCGTCCGCCAAGGGTCCGCCTCAGGGGGCGAAGGGGATTGGAACATGAGCACGAGAGTTGGGAGGAGCGGGGAGAGGGAAGCGAGAGCAAGGAGCCTCGAGGGAACGGGGGCGGGGCATGGGGGGGGACGAGGGAGGGGGAAGCATGGGGGAGGCGGAGGAGTGATACATCGAGCTGGAAGGGCTGAGGGAAGTAGGGGGAATTGCGGCGCATCGAATGAGCACAGGCAGAACGAAGAGAGTTGAGGACGCGAGGAAACCATGGAAAGGGGAGGATCGACACGAGAAGCTCGGGGCGAGCATTGCACAGCGGAGGTGGACGAGGAGTAGAGACAGGTGGGAAATGGCAGCGGCTCTCCAGCCTCACAAACTCTAACTCACCCGTGACTGGTAGCCACGGACCATCCATGTCTCAAGGTTTTTTGTCCGAGGATCGCGTTCCAACCGTCCTTGATCCCCCCTTCCTCCCCCCCCCGTTCTTTCCTCCTGCCTGCCCCTCCCTCACTGCCGTATCCCTTCATCCCCATGCATCCCCCTCTCCCGACCCCTCTCCCCCTTCCTCGTTGTTTTGTTTTTTTGTTCTCCCTCACACTCCTCCCTAGCGCCTGGGTTCCATTGCGCCCGGGTTTTTTTCCTACACAGGTCCAGCATATGATATTAATGTCAAGACGCGACACGTTCAAACCAGGCGAAATACAGAATACGATGCGACAAGGCACCATGAGTTCAACCGAATATTATTTGAATCATCGGACAGATACAGTACATGGGTGAATTGAACACACACGCATATAGAAATTGTTACGTAGCCGCCATGTTTGTATACGACGGGGTGCAAGCAATGAGTTGCCGCATGGAGCAGTTCGTAACAACAATGCAAATGAATAGCCAAAATGTTGAAGCAGCATCTGCTCGAGGGTAGGCCAATCGACACCAGCAGGTACAAACTCGCGTGTATTAGCGGAGTGTGTGTACGTGGCGTAGCAGAAACAAGGCGTTATGGGATGTAAACACTTCGTGAATTAATACGCATGTTTACCACGTGCAGTCCGGAATCATTTGAGTTCGGGCAGATAAATCATCAGGCGCGTAGTGGCCCAGTGTAGCAGGCCGCGGGTATACGAGGGAGTACAAGGAACACGCGATCGCAGGTAAAGCACTAACGTCATCACGATACGAATCACCCCCAGAAGGTGCGTCGCCCCTAAACGGGCGACGCGCGCGCGCCGAGAAATCTTTTAGCATATGCTCCGTGCCGCGCTGTCTGGCCGTACTGCTCGGGAGGCGATGCATTACAAGATGGCCGTACGCTACATTCGGGTCGGGCGCACGCTTCCTAATAGGACACATCGCACTGGCATGTCCTTGTGCGTCCTAGGGAAGGAGGATGACGCCGCCTCCGCCGCCTCCGCCGCCTCCTCCTCCTCCTCCTCCTCCTCCTCCTCCTCCTCCTCCCCCTCCCCCTCCTCCTCCTCCTC
>CAUYUJ010018706.1:151755-154255 GCA_963575745.1 Prorocentrum cordatum
GGAGGCGGAGGCGGAGGCGGCGGAGGAGGAGGAGGAGGAGGAGGGGGAGGAGGAGAAGGAAGAGGAGGAGGAGGAGGAGGAGGGGGAGGGGGATACCGAAAGTATCGGATATGGAAAGCATTTTCATGGATTGTCAAGAGAGCGGCCGCACATGGGCTGTCTATCAGTTTCACGGTGGGGAAGTCTCAAGTGATGGTCCAGATCAACGGGCCTAAGAAGGCTTTTTGGAAGCGTGATATTTTCTCGAGTAGGGGGGGTGAGATCGAGTTGCAGGAGCTAGGAGTGAAGGTGCAGGTGGTGCGTTCGCAGGTTTCGCTCGGGACGTGCCTGGTCGATGATGCCACCTGGGACAGGAAATTGCCAGACGGTGCGAGGCCGCCGACAGCATCTCGGGAGCGCTTAGTAGGTCTGTGTATAGGATGAAAGGAGTTGCCATCGAAGCCAAGCTTCAGTACAGTACCAGTCTGGTGGAATCGAAGTTACTTTACGTCTGTGAGGTGTGGCATCAGTTGTCGTAGAAGGCCTCCGAAGCGCTGCACGCCTCCTACATGAAGGCCGATAGGAGACTCATAGGCGAACCAAAGCACCCGCAGGCTCATCGTATGTCCGATGCGAGAGTGTTGATCACATGTAACCGTGCTCCGATAGAGCAGCTTTTGATTTACTGCCGGTTTGCGTATTTGCCTAGGTTGCTTCAGTACGGCCCTTGGCAGTTGAGAGGCATGTTAGACAGTCAGTGGGAGACGAGCGGCACGTGGACGGAGCGTATTAGAAAAGATATCGATTGGCTGCACGCCTTCAGCCCGCAAGGGCAGCGGGATCGTCTCGGATAGTCGCATGTTAATATGATCAGGTGTGCCAGAAATAGACCCGACTTTTTCATGATGTGTGTGCGTGCTGCTTGGAAAGCCTGTAGGAGGAGATCGAGAAAGAGGCTATGGCGGAGTGCGATGGCCAGGACCCGGAGGAGGAGGAGGAGGAGGAGGAGGAGGAGGAGGAGGAGGAGGAGGAGGAGGGGGAGGAGGAGGATGAGGGGGAGGAGGAGGAGCAGGAAGAGGAGCAGGAGGAGGAGGAGGAGGAAAGATGTAAGAGGAGGAGGAGGAGGAGCAGGAGAACCAGGAGGAGGAAGAGGAGGAGCGATGGAGAAGAAGGGAGGAGCAGAGGGTGGAGAACGAGAGTCCAAGGAGGGCCGTTTGAGACAACGGCCCTTCAATTGGCCCTCCTCGGACAGTCTCTTCGATGAGCGGGCCCCCAGAGGTCTGGGCCCCCGTCCGCAAGGTTTAGCTGCCGGTCCCGGGGCCCGAGAGTCAAGCAGTGGCGGAGCGCCCTCGCGTGCCTATAACTAGGCCCACCAAAGAATGCTCTAAGAACCTTTTCTATGGTCTGTTCGAAATGGTCTTAGAACACTTCTGGCTGATACTGTCCTGTGTTCACACATCGGGCTCATGTTTTCAGAACGTGGTGTTGTTCTCAGTACACGTTTGGGGTTCTAAGCAGATTTCGTGGGTGGTAGGCCTATAGGAATGCCCGGACGGTCGGTCCCTGCTCACGGGCGAGACCGGGTTGCCACAAAAAATCCAGGCGAAGGGCCAAACCATATGCAGTTGTGAGTATCGCCGTTGTGGGCGTCGCCATCGGTAGTTTTTCATTGGGACCAAGAAGCCTTGTAAAGGGTGTGCCGACATGGGGCGGACGCATGCGGGCGCAGCAATTGGGGCCTTCGGTGGCGCTGCCTATGAGGCCACGAAGCGTGTGAGGGGTGTGCCGAAATGGAGCGGGGCGGCCATGAGAACGTCGCCACTGGGGCCTTCGGTGGGGCTCCCTATGGGGCCACGACACGCTGTACTGGATTGGGGAAACGCATGCGGACTCCGCTACTGGGGCCTTCGTTGGAGCTCCCGATGGGGCTGCGAACCGCTGTGCTGGGTGGGGGAAACGCATGCGATCACCGCAACTGGGGCCTTCGGTGGGGCTCCCGATGGGGCCACGACACGTTTTACTAGGTTGGGGAAACGCATGCGGACACCGCCACTGGGGCATTCGGTGGAGGTCCCTATGGAGCCACGAAAAGCTGTACTGGTAGGGGCAACGCATGCGGACACCGCCGCTGGGGCCTTCGTTGGAGCTCCCGATGGGGCGAAACGCTGTATTGCGTGGGGTAATCGCATGCGAACTCCGCTACTGGGGCCTTCGGTGGAGCTCCCTATGGGGCCACGAAACGCTGTACTAGGTGGGGGGTGACGCATGCGAGCCATGTCACTGGGCCTTCGGTGGAGATCCCTATGGGGCCACGAAGCGTGTAAGGTGTGTGCCAAATTGGAGGGGGGGGGCATGCGAACCTTGCCAATGTGGCCTTTGGTGGAGCTCCCTATGGGGCCACGAAACGTGTGAGGGGTGTGCTGAATGAAGGGGAACGGCATGCGAACCATGCCACTGGGGCCTTCGGTGGAGCTCCTATGGGGCCACGAAACGTGTAAGGGGTGTGCCAAAGTGGAGGGGG
>CAUYUJ010018706.1:156755-164255 GCA_963575745.1 Prorocentrum cordatum
CAGACTCACTCAGCAGAGGTCCGGAGCAAGAACCCCTGCCCCCTTCCCCGCCCTCTGCCAAATGTCGAATCGCCGAATAAGAAGACGTTCTCGTGGGTGTCGGCCCATTCAACGGCCTCATGCGGCCGTTCGAGACAATCTGGGCCCCCCCGGAACGCTCTCGACGAGGCGTAGCCGCTGAAGAGCATCCCTAGGCTGGAAAAAGCCTGGGGGAAGCGACGATGACGTCCGACGAAATCTCGAGGCTCGACCGCTGGAGATCTGGGCATCCGTGATGCGCTCGTCGTCCCGGACGGCGCTCGCAACGCCTCTTCCATTCTCAGGCGTCTTGGCATCGCTCGGACGTGTGCCTGGCGGGGACCATCGAAGGGCATCCTGGATCATCCTGCGAAGAAAAACGTGCACGAAACCAACAAGACATGCACGGGGAATGGCCGCCCGAGCTATGGCAGGGCTCGCCTCTGCCCGCGGGGGGGGGGGGGCGCGGGGGACCCACCACTGCTGGCTTGCTCCAGGGGCCGCGCAGGGCTTCGAGGGGGGCCCACCCTGGAACCACGCGCGAGGGAGGATTGCGGAGAGCGGAGGACGGAGAGCTGGTGGCGGGAGGGGGGAGGTGCGGAGGACGGGGCCTGGTCCACCAGCAGAATCCTCCTCCTCCTCCTCCTCCTCCCTCCTCCTCCTCCTCCTCCTCCCCCTCCCCCTCCTCCACCTCCTCCACCTCCTCCTCCTCCTCCTCCTCCTCCTCCTCCTCCCTCGTCCGCGTCCTCTTCCCTTCCTCCTCCTCCTTCTCCTGCTCATCTTCTCCTCCTCCTCCCTCCTCCCCCTCATCCTCCCCCTCCTCCTCTCCCTCCATCCATCCATCCCTCCTTTCTTCTTCCTCCTCCTCTTCTCTTCTTCTCCTCTTCCGCCCTCCGCACTCCCCCATTATTTCTCCTCCTCCTCCTTCTCCTCCTCCTCCTCTTCCTCCTCTCCTCCTGCTCCTCCTCCTCTCTCTCTCTCCCTCCTCTTCCTCCTCCTCCTCGTCCTCTCTCTCTCTCTTCCTCCTCTTCCTCCTCCTCCTCGTCCTCCTCATTCTCCTCCCCTTCCCGCCTCCTCCTCATGTTTCCTATGTCCTTGCGGCTTCAGTGTCTTCAGACGCAGCCGTTGTTCTCTTCCTCCTCTTCCTCCTCATCTTGCTCCTGCTCCTCCTCCTCCTATTCCTTCTCGTTTCCCTCCTCTCCCTGCTCCTCCTCATCCCCCTCCCCCTCATCCTCCTCCCTCCTAGTATTTCCTTTCCTCATTCTCCTCCTCCTCCTATTCCTCCTCCTCCTCCTTCCTCATCATCCTCATCCTTCTCCTCCTCCTCGCACCTGGCGCACGCGTGCGCGACCTGTTCTGGCCTTGCAGGGAAGAAAGGGGAGTGCGGACGCTGATGCGTGTGTGTGTGTGTGTGTATGTGTGTGTGTGTGTGTGGGTGTGTGTGTGGGTGTGTGCGTGCGTGCGTGCGTGCGTGCGTGCGTGCGTGTGTGTGTGTGTGTGTGTGTGTGCGCCGTGCTTGGTATACCGTTCGAATCGAAAGAAACGATGATTCGTGTCATGGAAAGGCATGTGTGCCCGCTGATTGGAGCAGAGCATTGGTATCCATGGGCCACGCAGCCAGATGGTTGACCCCCTCCGCGTGCGCGGAGCATTGCCGCGATCATAGCTTATGTTGGTGGTCAGGAAAACAGATGTTTTAAAAGTTCGGTGGGGCACATCAGGGCGCGGAGGTGTGTCGAAGTAGTGTTCGACCCACGAAGCGCAGTGTATTCTGGCGTTGACAGCGAAGGCGGGCTGACCACGAAATGTCCCTTGGAACGGCGGTTCTCTCAGAGAACTCCTGATGAGGCCGAACGGTGCCACGCCAGCGCGTCATGACATCCATCATCAAGTCGAAAGTCCTGCGATGGTACGCGACCCAATACACATGCGGAGGGCCAACCTTCCATGAACCAGTGCTGGATTAGGACGCCATGTCGCACATACTTGGAGCACCAGGCGCACCAGCGTGTCATGACATCGGTGGGCCACACCAGCGCGTCAGGACAACCATCATCATGAGGATGTCCCTGCGACAGCGCATTCGTGGATGCACATGCGGACGTCCAGTGTCCCATGTGTACCCATCGCTCTGCCACACCAGCGCGTCACTGCATTCATAATCCTGATGATGTCCCTGTTACCACTACGCGCGCACAACGTACAGTCGTTGGGTATGGGGCGCGCAGGTCGACAGCGTGCGTTGATACCCCTTGCTTGAGGCAGAGGCCAGAGGGGTCGCGCGCTTGATAGGGGGAAAACGGCGCTTGTAAGTTCAGGCGAAGTGCTGCTCGAAGCACGACACGCAGCGATTTCTCGCTGCGGCACCGAAAAAGAGATGTCCACGAAATTGCCCTCATAATGGTTTCCTGTCAAACGGGCTCTTGAGGGAGCTGAACGGTCTTATACAATATTTGGGATCGGTTCTGGACGAAGACTCCATGGTGTATATTGTCGGCAACCCAGTGTGTCATGAGATCGGGCGTGCCACACCAGCGCATCATGGCACCCATCATCATGACGATGGTCCTGCGATGATGCACGAGTGAATACACATGCGGAAAGCCAGCCTACCATGACACCAGCGTGCCACACCAGCGTGTCATGACATTCATCATATGATGATGGGGGTGATGATGATGGCTTTGCGACGGAACATGATTGGATTCACGTGCGGAACGCCAGCGCTCCATGTGTAGAATCGGTTTGCCACACCAGCGCGTCAGGATGCTCGTCATTCAAAACGCTGTCTTTTTTCAACGGCGCACGCAAAACATGCAATGGAACCGTCCGGGGCGCATAAGTCGGCACGGTCCGTTGGTGCCTTTTGCCTTGGGCAGAGGCCAAGCGGTCGCGCACGCGTGTGCCCGGAGCCCTCTTCCTCCTCTTCTTCCTCCTCCTCCTCCTCCTCCTCCAATCTCCTCGTCCTTTTCTCCCCCCATCCTATTTGCAACGTCCTCCATGCCTCCCAAATGGGGCCAGAGTAGGTGAGTTCGGATGATCGCGCCGCGTCGGGGAGCACGACTGAACGGGTAGAATGGGCAACAGCAGCGTAGCACAGCGTAGTGCGGTGGGCGGGTGACGTCGTCTTGGCCCAACAGGAGAAGAAGAGTAATATATAATATAAATGATACTAATAAGAATGATCTGAAGAAGGGGGGAAGTTTTTCCTCAGTACGACGGCTGCGATGGCCTGCTTGCCTCTGCGGAGCCGTGGCCATAACAGCCCGTTCTAGAGTCGAATCAAGCTCCGGCGCAGAGCGGAACGAGATTTCACACAACATTCCGGCACGGTCTGGTCGCAGCAGCAGCAGCAGCAGCAGCAGTAACAACATAGTTTGCACCGTGATCCCGCCCGTCATTTCGCTGCTCATAGCAAAGGGAGGGGGGAGGAGGGAATATGGATTCAGATCTCTAACGATGTGATGTTGGCACTTTGGTGCTCTGGTTTCGGCATCTGGGGCCCGTCATCGGGACCTGGGGCCATCATGAACGGATCCAAGGCGAACAATTGCCCCCAGAGAGGGGATATGGACCTTTCGGGGCCGTGCGCTGGAAAATCGCGTTTTCCGATGTATGTAGCAGGGGAAGACACACTCAGACACGATTCGTCGTCGATCTCCAGGAAAATATGAGCTAATATGGAAAGTGTGGGGGGGGGAACGGGAATCCAGAAAATATGAAAAACATTGGGGATTTGGGGATTTGTGTCCCCTTAAGTCTGTGAAGTGCGAGGGGGGCAGGAGGAGCGAGGGCGATGATGAGCCTAGCTGAGCCGAAGGGGAGAGAATGAGGACGGCAAAGAGGACCTCCTCGTGCTCGTCCTCGTCTTCGTCCTCCTCCTCCGACTTTTCCGATGCGGGCTACGGCGGCGATGCCCGATTGCCGACGGCCGCCCACCTTTTTGGACAGGGACCGAGCATTTGCGTCGCATCCAGAGAGGGCTGTGGCCGAAGGCAGGCGGCAGAGGCTGCTTCGGCAGGGAGCGCGGGCTCGACCCTGGAAGCGCCGGCGACGAGAACCGGGAGGCATGGCGCTGCTCAGCGGTCGAGCACGCACCCTCAAGAGAGCACCCGCTTTCCTCCTCCTCCTTCTCCTCCTCCTCCTCCTCCGCCTCCTCCTCCTCCGTGCCAGAAAGCACCTGACAGGAGATGCGCACTGGTCAGCGGATGGCGCCTGCTTCGCCGGAGAGTGCCAGCCTGCCTGATCCGCCGGTTGTCTGACAGCACGTGTGGAGGACACGACGCACCTTCCATTTCGAGAAAGAGGAAGCAAGCTGCGCGACCGGCGAGATCGCCAAGAAGCCAGTGCTGCAGCAAGGAGCGCCAGGGTGGCCACGAGGTGCCCTAGAGGGCAAGAAATCCAGAGCGCAGTAGGTGCTCACCTTCATTTGTCCCCCCAGCGTTCGCCCCTGGAGTGGGTTCGTACTCGTGCGTCAAGGGCTCGCGCAACAGGAGTCCCTGGAGGGGCGAAGTGGCACCTAGTCAGTCCGAGCGGTTGCAGCGAGCGAGGGGGCGTTCAGCAGATGGTCGAGACCAGCCGCTCGCGCGGCAGGAGGCGAGACGAGAGGCGCGCCAGAGCGAGCCCGCCAGAGGAGCAGGCCAAGGCCCACGGCCCTCGCGGAGGCCGTCTCGAGGGCGAGGCAGCCGCAGGACGAGGAGTCGATTGCCTGCGAGGGAGGCCCGGCCGCCACAGATCCAAGAGGGGCTGCGGGAGGCACGCCAGCGCGGGCCCGCAGCGGGAGCGGGCCAGGGCCCGCGGCCCCCGTGGCGGCGGACGGGTCGAGGCCGAGCGGCCGAGCGGGGCCGCCGCCACGGGCGCCGGAAGGGGCTGCGGGAGGCACGCCGGAGCGGGCCCGCAGTGGGAGCAGGCCACGGCCCGCGCCTCCCGCGGCGGCGGTCGCCCACGCGAGGGAGCTTGGGGCCGCGAGAGCTCAGACCCGCACCAGGAGGACAGGTCGTTCGCCACCAGGTGCGGACTCGCAGCAACGATAGTTTCACGAAGAAGCCTGGAAGGGGCACCCGAGCCAGCGAGGAGCAGGCGCCGCGGCGCCCGCGAGATGGGCGGCGAGGGGGCACAGATGCCCCCGGCGACCCGCCGCCGTCTCGAACGGCCAGGAGGAGCATGGACGCTCAGCTTCGTTGACCTCGTCTTGTGGGCCGCGGGCGTTCGCGGGTCGCCGAGACCCTCGCAGGGCGCCCCAGCTGCCGCGCGGGCTGGCGCCGCGGCCTCGCGGCGGCGCATCTGAGGCCCGCGTTGCGGCCGCCCGCGGGCGCCCGTGGGCTCGGCGGCCCGCCGCGCGTCGCTCGCTCGCGCGCGCGGCGCGTCGCTCGCGCGCGCGGTCGCGTTCCGCGGGGCGCGCGCCGCCCGCCCTCGCCCCCCCCCCCCCCCCCCCCCCCCCCACCCCCCCCCCCCCCCCCCCCCCCCCCCCTCCCCTCCTCCTCTTTCCCTTCCTCTTCCTCCCCATCCTCCCCCCCCCCGCGAGAAGGGGGGGGGAGCGGGCGGGCGCGCGCGGGGGGGGGGGGGGGGCGCGGGCGGCGGAGAAGGAGGGCGAGGAGAAATGCCATGGGAAGAACATGGATCGAATATCACGTCGAAGGCAGAAGAGCCAGAGGGCGACGGAGGAGGAGGAAATGAAGGGGGGGGAGAGGAGAGAGAGAGAGAGAGAGAGAGAGAGAGAGAGAGAGAGAGAGAGAGAGAGAGAGAGAGAGAGAGAGAGAGAGAGAGAGAGAGAGAGAGAGAGAGAGAGAGAGAGAGAGAGAGAGGAGAGAGAGAGAGAGAGAGAGAGAGAGAGAGAGAGAGAGAGAGAGAGAGAGAGAGAGAGAGAGAGAGAGAGAGAGAGAGAGAGAGAGAGAGAGAGAGAGAGAGAGAGAGAGAGAGAGACCGGACAAGTAGGCGGACCAGGGTCCGTCCGCGAGGCGCACTGCGGTGCGACAACTCGCCAAACACTATTTGCGGCGGTGCAGCCTTGAGATACGAGGGCGGGCAACAAACCCCCTCCCCCGGCGCAATGCGACAGACGCTACAGACGGCGGACAGACGGTGAAGATCTCACGTGTCAGACCGCGTGACGAAGAAGGCCCCAACAAGAAAGGCGACGTGCTGACACGTGGCTAGGCGGCTTGGCAGACCGCCAGTTGGGCGCTTGGCCGCAAAGCGGCGCGCAGGGACGGGGCACCCCCCGCCCCCGCGCCCTGACACCGTGGACGCGGGGCCACGCGTACACACGGGCAGGCATAATGGCGGAGATTAGCGCGGGGCACCAGGCGGAGCGCCGCGGAGCGATGACAGCATAGCATGGAGGGTGAGTGGCGGCGCAGCACCATCGGGCGAGGGTGTAAGCAGCTCGGCGAAGGCACGCCCGGCGCGGTGGAGGCGCTGGAGCAGAGGGCCTTGACGGGCTTGAGCAGCGGCAAGGTCGGCGGCGAGAGCAGCACACCTCTGCTGAAGAGCGGCCATAGACTGGGACAGCTCGGTTTCGCGGTCGGTGAGGGGCGGCTGCTCAGTGCCTGCGGCCGCGGGCCTCGTGGCAGGGACGAGGTCATCGGTGCGCCTGGCCAGGTGGTGGACCAGCGCGGTGCGGCGATCCGTGTGCTGGCGGCCGTCGCCCTTGAGAGGCGACTGGAGGGTAACGCGCGGTCCCAGGGCTGAAGCCGCTAGGGCCACGCCCCGTGAGGACGGAGGAGCCGCAGCCTCGCACCCAGCAACAGTAAAAGCGTGGACGGGGTGCGACGGCCTGACTGGCTCGGTGCCCTGCGGGGGGGCTGGAGCCGCCCCCGCGGGCTGGCGCTGGTGGGGGGACGGGGTGGGTGGCACGGGGGGGCCAATCATGATGCCGTGCGATGGCTCGGAGGTCGGCCGCGTGGTCGGGTGGCGTCTCGATGGAGCGGCATCGTCGGCAGCGTGGGGTGTCGGCGGGGCGTCGTCTATGCTGCCACTCAATCCGAGGGGATCATAAAGGTCCTCGTCGGCGTCTTGACGGTGAGCGACATCATCATGTTAGGGCGACGAGATCTATACATATCCACTGCTCCTGGCCAGGCCAATCCTGGGCCCAGGAGCGGTGTATACGCCCTCCTGGCCTGGCCAGGGAGGCATATACACAGCTCCTGGGCCCAGGATGGGCCTGGCCAGGAGCAGTGGATATGTATAGATCTCGTCGCCCTACATGTGGGTGCGATGTCGCTCTCGGTGGCGGAGTCGAGGTGGGCGTCGAGAGGTTGCCCGACGGGGCAGGGTTGGCGCTGGCTGGGCCGTCGTCCAAGAAGTCTAATCCCCCGCCGAAGCCGAACGGGTCGTCCTCCTGTTCGTCGAGCATCGCCCGTTGGGCCTCGGCCCAGAGCTCATCCGGGTTCTGCGGGATGTATGGTCCAGCCGCGGGTGGTGCCTGGTCCGACAGCAGGGGGTTCGGTTCCATTTTGCTGAGTTCCGCTGCTGTAAACC
>CAUYUJ010018706.1:169255-181755 GCA_963575745.1 Prorocentrum cordatum
CCTCTTGTCGCTGAAGCGAACAGCGCCGACAGACACGCACATCCACCTCCTTCCACTCCTCACGGGTTGAATTTACAAATTGGACTGCTACTTCCCTGGCCCCCTTTTCCCCCCCCCCCCCCCTCTCTCTCTTTCTCTGGCGTCGGTGCGCGCCGCGAGTAAGATGGCTGCGTCACGAGATTACACATGCATGCGCGCCTGTCAAGCAGTATGACATCGTTTGCACAACTGAGATACACGGCCACGTTGACGACGTCCACGAGCTGGCGCGGGAGCTCCGCGCGCGCCAGTTCGGCTTCTCGCCCCTCGACTCCAACCGCGATGGTGGCGCCGTTGCTTTCACTTCTGCTCGCTATGCCAGTCGGTTCAATGAAATGCGGCGCGAGGAGGCGATCAAATGGCGCATCCTAAAATGCATTATGTCTGTTCCGCGGGGAGATCTCGTGGCAGGCAAAGTCCACTTTCCGAGCGCCAGCGACCCCGCGCCGACTTCCAAAAGTGCGTTGTCCAAGCTTAAGCAGGGCGCGCGACATCGCCTGCCAGGTGGTAACCTCGTGTTAGAAGACGAAGGGCGCCTACGTTGTGACTCTGGAGCGTCTACTCCCCGGGGCGCTGCCCACTCCAGAATGTTTGACGGGCTTCCCCGACGTCGACGGGCATCTTCCCGGGCCAGGACGTTCGCCGAGGGAAACGCGAAAAATGCAGCGTCGTCTACCTCGCGGATCGATCGGGTCTACATCCCCCTTCCTCCTGGACCACTTCGGGGCGTCGCCCCCGCGTCGCCCGCGCGCGGCGACCGCGCCCCCGTTGTCGCCACCCTCGTTCCCTGCGCGCCCTCATCGGACTCCAGAAAGATCGCCCCGTGGACCACTGCCCCCCCTGAATTCAACGCGGCCCTGCACAGCCGCCTTCAGCGCATTCCCTCGGCGCGGTGCCCCTGGAACAATCTAGAGCACGCCAGAGATAGTTTCATTGAGGCGGCGGTGACCGCCCGCGTCGCCATGAACTCGCGCGAGGCGAAATCCCTGCAGGAACGGCGCTATCACGCTCTTGCCGCACTCCGCTCTGTTCGCCTTGGCCAGCGCCGTCGGCTGGACCACGCAGCGCGATGCTACCCGAGGCCCTGGGCGCACTTCAGCCAGGATCTGGATGCGCGCCGCAATTTTGTTGCGTCAGCGCGCGCAGGCTATGTTTAACAGGCAGGAGACATTCGAAAGATGGTGGAGGAGGAGCAGAAACGTTCTTCTTGCTCGCAATGCTCGTCGGAAGGAGCGCCGGCGGCGTTTTCGACGACGAACAGGTCTTATGGACATCAATGGCGACGGCGGTGCCCCACCGAGACGATCCAGGCCTTGGCGGAGGCCTTTCGGAAACATGGGGGTGACGTTTTCAAGAAGCCTGAAGTTCGCGCGGACCTCCGGGCGCAGATTGAGCCCATCATCCAGTGCACGACTGAGCCCTTCAATGTAGACTGGAAGCTTCCGCGCGGGCTCTAGTGCGAAGCCGTCCTCGAGAGGCCCAAACTATGTCTGGCCCCGACGGAATCCCTTACTCCACATGGAGATGCGGAAGCTGCTAGGATTTTAGATGACTTCTACTCGACCCTCTTCACCGATCAAGTCCCCTCGCCCCCGAATGCCACGCGCAGGAGCCTGCTCGCCTTTCCCCCGAAGGGCGCGGGCCCCAAGGGCCCAGCAGATGGTATAAGCTCTTTCGTCGCCCTTCCTGCACTCGCCCTCTCAGCACGAATAGCGCAGACATTAAATTGAAGGCGAACGCGCTCGATTACGATGACGGAGAATCTCAGTCCCCTTGTTTATAGCGATCAAGCATGCCTGCGAGGAAGGAAAATGACAGCCCACGTCGTGCGATCCGACGCTTGGGGACTCTGCCAGCACATGAACGCGGTACCATATGCGTCCCTCTTCCTCATCGGCTTCTCTGCTGCCTTTCCGTTGTTCTCGCCGGAACGGCTTCTGCGTGTGCTCGAGCGCGCGGGGCTCTTGAAGTGCATAGTCCAGTTCCAGTTCTTTCGCATGGTGTATTGTGACAACACCAGCGTGCTAATCCTAGCCGGCCAGCTTTTTTGCACTGTGGAGCTGCAGTCTGGAGTGAAGCAGGGACGCCCCGCTCCCATGCTGCAGTATGTCTTGGCAACAGATCCGCTTTTTTAGATGGCTGCGACACGTATATCTCCCTCACTTCTGCATTAATCTCGCCTGCGTTGGTGACCTCATTTTCGGTCTCCCGAACGCACTCCAGGACTTTGGACTATTCTTACAGGGCCCCAGGTGTTCGATGACGTCGCGAACTTGAAAATGAATTTGCCCAAGTGTCTGGTGGTAGATTGCGGCGATTTGGACCCGGGGGCTCCAGCGGACAAGCTCCCGGCGGTTTCTTGGGCGGTGTATCGGTATCCCGATTGTTCTTGATGGCCATTTACACGTTTGGGAGTCGGTGCTCTCCAAATTTCGTATTGGAATTCGGTTGGCCCGTTCTCTTGGGCTTAGTCTGGCGCTCTCCACGGTTTCTTTCCGGGTCATGTACGCCCCCCTTTCGCAGTTTTTAACTTCAGATGCACCCCGCGCGTGGCGAATTGGCACAGTGCTTCAGAGAAGGAGTGGTGCGTCTCACGGTTGGGGCAAGGCGCGCCGTCTCGTGCGAGCTTGTCACCCGGTTGAATTCCCGGACACCCATGCATCCGCGAAAGCCGTTTGCGCTAGCGTTGCTCTCCGCTCCCACGCGGTGGCACAATCCCTCGCGCAACTCCAGGATGTTCAGGGGCGCTGGGAACGTACGCCATACCGCTGGCATCGTGGGTGGAACAGCGTTTCTTTCCTTTCGGATATCCGAGGTTCTCTCGAGAAGCATCGCTATTTGTTTCTCTCTTTCTCTCTTTCTCTCGTTCTCTCTTTCTCTCTCTTTCTCTCTCTCTCTCTCTCTCTGTCTCTTTTGCGCCGAACCTTGAGGTCCCGAGGAAAGCTCTACGTGCCAAAAAACTATCGTCTCGCCCGCCAGCGCGACGGTATCGAAATGCGAAAGGGACTCTTCTCAGGGGTGCTCGACGAATGCGCGCCGAGGTCTTCCCGCGCCACACTGGCATTTTCTGCGCGAACTTGCGGGGGGCGGCGAAACGCACGTCGATGCGCGCGGCCGCTGCCCCCCCCCCGCCCCCTCGCGAACTCCAACAACGCATCTGCGAGATTTCGCGCTGAACCGAGGGATTGTCTTTTCAGGCGTTCTCAGGATGCCTTGGCGGATTTGGGTGACATTTATCACTGCTAGAGGTGCCCTCGGTTTGAACAGAATGTTGCCGATTGAATTGGTTTGAGAATGTCGAGCTCTTGTGAGAGCCCTCGGGGAGCCCATATTGGCGCTGCCATCTCACTCTCATCTTCCCTGCACCTCCTGAAGTTTCAACTGCTGCGTGCTGCATGCTGCGATGCCCTTTTGTCTGCGCTGAACGCTCGGAGTTCGGGGCTTGTTTGCTGGATCCCCTGCTCAGCATCTTGGAGCGCGGCCGAGAGTCTCCTCGCGTCGCCACCACACACCATCAGTTACCTAATCCGATCGCCCGTCTGCCCTCGTGAGACGGCTCGCGATGCGGTCGGCTCCTCGCGTGGAGTTCGAGAGCCTCCGGGGCCTCCGAGAGCCCCCGAGAGCCCCGAGCAACCGACAGCCCCCGGGGCCCCCCGCGGCCGCTGGGTGCCCCCGAGAGCCCCGAGCAACTCCAATCTCAACCTTTGCGACTGGGGATCGTTGAGCGAATGAAAGAACATTGTCGCGATATCAGACACCTGCCTCCTTGGATCGACGGGTCCTGTATCCCAGCGTGGGTATATCTTGCTGCGGGACGATCACCTGTTCTCCTCTGATCCCGAAATCCTGAAGACAATCCGGAAGAATATCGAGAGCAACGGCATCAGCAACGAATGCAATAGGGGAGAAAAGAAGAGGCACTGAAAGAACCCCCCACCATTAGCTACTTCCCCCCCGCTTTCTTTCCCCTCCCCGTAAGCGTCCCCGTCCCCCTCCCTCGTCCCCCGGCCCCTCCTCGCCCCCCTCCTGCTCCTCAGCGCCTTTGGAGTCCCGAAACGGTGCGGTGATAGACTGCGCGGTGACTTCGAACCCCCCCAAGACCTCACCGCACGGTCCGTCAACGAACGGTGTTGGAATTCCGGATGCCCCAATCGCCCGAGACGTCCTCGGAGAGCGACCCGAGTCCCAAAACCGCGCGGTGACCCCGAGTCCCCACCGACTCACCACACAGTGGTCACCACCCCATACGTCCCCGAACCCCTCCTTGCTTCAGGAGGAGCAGCAGCAGGAGGTTGAACCCCTCCTTGCTTCAGGAGGAGCAGCAGCAGGAGGTTGGCCCAGTGGCTGGCTCCACCGCCCCCGCTGCCTGCGACTGGCCCCGCCAGGCAACGGGGGGTGCCTCCCGGTCGGCGGCAGCTTCGGCGACGGCGGAAAGGGCGGTCCGTGCAAGTGGTGCGCGCAGGCCAGGAGCGGGAATCCAAGGAGCAGGAGGAGTAGGAGAAGGAGGAGCAGGAGGAGGAGGAGGAGGAGGAGGAGGAGGAGGGAGGAGGAGGACGAGGAAGAGGAGGAGAAGGATGTCCGCGGTTCGGCCGGCTCGGCCGGGTCGTTGTCGGCCGTGTTCGGTGGGTTCAGCCGGTCGGTCGGTGGCCGTGTCGCCGCTGCGCCGCGACTGGCTGCGGCCCGTCGGTCTTTGCGTCGGCGTCGGCCCAGCACGCCGTCGGGCTGTGCTGTCGCCGCGAGGGGCCTCGGCAGCGGTGCCTCGGAGGGCCTCGGGGCGCCCAGAGCGCCCCCCCCCCCCCCTCCCCTCGGCGTTGCCTGAAGTCGGGCGCGTCAGGAGGAATACTCAAAGGTAGCTACAAAATAATCAGGGGACGAGTTTTCTACCATTCGGGGCAATTTTGTTGTTTTGGGCTATTTAGATTTCTTGTCCAAGATCCCCCTGTAGGGGGACAGGCCCGACCTAAGCGTTGCGCCGCTTGTTCGGTGGCCGCACGTGGACCCTGCCCCCAGGCCCCACGATTTCTGAGGGGTGGGAGGGGGGGGAGTCCACTCCGCTCCGGAGCCCCCGAGCGGGGTGAACCCCCACCCACCCCTCAGAAATCGCGGCGGGTGGGGGTGGGGTGCGCATGTGGCCACCTGCAGTCGACCCGCGGGGCAAGGAGGAGGGGCTTTCCAAGGCTGCCCCTGCATCCGCGCCTCCTCGGCCCGTCCTTGGCCGCTGTCACTGGCCGCGCCCCGCCCGCAGAGTGCCAGCATGGCATCCAAGACCCTTGTGATACAACACGGGTCGACTCTACCTGAGCGATGGAAAAAAACGGGGTCGTTTGCGCCGACATTTGCGCGTAAGGTTCTCGCGTAAGGTCGCGCGCAAGCGCCCTCATCTCTTGTGCAGCATGCTGTGCTGGCGGCCAGCGTAAGCCGCCTCGTAGGGTCGCCGTGCCATCTCGCGCACGACCCCTTCTTGATCGTCGCCCACCTGTTCTCTTTGCTTTCCCCGTCGGCGTCGGCCCGGCCCGCTTGCGGCCGCATGCTGTCGCCGTGACGACGTCGGTGGCGGCAAAGCGGGGGGTGAAGACTTGGGGGGGGTGATATCATGGCGTGGGCCACGATATCTCCCAGAGTTCATGGCGCCTCTCCTTCTGTGAGTCCGTCCTGGACCCCCCCTGGGGCCGCGCACATGTCGCCGGCCATGACCTGCGCTCCCCTCTGTTGGACGCCGGCCCGACAGCGGCCGCACCAGATCAGAGCCCCGAATCATCAGGGGTAACTCGGGTCAGGGTTAACTCGGGTTCGTTATTCGGGAATCCGAGCCCGAGCTGCCCCGGATAATTCGGGCGTCCAGAGCCCCACATCATCAGGGGTAACTCGGGTCAGGGCTAACTCGGGTTCCTGTTTCGGGAACCCAAACCCGAGTTACCCCGGACCCGAGTTACCCCGGATACCTCGGGCGCCCAACCAGAGCGGTGCCTCGGAGGGCCTCGGCGGGGGCGCCCGCGGAGGGGCCATCCCTCTCGCGGGGGGCCCCCCTCGCGGGGGGCCCTTGCGGGAGCGTTTCCTTGCGGGGCGCCCGCGGCACGCTCGCGGGGTGCCCCTTCGCTGGGCCTCCCAGGTGGGGTCGGAGCAGACGGGGTCGGAGGATCGGGCCGCATCGCCGATGCATCGCCGAGCTCGGAGGAGAAAGAGGTGCCCATGCACACGCCCGTTCGCCCGCTTTCCCCTGTTCGGGTGTCCTGGGAGGCCCTCGTCGGCACCGCTGGGTTCGCCTCGACGTTCTGGTCAGAACAGACCCTGGGAGAGGTCTGGGGAGCAGAGTGGAGACCCATGCCAAGAAACACCCTGCTTGCCTCCAGGGTGCCCTGGGTTTCCTGGGCGTGGATGGTCTTTCTCTATGGAACGCGTGACGTTCCCGCACTCAAATTTCGATGGACGTCCTGGGGCCTCAGGGTGGGGCTTCTTGTGGAAGGCTTCTTGTGGGCTGACCTCCACTGCAGCGGTATCGGTACCTTCTGTTCGGATGCAACTCCTGGGAGGTCAAATTCTGATTCAGCCCTGGTCCCAAATCCCGCTTCATCCGGCTTAATCCCGCTTCATCCCGCTTAATCCAGCTTCATCCGGCTTCATCCCGCCTAATCCGGCTTAATCCCGCTTGGTCCGAGGCCCACTCCGGCGTAACAGGCCCCCCAATGGGGCTTCATCCTCCGTGATCCTGCCGACGAAAAAACCTCCCAGCAGTTGGTTGCCTCCTAACTTCTGGCTTCCCCACGAGCGCCCGTGGAGGGGGCCCCTCCGGGCGGCCTTGCCGTGGTCTCGCGGGGTGCCGCTTCGAGGCGACGCCGACTGCGCCCCGCAGGGGGCCCCGGAGGGCCTCGGGAGGCCCGCCGAGGACCGGAGGGCCCCGAGTCCCAGGGCCTCCTCCTCCCCCCTCCTCCTCCTCCCTCCTCCTCCTCCTCCTCCTCCCTCCCTCCCTCCTCCTCCCTCCTCCCTCCTCCTCTCCTCTCTCCTCCTCCTCCTCCTCCTCCTCCTCCTTCTCCTCCTCCTCCTCCTCCTCCTCCTCCTCCTCCTCCTCCTCCCCTCCTTGTCACCCTGCTAGCGTCTTTATGATCCCAGACGGAGTCCAGCTTTCGAGGTGGCGTCTCCTAGTGGGGTGTCAGATCGGCCCCCTCGGCATAGCAAAAGGTCCCGTCCTCGTCCTCCTCCTCTTCCTCGTCCTCCTCCTCCTCCTCCTCCTCTCCTCCTCCTCCTCCTCCCTCCTCCTCCTCCTCCTCCTCCTCCTCCTCCTCTCCTCCTCCCTCCCTCCCTCAGATCGGCCCCCTCCTCCTCTTCCTCGTCCTCCTCCTCCTCCTCCTCCCTCCTCCTCCCTCCTCCTGCGTTCTCCGGCGGCGCGTCTTTCCCTGAACCGCCTGCCTGTCAGGTCCTTTTGTCGAAGAAGAAAAAAACGCCATGAACATAAACTTTCGGCGCTCCGCGCGGATTTCTTGGGTCCTCGCTGGGGCCCCCCAGCGGCGCCTCCAGTGCCGCCCCTGGCGCGCTCCGCGCGCCAGGGAGGGGGCTGCAGCGCAGATCCAAGAAGTCCGCGCATAGCGCCAACAATTTATGTTTATGTTGGCAGGTCCTCTCCAAGAAGACCTCTTTCTTCTTCTATGTCGGTAGGCCCTCTCCAAGAAGACCAGTAGGTGCGGTGCCAGATCCAGAATCGGTCGGGCGACGCTGTTTCCCCTTGTATCCCACTGTCTCACGTTGTCTCCAATTGTCTCCCGTTATCTATCCCTGTCCGTATCTTTATAGATACGTATATATATATATGCTTATATATGACTATCCCGTTTGTTCTCTATCTTACATCACCACCCCTATCCCTATATGAGAGCGTGATTCACCGCCGGTTTACTGCGGAAAATTCCCCCCCTCTTCCTCCGGAACCTGGGGGTCCCCCCCCCTCCGAAAATCTCCCTCCTGCTGGAACCCCCCCTTTCCCCCGGCAAACCCCCCCCCTCCCCAACCCCCCCCCCTCTCTGGAAAACCGGGGGGGGGTCACTACCGGTTCGAACCTTCCCCTCCCACTCCGGAAAACCCAGGGGGGGTCACTAGCAGTTCGAACAGAGGTGGGGTCACTACTGGTTCGAACTCCTCCCCCCCCTCCAGAACACCAGGGGGGGGGTTCACTACCGGGTCGAACCCCCTCCCCCCCACTACCGGATGAACCCCCCCCCGAAAACCGAGGGGTCACTACTGGTTCGACCCCCCCCCCCCCCCTCGAAAACCGGGGGGGGACACTACTGGTTCAAACCCCTCCCCTCCCCCTTCGCTCACCGCCAGCAAGCGACTCCCGGGCCCCTACCACCGTCCGCACCACATCCCCCACTGCTGTCCTCAGCACCACTGTCACCACCACTGTCCCCGCTGTTCCTACCACCGTCCCCACTGTCCCCACCAGTGCCCCACCACTGTCGCACTGTACCCACAACTGTTCCCACCACGGTTCCACTCTCCCTATTTTCCCTACTGCCCCAACCATTGCCCGCTTGTCCCCACTGTCCCACTGTCCCACTGTCCCCGCCGCTGTCCCACTGAGCTGTCCCACTGTTCCCACCACCACTGTCCCCACCACTGTCCCCTCTGTACCTCTGTCCCATTATCCCACCGCCGTCCTCGCCACCGCCCTCACCACTGTCCCCACCACCACTGTACCCTCCACTGTCTCGCTGTTTCCACCACATTCCCACTGTCCCCACACCACTGTCCCCACCACCACCGTCCCCACCACTGTCCCACTGGCCCCACTGTTCCCACCATTGCCCCCGCTGTCCCCACCAGTGCCCCCAACAGTGTCTCACTGTCCCCACTCTCCCCACCATTGTCCCACCACGGTCCCACTCTCCCCACTTTCCCCACGGTCCCCACCACTGTCCCCACTGTACCCACCACTGTCCCACTGTCCCCGCCGCTGTCCCACTGTGCTGTCCCACCGTCCCCACTGTCCCCATCACTGTCCAACTGTCCCCACTGTCCCCACCATTTTCCCCACTGTACTACTGTCCCACCACTGTCCTCACCACCGCCTTCACCACTGTCCCCACCACTACCGTCCCCACCACTGTCCCACTGTCCCCACCACTGTCCCCACCACTGTCCCCGCTGTCCCCTCACCACTGTCCCCACCACCACCGTCCCCACCACTGCACCACTGTCCCACTGTCCCCGCACCAGTGTCCCCACCACCACGGTTCCCACCACTGTCCCAGCTCTCCACCATTGTCCAACTGTCCCGAGGAGCGGGAATCGTTTGCCGGCGGCGAGGGAAGGGGGGGTTCGAACCTGTAGTGACCCCCCCCCGGTTTTCGAGGGGGGACGGGGGGGGGGGAGGTTCGAACCGGTAGTGATCCCCCCCCTGTTTTCGAGGAGGGGGGGGTGGGGGGATCGAACCGATAGTGACCTTCCCCTTTTTCAGGATGGACTGGGGGGGGGGGAGGGGTTCGAACCGGTAGTGACCCCTTCCCGGTTTTCGAGGGAGTGGGGGGGGACAGGTTCGGACCCCCCAGTGACCCCCCTCGGTTTTCCGCCAGCAGCGGTAGACACGCTATTTCTGATTCTTATATCCGAATCGCTATTTCCCTAGCCCCAGATCCCTATACCCCATATCCCTATTCCGATTTTCCCATCGTGAACCCCTCATCGTGGCCCCCATTGTAGCTGTGTAAAGCTGTTCAGGGCCTTTTTGCCGCAAGGGTGTCATATTTTCAATCCCGGCGTCGTTCCCCCAGATTTCGGCCCCTGTGGGGCCCGTTATCGGCCCCCCGGAGCGATCAAAACGGATTAGGGATTCCAGGTGGCCTTTGGGGAAGGGGTTGAGACGATTTGCAAAGTTGTCAAAATCACATCGTCGGATGTCGTGGATCCCAGGGCTGGAAGCCCAGGTTTCTGGAATCTGCAGCTCTGGCCTCAGAGGTCATCAACCAGAAAGCCCAGAACTTTGGGTGTCCGGGTTTGGGATTTCTGGCCGCGAATGCCAGGAGGTGGCGTGACGCGGTGTTGACCAGTGATGCATTTTTCCCCTCAGTCCGCCTCCCACCTCGTCGACCATGTGCAAACTCTGCACCTGCAGGTCTGGCCAGCCTGAACTACAGATCACTGAGGGCTCAGGAGGATGTCTGGTTTGCGAGCGATTCATGTGACCAAGGTCGGCGAACCTATTCGTGACCGAGGCTCGCCGTGGCCAGAAAAAAGCCCCTTGGTTCCTCACTCAGCGTGCCTGATGGCAGCACAGTGACTGTATGGGACGCTGGGGTTCTTTGCTTCAGACATAGCCCAAATTCTGGACCCCCGCTGGTTGTTTCAGAGGTCAGGTCTGCAGGCCCCGGGTTCACTCGTGGCCCGGCTTGCCCCAAGGTCCACGTGTCGTGAACCAGAAACGGAGATCCGTCAACAGAATCCGTTTCCTTCCTCCCCCGCGGGCAGGATGGGCGCACCCTCTCCCTCTCCGCGCGTGTTGCAGATGCGTCTGCCCTCCCCGAACCTCCTTCTAAGCACGCTGCTCTGCGGTGCTGACCCAGCATGAAGTCGGGCCTGTCCATCGACAGGAGGAATCTGCAAGTAGTCAAATAATAGTCAGGAGACGATTGATTCCCAACCATCCTGTGGTGTGGGGTCCTCTTTTTAAGAGACGGTCCCCGCGTTCCTCCTCCCTTCTCCTCTCCTTCTCCCCTCCTCCCTCCTCCCCCTCCTCCCTGAGTTTCAACCACCCAGTACAGCGCTTCGTGGCCCCATAGGGAGCTGCACCGAAGCTTCCATGTCTACCGTCCGCATGCGTCCCCTCCACCCTCCCCCTTCTCCTTGCGTTTCACCCCCTTGGTACAGAGCTTCGTGGCCCCATAGGAAGCTTCACCGAACGTTCCAGGTATACCGTCCGCATGCGTCCCCCACCCTGTACAGCGCTTCGTGGCCCCATAGGGAGCCCCACTGAAGGTCCCACTGCTACCGTCAGCATGCGTTCCACAGACCCAGTACAGCGTCTCGTGGCCCCATAGGGAGCCCCACCGGAGGTCCCAGTGCTACCGTCCGCATGCGTTCCGCAGCCGAAACACTCAATTTGGCATGTTCACCCACCCAGTACAGCATTTGGGACGTTCTTCCCTAAGACTTTCAATCAACAGTGGACGCATGAACACGCGGGAGTACGACGGCAAATCGATTTGTTTTGCATTGGCGCTGGCGCCTTGGAGATGGTAACAGACAGCGAGGCTACAAATGATATCATTGCCGGGGTGGATCACAGGGCAGTTGTCGCGAAGCTTCGTGTCCGTCTGAACACGGAAAAGTATCCATCTCAACAGATCAGGTGGACATGTTGGGTTACATCGAAGAGTGTATTTGCGAAGCGGGCGGACGAATTGATTGCTGACAGCCAGCTGGACGAGGGCGGGCGCGAATTGTATGATAACCAGACTGCTTGCGCATATATCGAGGGTGCAATTCCGGCTGCTGCTGAAGCGTGCCAGGAACAAAAAGCCCAAGAGGTAAGAAGTCTCGCACGCAACTTAACGACAAGGCGCGGCAACTGGCTGGTGAGAAGAAGCGGGCGAGGAAAGCGTGGCCTGGGACAGATCACCGGTCGTCGATATACATCCTGTGGCAGCGGAGGAAGTACGGAAACACTTGCGGACTATGAAGCGGGGCGAGGCTGCGGACGGCGGGGGCATAGTAGCTGAGATGCTCAAGTGCGGGGGCCCGTTACTGATCGACGCACTTGCGATTTTGTTTGCAGAGGTGCTGACTGGCGACGGGGAGCCACCAGTTTCGTGGAAGCATACACGAGTAAGAGTTTTACTCAAAAAGGGTGACCCTAAACTTCCGCAGGGTTACCATCTTATATCTGTCATACCGATATTGTACAACTTGTTCACTATGACTATTAACGACCGCATGCGTCCGTATTTGGAGCCGGAGCAGTCTGTTGACCAAGCTGGTTTTCGAAAGAGTATTAGTTGCGACGACCATTTTCTCACTGTCGTGTTGCTGCAAGAGAAGATGCGGGAGTACCAGTTACCATTCTGGAGAGCAGCGGTTGGTTTCGAGAAAACATTTGATTCTGTATCCCACGATGCCATTTGGGAGGCATTGCGCGCACAACACGTGCCAGGGCAATATATCAAGGTACTTATGCGATTGTATACCGGACAAACTGCACAGGCGGTGGCCGATTGCACAAGCCGCACATACAAGTTGGAACGTGGATCTCGACAGGGAGATCCTCTCAGCCCGGCCTTTTTCAATGCAGTTTTGGAGCACATTATGCGGCGGCTGAAAACACAGCGGCGGCAACAACGGCTCGGCGCACAGATGAATCAATAGCTTTTGAGTCATATTCGGTTTGCTGGCGACGTATTGCTGTCTGGAACAACGAGGGCGCACATCAGGCGCATGTTGGAGGATCGGCACAGATGTGAAGAAGCCGTTGGCCTAAA
>CAUYUJ010018706.1:191755-197321 GCA_963575745.1 Prorocentrum cordatum
TTACTATGACGATTGCTACTATTATGACTACTACGAGTACTTCTACCATTGCTACTATTACTATCACTACTATTACTACTATTACTACTACACCTACTCTTACGACTACTACGACTACTACTACTATTACTACCACTACTACTACTACTACGACTACTACGACTACTACCACTAATATTGCTACCACTTTTTCTACTACTACTACTACTACTACTAGTACACATACTCTTACGACGACTACTACTACTACCACTACTACTACTACTACTACTACTACTACTACTACTACCACTACTACTACTACTACTACAACTACTACTACTAGTACTAGTACTACTACTACCACAACTACTACTGCTACTGCTACTGCTACTGCTGCTGCTGCTACTACGGCTACTACTATGACTACGACTACTATTACTGCCTCCGACTACTATGACTACTATTTTTACTCTTACCCCTACCCTCATTCCTAATCTTAGCCCGCCTCCTATTCTGCCTGCCTGCTACCACGACTGCTAACCCTACTACTGTTACTACTGCTACGTCTTCCACTACTACGGCTACTACCACGACTATCATTATCATTAATACTACAGCTACTAGTCTTACTATTACTTTTCTTACTATCATTATTACCACCACCCGTACGATTACTGTTTCTTTTACTACTACTCCTTCTCCTGCGCCTACTCCTCCATGCCGTACTACTTCTACGGCCACTAGTACTATTATGGCCCGGCGTACGATGATATCTCTTCAAACTATTAGTAGCATTACGATTTCTACCACGACCTCCTAGTATAGGTGCGACTATGACCACTACTACTACTACTACTACGACACATCTATTCTGATTATGATTTCGATTCCTGGTCCTATTCCTACTCCAGCTTTTATTCCTGCTCCTATTCCTCCATCTCCTTTGCTTCCGATTCCTAGTACTACTGCTACTACTGTTGTTACTAGTACCACGAATACAACTACTGCTACTACTATCAGTACTACTACTACTACTACTACTACTACTACTACTATTACTGCTACTACTACCACTATTACTACTATTACTAGTATTATTATTACTACTGTTACTATTATTACTACGATTATGTTTGTATGACTATTAGTAGTACTACAACTCCTCCTCCTACTTCTCCTCCAGATATGTTTCTCGCTACCCTTACTACCTTTACCACTACCAGCACTACTACTTCTACTAGTAGTATTACGGCGGCCACTGCTACTACGACTAGTACGATTATTGTCCTACTACCAATATGCGGCTACCACGGTTACGACTGCGACTACTACTACTCTTATTACTGCTATGTTTACTACTGTTGCTGCTGCTGCTACTACTACTACTACTACTTTTACGACGACGACCTCAAATACTACGACGACTACTACTACTACTTCTACTACTACTACTACTACTACTACTACTACTACTACTACGACTACTTCTGCGACTACTACTACGGCGACTAGCGGCCGCATCCTGCAGGTCGAGGACAAGGAGGTGGCTCGCGAGATCCGGTCGCGGGTCGAGCTCATCCAGTCTGTCCTGCAAGCGGAGGTTGAGGCGGCGGTCCGCCACGGGCCGATCGAGGTCGACGGCGGGGCAACGAGGTTCCGGAACGTCGCGGATCATGGCTTCTTCGGGGAGGGCGCGGGGGCGCTGTTGTTGTCAGGGGAGGAGCCCAAGCGGCAGCAGAGGGGGAGGACAATATCGAGATTCGCCAGTTCGAGTTCGTCGACAAGGACGAATTCTTCGTGGAGAAGATCCGTTCCACAAGGGGGCCACCAAGAACGGTTCCAAGTCCGAGCAGGTGGAGGAGCTGATGAATAATGGCCAGAAGGCGGAGTTCGAACCATCTTCGAAGTTCACGAAGGAGGTGCAGGTCGACAAGGCTGCGCAGGTCGCGGGGTCTGCGCGCATGGCGGACTTTTCCTGCGCGCGCGAGCCCACCGAGCACGATTGGTCCGTCAATGCGGCGCGCCTCTGGAAAGCGCCGGTTCCGACGGGGGCCGCGCCTAACCGAGCGCGACGCGTGCGTCAGCGGCAAGGGAAGGGCGCCCTCAGCTCCAGAGGCTGAAGGCTTCGCGTCCGCCGGTCTCAGCGCCGAGCCCTTCTCCTCGCAGTGCCGGCCCAGTGCCTCCAGCTCCAGAGGCTGAAGTCCTCGGGGCCGCCGACGTGGCGCGGCGTTCCTCGTGCGCGCGCGCGTTGAGGGAGGCGTCGGCCACCTCGTCCCTAGCTCAGGTTGCGGCGCCAGGGTTGCCCCGAGCCCGCCTGCTTTTCCGTCCTCCGTCTTGTTTGTTTCGGCTGAGCTGGCGAGTCCGCCAGCGGTTTGCATGTTGTTGCGCGGCGCGCATTGGCGTCCAGCTGCGCGCCGCGCACCGACGCAGCAGCGCGGCAGCGCTGCGCTCTCTTTCCTGCCTCGTGGGCGAGCGCAAGCAGCAAGTGCCAGGATGCCCTTCGGGGGGCTGAAAGACGCTAGCGCCGCCCACAAGGCGCGCCCAGGCCTGCGCAGATAGCAGGGGGTCTTCGGGGGGGGGGGGCCCTATTCGTATTAGTCCTATTCCTATCCCTATTATTCCTCCTATTCCTCCTCCTACTATTTCTATTTCTACCGCGTCCACTGCACCCTACGATTTCTGGTATTACTACTGCTACTACTACTACAACAACAACTACAACTACAACTACTACTACTACTACTACTACTACTACTACTACTACTACTACTACTACTACTACTACGACTACTACTACTACTACTACTACTACTACTACTACTACTACTACTACTACTACTACTACGACTACTACTCCTACTACTCCTACGACTACTACTACTACTACTACTACTACTACTACTACTACTACTATGCTGCTGCTACTACTGCTACTACTACTACTACTTGCTACTACTACTACGACTACGACTACTACTACGAACGGCTACTACGACCTACTACTACCTACTACTACTACTACTACTACTACTACTACTACTACTACTACTACTACTACTACTACTACTACCACTATCACTACTACTACTCTACTACCTACTACACTACTACTATATACTACTACTACTTACTACTCTACTACTACTGTACTACTACTACTACTACTACTACTACTACTACTACTACTACGCTACACTATTCTACTTCCACTGCATATACTACTAGTACTACTACTACTACTACTACTACTACTACTACTACTACTACTACTACTACTACGACTACTACGACTACGACTACGACTACGACTACTAGAGTATTATTACGACCGCTACGAATCTCATTCCTACCAGCGCTACTACAACGAGTGCGACTACTACTACAAAGACGATCACTATTATTCCTACCACTATTACCACGAGTACCACTATTGCTGCTATTCCTACTAGTAGTACTACTACTACTACTACTACTACTACTACTACTACTACTACACTACTACTACTACTACTACTACTACTACTACTACCACCACTACCTCTGCTGCTACTACTACTACTACCACTACTACTACTACTTCTACTACTACTACTACTACTACGACTATTACCACCACATTTACTACCTACTACTACTACTACCGCTTTTAAAACTACAACTACGACGACGATGGCTCCTACTCCTACCCCAACTCCGCCTCTTAGTAATCCGCCTCTTAGTAGTAGTAGTAGTAGTAGTAGTAGCAGTAGCAGTAGCAGTAGCAGTAGTAGTAGTAGTAGTAGTAGTAGTAGTAGTACGGCTACTCCTACCCTTAATCCGCCTCTTAGTAGTAGTAGTAGTAGTAGTAGTAGTAGTAGTAGTAGTAGTAGTACTGCTACTACTATGACCACCATTATTAGAATTGTTACGATCATTGCGGCAACTACAACTACTACTATCACCACCATTGCCACAATGACGACCACTACTACTACTACTACTACTACTACTACTACTATTATTACTATTACTAGTACGACTGCTACGACTACTACTACTACTACTACTACTACTACTACTATCACTACTACTATACTACTATTACGACTACTGCTACTCGTACTAGCACTACTCGTACGACTTCTAGGATTACTACTACTAGTATTAGCAGTAGTACTACTAGTACCAGTACTACTACTGCTACACCGGTTATGTTTACTACGATCATTACGATTAGTATTGCTACTACCACTACCACTACTACTTCTTTCACATTTATTCTTACTCCTAATCGTATTATTACTACTACTTCTATTACGAGTTCTACTACTGCTAAAACGACGGCTACTATTGTGAACCTCTACTACTACGGGTACGACCTACCACTACTACTACTATTACTACTACTACTAGAACTACTACTACTACTACTTTTACCACTACTACTATTATTACTACTACTACTACTACGACTACTACTACGACTACTACTACTACTACTATTACTACTTTTACGACTCCTACGACTAGCAATACTACTGGTGTGGCTACCACTACTACCACTACTACTACTACTACTACTACCACTACTACTACCACGATTACTACTACTAGTACTACGACTACTACTACTACTACTACTACTACTACTACTACTACTACTACAACTACTACGATTACTACTACTACTACTACCACTACTACTATTACCACTACTACTACTACTACTACTACTACGACTACTCTTACTACTTCTACTACTACCACTACGGCGGCGACTACCACTACTACACTACTACCACTATCAGTACTATTGCTGTCACAACTACGATTACAATGTATGTTATTCGTGCTACTGGTACTACGCAATTTACTCCTACGCCTAGTCCCAATCCGCTTCCTCGTCCTACTCCTATTCCTACTCCTACATGCCTTTGCATCATAAGAAGCTTCCCCCTGTCGCACCCCGATCCCAGTTTTTTGGGCGGGCGTTCGCTTCGGACTTCCTCGCCATCGATGTTCCTGGAGTTTTATTGCATGTCAGCCGATTCACAATTTGAGGGCGGGCCGTTTCGACAATGCGGCTTTGGTTCCGGCGTCGCGCACAATTTTTCTAACGTTTGCAAGAGGTTCACGGATTCTCCGCGACCCGTTTTCAATATGTTGTTATCGCTTTAGCGCCGGCAGTCTCGTTGTTAGACATGTGCACAAGTTTTACTGATTGACGGGGGTTTTTGTTTTCAAAATCCAGCTGTCGCCCTGGAGCCGCGTACACTCGTTTCTAACAGTTGCAAAAGCCACACGGATTCGCATGGTCAGCATTTCAGAAATGGTGTTGGACAAGCTCATGATCAACGGGCGCAGCAGTTACATTGCTTCGCGGCGCTGAAATCCCAGGAGTGGATTTCTGGCACGATTCAGGATCGTCAAGACGCAACAAGCAGGTTGATCCGCGGCGCTGCAATCCCGAAAACAATATTTGGCATGCTTACGGGTATTCAAACGGTTGTTTCCCGACGAGGCACATCCCTCAGTGGAAATGAGCCGTTTTAGGTTCCTACGAAAAAGGTGCTTGGAGGGACGGTTGATTTCAACATCGATGATG
>CAUYUJ010018707.1:5000-22500 GCA_963575745.1 Prorocentrum cordatum
CAAGCGGGTCCAAAGAGGACCCCGACGAGGGTCCAGAGAGGCAAAAAAACACATGAGCTTCTTAGGTTGTTGCATCATTTTGGAGTTGTCGCGTGTCCGGGCCTCTGAAAGCCGACGACGGCCCAAGCGCCCGTCACCGCGGCGAACTCCACCGCCCCGCCGCTCCGCTGCGCGCACGCCGACGTCCGCGCCCTGTAGGCCAAGTTGTCCAGCCTGCCGGAGAACTCGAAGACGCCGCCCACGGTGGCGCAGCACGACTGGCGTCGGCTAGCCCAGGCCTGCACCAGTCATCGCACTGAGCTCCACCCTCGCACCACCCCGCCGTGCGCTCGCCGACTTCTGCGCCTGGTAGGCGAAGTTGTCCAGCATGCCAGAGAACGCGAAGACGCCGCCCACGATGGTCGGAGGACGTCAATGATCCACCTCACCGTTCGTCATGCCCAGGGTCGGCATGCCCCCCTGGCATGGCCAGCAGGGCGTATGCACACATCCTGGGCCCAGGAGTGTGAGCTTCGTTTGACCCATCACTATCACCACTGGCGTGGCCTGGGCCGCACCGGCCGACTTCTACCTCCCTGGATGGGGATGTGGGCTGCTCCTTTCGGGTTTCGGTATGCCCATCCCCAGCTGGGACGCTGGGATGGTGGGGCTGAGATACCGTGGCCCGGTGGGGGGGGAGAGGCAAAACGATACTGAGACTGGCCTTGCCAGGATCGGTGACGCGGGCATTCCACGTCCCCCGTGATGGCGCAGCACTCCGTCAGGAAGTGGAAAAGGCTCTTCCGGCTCCGCGTGACCCTAACTTCGAACGGGGTGAAGTCGTAGCTTAGCACGATGCCGAGGGCGGGCTCGTCGGCGGACTCCCCCACCTCTCGGGCGTGAGGAAGAGCATCAATGACATGCTGCCGTTGGTGGCCCGTCAGCGTGCCACTTCTTCATTGTTTGTCCGAGCGCCTGTTGTTTCACAGTAACACACTGATGGGTTCCCCACCGCGACGTGTCATTTGTATTGCGTCTTGCTCCCCGGACCTCCACGGACTTCACGTACTCCGTCACGCTGTACTGGTGGCTGACCACCTCGGGCGCGCCATCCTCGCGGTAGCGCGTGGGGATGACGGAGGAAGAGAAAGCGTCACAAACACACGCTTTCGGAGGTCTGGGTGGATTTCTCGCATCCACGCTGGGCCCCCCTCCCGCGCGCCAGGGGCGGCGCCGCAGGCGCCGCCAGGGTGGCCCAGCGCAAATCCGAGAAATCCGCACGGAGCTCCGAAAGGTTATGCTCATGCCGTTCTCTCCTTCGAGATGACGTGGACGTCGTACTGATAGTGCTCCGAGCGCTGGTCCTCGTGCAGCTCCTTCCTCCGTCCATCCAGCACGTGCACCAGCCCCGGGAAGTCTGGGCCGAAGGAGAGCCTGCCGACCTCGTGCCGGAACGCCAGTCTCCCCAGGTAGCCCAGTCCCGCCTTCGGGTGTTGCGGCAAGGGGTCCTGACCCAAGGTGCTGCCATCGGGGGCGAACTGACCTGGGTCACTGCAAACCCAGGTCAGTCAGGCTCTGCAGGTTCCTGGAAGCTCCTGCAGGATCCTGGTGGATCCTGCACCCAAACAGGGGTCAGTGCACCCCTGGCTCTGCAGGATCCTGCAAGATCCGATACTCTGACTGACCCCCGTTTGCACTGACCCTCGTCTCTGGAGCCCCGAAACCATGATAGAACCAAAGAAGGACGGGCACCGCTTCTCCCCAAATCTCTCCCTGGGTGCAAGCATCTTTTGAGGAGAACCCAGCCGCGACGACGAGAGATCTCTCAAGGACGAGCAGCGGCATCGGCACCTCCTCCTCCTCCTCCTCCTCCTCCTCCTCCGAAGCCAGCTTTCCGGGCCATCTTAGAAAGTTCCTGGGGCCATCTGGGCCTCGCGAGGGGTGCTCTGGAGGCCACCGCGGGCATTCTGCGGGGGACACCTCTTGGCAGCACCCGGCGCCTGCGCGCCCGCGGCAGCTCCTGGCACCAGCTCGGGGCGGAGGTGCCTGCTCACGCCGAGGTGGAGGGTGGCCGGCACCTTCCGGACGTACAGCGAGGCCTCCACGCGGCAGCCCTCTGCCTCGCGCGGGCCGTCCCGCGCGTAGGCCTCCTCTGCGCACTGGCCGAAGACGTAGTCCGCGGGCCGGTCGTCGAGGCCGCGGCCGCGGAACTCGCTGCGGACCTGCTCGCAGGTGGTGCAGCAGTCGTCCTCGTTCGCGTGGCTCTGGGCGGGTGTTGCCCGAGGTGGTCCTGGCCCCGGGCGTCCCCGCGGCTTCCCGCGCCATTGCCGAGCCGATGTGGGGCCCCTGGGCCTGGGGACACCTCATACGAGAACGGGGCTCATGCACCGTGCAACGTGGGCACTCCCTTCGGGCCTCGCTCCAACGCGGTGCGTGCACAGCTCTGCGGCTCTGAGATCCGAAGAACTATGCGGCGTACCACTCCTGGGTCGAAGATCGCCGACGCCTCGGGAGACGCCAACGCGGTACGGTACAAACAGGTCGCCCGCGGACCTTAGGCCAGGGTACCCTCCGGACCTCGTGAAGGGTGCTCTGGAGGCCATCTGGGCCTCCTCAAAAATCCTAAGAACACCTCACCAGCGTCGATCTCATCCGTATCCCTAAGATTAACAAGCCCCAAGGCGACGACAATCCTGGGGAGGACACGCCCTCAGAATCCGAGGCGACCCTCAAGCTCAGTGTCGAGGCAAGGTGATGCCAGCCATAGGGATGGGGATAGGCTTCAAGCTGGCAAGCACACACCCGGGGGGCCAGCGACACCTCTGGCAACACCCGATCTGGAAGCAGGAGGGGCACCGCAGGTGCGCCGTCGAGTGCGCCGTCGGCGCCGCGGGCTTGGCGGTGCCCGCCTCGGCCAGCTCCTGGGCCCCCCTGGCCGTGTCGAGCAGGCTGTCGCGGACGCGGGCGCCCAGGGCCCTGCCCGTCTCCGGCGACAACCTGGTCTTGTAGATGCCGTGGACGACGTGCATGACGTTCCCCTTCTTCGGGGTCATGAGATTCAGGCCGAGGACGGCGCACGGCACCTCCGGGAGCGTGACGTCCAGCGTGATGTTGACGTACTTCAGGTCCTGGTTCTGGTCCACCGCCATCTCGTCTCTGACGTCGGGCTCCAGGAAGTACCGGAGCTCGGAGGGCAGAAGGGCAAACCGCCGGACGGGCACAGACTTCCGGACGTCCTCGGCGGCTGTCTCGGGTCGGCGCTGCCCCAGCCTGGCGGCGCGGCGCGCCAGGGGCGGCGCCGCACGCGCCGCCAGGGGGGGGTCGAGAAATGATGAGATCCCAGCGAGACGGGTGCGATCCCAACAGAGCGGGTGACATCCCGACGGGAGAGATCCCAACGAGGCTTCTGTGAGCTTACGAGTGCCAGGCAGGCGCCTCCAGGACGCCTCCTGCGCGCATGATAGACGCTTCCTAGGCGCCTCATCAGCGGTTGGCGCCTTATGAGCGCTTCCCAGGCGACTCTTGGGCGCCTTCTAAGCGCTTCCTAAGCGCCTCGAGGGCGGGTGCTTCCTAGGCGCCTCCTAGGTACCTACTAGGCGCCTTAGAGGTGCTTCCAAGTGCACATGGTGAATGCTACTTAGTCGTCTTACATGCGTGTCCTAGCCGCCTGAGAGACACTTCCCGAACGTCTGATAGGGGCTTCCCAGGCGGCTGGGCGCCTGCGAGGCGCCTGCGCCTACCAGTCGCCTCATTATAGGCGTTTCCTGGGCGCCTTACAAGCGCTTCCTGGGCGCGTTGTGGGTGCTTCCTCGGCATCCCAGGCGCCTTATATCAGGCGCGTTATGGGCGCCTCCCGAGCGCCTTGCAAGCACCTCCTAGGCGCCTCCCAGGCCCCCCCTGGGCGCTCCCTTGGCGCCTCCGACGACTAGCAGGATTCGTGAAGATTCCACTTCCCAAAACCATGGCTGCGATTTGAATGCGAATTAGGTTTCAACCGAATTCCAATCAGGATGAACCAGATCCGAAATACAGAGCTGTTCATGCGAATTGCCATTAGGTTTCAGCTTCATTACCAAATCCCAGAGCCAAGCTTAAACTAGAGCTTACGCAAATGCCGTTTACACTGGAGCAGATTATATGCACCCATAGCTTCTTGTCAGCCACCGTACCTCGTGGCACGCTGGGGCGTGCTAGACCGCAACGTGCTGCCCGGTGAAGTGTCTGCAGTTTTCTATGAAGACCACCATCACCACCACCGCTCGGGCGCATGCTCCACCCCCCCCTTCGCGAAGCCACAATTGAAGGGGCCTTGGGACACACACACACACACACACACACACACACACACACACACACACACACACGCACACACACACACACACACACACACACACCAATAGACACAAATCCCAGGATTCCACACATCATGTTATCATACTTTCTGGATGTTCGTCCCCCCCCCCCACTTCCCATAGTTTCGCATATTTTCCTGGGGGTCGACGACTGATTGTGTCTGTGGTGTTTTCCCCTCCTAAACAACCCCTTGCAAAATACAACAGATGCGCGCTTCCGAGGCTCAGGTACCTCCAAGACGGCCCAGCAGCGCTCCAAGACGGGTGGCCCTGGCCTCAAGACGGCCCAAGCTGGCTTCGCGAAGGCCCACGAGTCCGTCGAGGCGTCCCAAGAGAAGCCCCCAGAGCCACCCCCAGAGGGACTCGAGAGGCAAAAATCAGTTGCTCCTTGGTTGTGTTCCATGCGTCTCGGGTTCTCATCTTTTCGAGCGCCCGACATCCCAGTACGACCAGACCAAGACTGCCCAAAAGGCCCCTAAGACTGCCCCAAGATGGCCCAAGAGGGCTCCAAGACGGCCCAGAATGCCCAAGAGGGCCCCAAGACGGCCCCAAGACGGCAACACGAGCCGACAATTCGAGCCTTCCGCCCCAGGAGGTCTCTCAGGAGGCCCCGAGAGTGCCAAAAGAGGCCTCCAGGAGGGTCCCGAGATGCAAAAAAACATTGATGTCCCGTAGCGTGTTCAAAGTGTTTTGGATTCTCGCCTTTTCGAGACTCCGACGCTCTAAGACGGCCCAAGAGGCCCCCAAGACCCCCCCCCAGAGACTGCATAAGGGGCCGCCAAGAGAGCTCAAAGGCTGCCCAAGAGGGCTCCAAGACGGCCCAAGAGGCGCCCAAGACTGCCCAAGAGGGACCTGAGAGGACCCCAAGCAGGGTCCAATCAATAGTCGGAGCACGGACCAAATAATTCTAAACTTCTGCCCCAAAAGGCACCCAGCAAACCCCCTTGCCTTCTCGAATAGTTGCCACTCAGAATGCTGCGCTAGCACGGTGGCGGAATTGCGGGAGGCAGCTGGATTAGACGTTTGATAAGATGTCACTTGAATCTCCCTTGACTGGACCAGATCCCAGATCCCCTATCCAAACAGATTTGACATTGAACGAGGTTATCATTGAGTTTCAAGTGGCAAAGAACCAGATCACAAATCAATAACTGCTATGTCAAGTTCAATGGGGCTTCAAGTGGATTCCAAATTGACATGGACTTGAGCCCCAATACCGTTCAGTTTAATGTCACATGGATCTTAATCGGACTGGACCCGCTTCTCTTCCCACAGCTCTGTATATACTAGGAGTGCAACTGACGTTCAATCAGAATGGGCCAGATCCCACCACCATCAATTTAAAACGCAATAGATCCCTAGCGCTCTGAAATAAGCCAGACATTTGTTTTCGAGTTTCCGCCATATTCCCAAAGAACTCCCGAAGAACTTAAATCCAGAGCGCACGTCGACTGCAACTGAATATGAACACATCGACTGAAATAGATTCTGGAACCAGAGTATCTCATTTGACGGTCAAGTATGCCAATCGATATTCAATCAGAACCCAAATGGTCCCAGATCCACAGCTTGCTCTTTGGACTTGACGCTGGTGCCTGTTGAAATTCAATTGAAGCACAACCAGGTTCCAAATATGTAGTTAGCTGTGCACGCTTATTGCGTTTTCATCTTATGCGTTACAACTGAACACTCCTACATCCAGCAAGTGATATTTGAATGTGCTTCCGATGTTCATCGAGTTCCGATTGAAATTAACAAGATGGCACTTCTAGAGATAGCTGTTTGAGTAGCAATGAGATTCAAATTCAGCCCCCATTGGAAAAAATGCCCTGATACCAGATCCAGAGCATCATCCTTGATTTGTAGAGTAGGCAAGGGAAGGTCGCTTCGCTGGCGCGTAAACCTGTTCCCACACAAGTTCACATTAAGGTGTCTCCTGGAAGGCCTCCTGGAGAAATGTTGGAGGCCTCTTCGGTCATGTTGAAACCGTCTTGGAGCGTCTTGAGGCCATACAGGGCCCTCTAGGTGTACTGCGACTCCTAGACGGCAAAGATCCCAACGACGCACGATGAAAACCGAGTGAGCTTCCTGGAGGAATCTCATTCGGCTTTCACAGCAAAAATGATCAAGCAAGTACAATGTTGAACAGATGTGTTTCGCCCGTTCTGATATTTGTCCGTCCTGTTGTTCTAGACCGTTGGGATTTCGCCCGCCCCGTCGGGATCTCACCCGACCCGTTGGGATGTCGCCCCGCGACGGGGGGGATCCCCCGCAGACCCAACAAATCGGGTCGCGCCTCCGAAGGCCTGTGCTCCTGCAGCGCTCTGCCCTTCCAGAGAGAAAGAGAAGTGCGACAGCGGCGAGCGAGCCGACGGACAAGCAGCCGCCGCAGCCGGTCCTGACCTGGAACTCCTGCAGGGGGCGCCCGAAGGCGTCCAACGACCTCATCCGGGCCGCCACGCCGGGGCCTGCCCGCGCTGCCCGCCACCTCGAGCCGCGCTCTGCGCCAAAATGGCTTCCCGGCTCGCCCTAGTCCCCGTGTTCCTCCTCCTCCTCCTCCAGCTCCTCCTCCTGCTCCTCTCCTCCTCCTCCTCCTCCTCCCTCCTCCTCCTCCTCCTCCTCCCTCCTCCTCCCTCCTCCTCCTCCTCCTCCTCCTCCTTCCTCCAGATCCATTTCCCCTTCCTCCTCCTCCTCCTCCTCCTCCTCCTCCTCCTCCTCCTCCTCCTCCTCCTCCTCCTCCTCCTCCTCCTCCTCCTCCTCCTCCTCTTCCTCCTCCTCTTCTCCCTCCTCCTCTGCCTTCTTTTCGTCGCCCTCGCCTACTAATCCTTTTCTCGACCTGAACTGAAGTGAACCAACATCGGATGCACTTTGGACAACGTGATCCCACGAGCCGTCGCGGGCGGCCCGAACTCCCCTTTGGAGCGACTCGGCCCGCTGCAACTGCTGCCTCAATCCCTCAGCCATTCTCTCAGCCCGGACGGACGCTGTGGCAGCCGACAGGTTTCCCACCGAGGCCAGTCGACTCGTCAGCTCGCTGAGTTCACGCATCATACTCACATCGGGGCCGTCGCCCTGGCGGACCTTCCCCTCGCCCTGCTTCCTGAGCAAGTTCAGGTCCTCCAACGGCGTCGTCGCCAGCAAGTTGCAGTTCGTCGTCAGCTTCGATAGCGCCCCCTCGCCCTCATCCTCGTCGAACCTCGCTCTTTTCAGCCTGAACGCCATGAGCACCTTTCCCGCCGCCAGGTACGGCATTGCTCCAAGCGCCTCATTCGACAGGTACATCACATTCTGCGCCAGGGTGACCTGCTCTCCGCCCCCAAAGCCCACGCCCGCCAGCCTGTTGACCACTGCTCTCACGATCTGGATAGGGGCTGCCCAGTCCCGCTGCCGAGTAGGTCTGCGCCTCCACTGCCTGGCTGCACCCCTTCCCGCTGGCTCCCCCTGCCCCCGCCGCCTCGCCCTTCGCGGGGATCCGCTTGAAGTCCAGCACCGCCCACCCCAGCGCAATCTGGCCATGCGCCGCGCGCAGCGAGCCCTCCCAGAGCCCGATGGGCATCGCGTCGTCGACAGGGCTGGCGCTGGCACGCCGTGCTCCACCACGCCCCTCCGCCATCTTCTTCGCCGCCCTCTTGGACCCACTGCCCTCTCCGCCGCCGTCGCCCCCGACCGCCCCGCCCCCCCCTCGCCCCTGCCGCCTCGCCCGTCTTCGGCGCCCCCGCCCCCGCGGTCGCAGACCACGGCCCCCCCGCGGCGCCCGCATGCGCGCCCCCGGCCAGGCAGATGACGGACGGCCTGGCGCCCTCGACGCTCGCCGCCGCGGGTGACTGGTCAATCACACGCACCCTTCGTTTCTTCTGAGCCGCTCTTGAAAACCACCCCAGGCCCCCCCGGGGCAACTACTGCAGAACACCCTCCATCGACGAAACAAAACTTCAACGCCACGGACATTGATTCGCGACGACGCGACTACGTAGCTCGCGATGGGCCCCATGGACCCCCCGGCGGCGCAGTCTGCACAGAAGAGGTCGCGGCGCGCAAGACGCGCACGTCAAGGTTCGTGACCCGCTGTCTCCTTCAATGGTCAGGCCCAGCAGCCCCCCGAGCGCTTCTTGCAAACCCCCCCAGAACTCCTAGCAAACGCCAACTTGCCCCCCCCATCCCCCTCAGGTCGCCCAAGGGCCGACGGCGCCGCAGCGTTGAAGTTCCGATCGGCCAGCCGTCGCCGCCCACGCGTACGATGCCCAACACATCATCGACCTTCGCCTGCCCGAGCACCGAACTAGGCGCTTGCTGATGAGCCCCAAGAAACCGGAGATCCGTTGAAGGACCGCAGCAGCTTGGCGAGGATCGCGGCGATCCTCGCGACCTGGCAGGGCACGAAGCGCAACGCGCGCAGCGCCGAAGGCGCGGCCTCGCAGACGCACCCAGCGAGATGAACTCGAGCCTCGCGCACATCAGCGGCATCCAACGAAACCAAGAAGAGTCCACGTTGAACCAGCCCCTCTTTGCAGCCACGTCCCGAGCCTTAACCTCGCCGCGCCGGCCGCCGCGATTGGACCGAGCAGGCGCGCGCAGAGTAAGACAACGCAGTTCAGGTCATTACGCGCTGACGCTTTCCTCGCAGCCGCGATTGCCCCATGCCCGCACAAGCCAAACGCGCCCACCGCCTGGTCCTCATTCAGACCTAAAAGCATTGACGCAGCGATGCACCGCCTCCCACCTGCCAACTATGCATCTGCAATCCCCGGCGCGGGGGCGGGCGCGAGCCTCGCGACGTCGCCCACAGAAACTGCATGGCACCGTCGTGTCCCGCCACGCGCAGCTCCCCCCCTGCCCCTTCACCTACTCGAACGCCGCCTCGACCGCCGTAGAGCACGTGGCCGCGAACCCCTATGGGATCATGCTGCCGCCCATCGTGCCCCCCTCTCTCGGAACGACCTCCACTTGGCCATCGACGGCGGCGACGGCGACACTCAGGTCGCTCAGCAAGTGCGCGAACAAGGGCCAATCGTCGGCCTGCAACCTGCCGCCAGCGCGAGTGGCCAACGCCCCCAAGCGCCAGCGCTGAAGGTACTCGCTGCGCCCCAATGGTGCTGGGCTGCTGACATACTCGCATCTCGCAGTCCCCAACACCCCGACTGTAGCGCCAGCAGCGCCGATTCACGACTGCGGCGCGGCAGACCGCCACGCACCCATACGGGCCACTCGCCCGGCAGCTGCCGTCGCCGAAGGCCGCCGCGCCACACTTGAGACACGTGGTCGTAGAAGTAGATTACGCGCGGCCCCTTCAAAGTCGCCAATGACCTCGCCCTTGCCCCTGCCCAGCCCAAGTGCGCTCGTTCTCTCGCCCGACGGCGCGCGCGCCTTCCTCGTCCGAGCGTCCAACAGCAGGCCCATCAAAGAGCAATCGAAGATGGGAATGAGAGGTGGCTCGTTGCCGACATGCCCCAGCCCCGCGCAGACGCTGTCGATCCTCTCCGCTGGAGCCCAGCAAATCATCAGAATCTCCGCACTCACACCCCACTCTGAAAACGCCTTCTGCCTCGGGGCCTGCCGGCCGCAAAGTTGAGTGGCCTTCAGATCATATCGCGCATCTTCGTGCAACTCGCGATCGTAATAATCGCACCGCCACATACGACAGCCCCGCAGAAACTGACCTCCCGCGCTGGCTGTCTCGATCTGTCGGGCCAGCGCAGCCCCATCCACTCTCGAGCCCTCCGCCACTCCAGATTTAGCCGCGCCGCCCATCCATTCCTGCACTCCGAGGGCGCGCGCAGCAGCAACGCATGCACGCGCGCGACCCCCCCCCCCCGCGGCCGGCGAGCCTGCCCCGCAGCGCATATACCTTCGCGAAATCACTCATTTGCCAGGCTTCCTGCAGGTCGTTGACCCCCCCTCGCAGACCGCCTTCCAGCGAGCCTGCCGCCGTTCATCACGGGCCCCCACTCGCCGACAAAACCGAGCCACAGCGATCCATCTCCAGACTCGGGCTCGCACGGCCCCGCGGCGCATCCTCCGACGCAGCGCCGCCGGCATAACCGCTGGACCCGTCGCGCGTTGCCAGGCCGTTCTGGCTCGTGCCCCTTTCTTCCCCGGCGACCCAGACCCCGGGGCCCAGCTTGGCGCTGGCTGGCCCGGCGCAGTTGCCTGGGCCCGGGTCGGTTCCTGGTCTGGGGCGCGGCGGCGGAAGCACGAAATGGCGCGGCCCGACGCGATGGCCCATCCTCTCGGCCCCCAACCCGATGAAATCGCCGCAATTCCCGGGCAGCCTCGCCGCGCTCGGCGAGAGCAGCGACGCGCCCAGCTCGGCGGCGCTCGCACTCGTTGCCGCACCGCTGACGCATCGGGACGCGCTCCAGCGACGACTCGCGCACCGCCGTCGTCGGACCACCGATGAATAGCCTCGGGTGTTGGTTCCTCGTCGGCGTTGTCCCACAGCGGCGCTATCTGTCGCAGCCTCTCCTCCACCGCGGCACAGAACTCGCGCTTCTTGCAACCCTTCACAAGGCGGGCACCTCACGAGGCAATCTTGATCGACGCGCGGCGCCCCGCCCCCAACGCCTCGTAGCCCGATGCGCGCACCAATTGAACCTCTACCAGGAGGCAATGATCTCTCGGCCCAGCCGAAAGGAAGGGAGCCATTACTCCCATAGAGGCAAGCATCCCCCTCATTTCCCTCGCGAACCGCACTGGCGCCGTGGACGCGAATGCACGGTCGATCCAGCTTCTGGATTTTTCACCGCTGTAGCTCAATAGCCCTCTGAAGTGCGCGCTTGCTGCCGCCAGGCAGTCGGTCTGCGCCCACCCTCGCGGCGTCGCCACGCGCGGGGGTGAGGAATGTCTCCCGCGACGCCCTTCCGACCTTGTCGTTCTCATCCAACCCGATCTGCTCAGTGAAACCCCCCATGGCCGGCAGCATGCATCGGTTGCCCGTCGCCGTCCACGTCGCCCGCCCATTGCAATATCCCCATCATCCCCTCGCGCCCCTCAACACACGTGCCCGGCGGAGCCAAGCACGCGCCGAATAATAGCAGAGGTGCCGCGGCAGTAACAGCATCGACCCCATCCCCACCCCCCCACCCCAACTCCCACCCCCACACCTCTAGTCACGCCAAAAGACCCAATGGGAAAATGCTCCGAACGCACGTTCGTTCGTGAATCGGCCCCGCTTCCACCCCCAGCCGAAGGGCGCGGGCTGCGACGCGCGGATGGCAACGGCCCATAAAAAACTACCGCGCCACTGCCGAAGCCAGCTCAGCCCTCAAAGCTGGCAGAGACCGAGGGTTGCACAAGCCCGCCACCAGCATCAGCCCGATGATCGCTGGGTGGAAGGGGTCGTCGCGCCTTCGCCCCCGCCCTTCGTCGCCCGCGCCTCTTTCCCCCAGGGCGCCGCCGACGCCCCTCCTGCTTTTGAGCCGACACGCCACGTTTGAAGGGGGTGCGAATAAGGTGGCGGCCCCCTGCGCCAGATGCCCCCCCGGCAGCGCGGCGGCCGCTGCAAGACCTTGCCCCCCTCAGCTGGGCCGGCTGATGCGCTTGGCCCCCCTGAACTGGGGGCACTTGCTCCGCGGCTGCCCACCGCCGAGGTAGTATACTTCTGCCACCTGGCTCCCCTCGGGCCCCCCTCTCGTCTTCGGGGGACTGGCCTCGTCGCCCAGTGGTCGGCGGCGCCTGCCCGCCCGACCCCGCGCGGCCCCCACACGCGTCGCCCGCCTCTGTCTGCGCTGCACCTCTCTGGCAGGCGCATCGGGGACGGGCCTGGCCTTTTCCCCAGCGGGCCCGCTTGCCTCTGTCCTTGATCCCTCCCAGGTGGTGGCCCAGCACTGCCAGCACATGCGTTTGAAGAACGGCATAATGGCTTTTCTCGTAGACGTCGCCCACCTGTCCGAACTGTCTTCGCCTCGCTCGAAGCCGAGGGTCTCTTTGGCGCCCTCCTGCTACCCCTCCCCGGCTACCTGGGCGCGCCCGCCCTCGCGCCCGTCGCGGGGGCCCGCGACGGCATACCGGCGAGCCGCCCTAATCTCGCGGGCGCGCGGGCCGCGCCGAGCACGAACGTCAGCCAGGCCTGCTGCGAAACCTGTGGGCCACGAGGGGGCGGCCTGCGAGGCGCGCCCAGATGGGCCAAAACCAGAAGCCAGCGCGACCTCCGGGCGAGGTCGGCGTCGGAACAGTATGAACAGCAAAGGCTGCGGATCGCGCGACGACCCCCCCTGCCCCGACCGTGCGACGATCAAACACATAGAAAGCATGCGCGGCCCCGAGGCCCTGCCCGCCCTCCATGGGGCCCATCCCCTCTGCGAGGGCACAGATCCTGCCGAGGCCCCCCGCTCCGCCCGCGGCGGAACAAGGGGCGCTCGCGCGGGCCTGCGCCTTCGCGACGACGGGGGCAGGCGGAGGCCCTTTGCCGGGGTCGCGCGACGGCCATGCAGTCTCGACCGTGCGACGATCAGAAGGACGAGAAGGGGCAATGCGCGGCCCCGAAGCCTGGGCGGCCGCACATCGGGCCCACCCCTTCTGTGAGGGCGCGCCCCCCCGTGAAAGACCCCCCCGCCCGCGGCGGAAGGGGAAGGCGCGCGAACGGGCGGGCGCCTTCGCGGTGGGTGGGCGCCCACCGGTCGACGGGCGTCACACCCCTTTTTTCGGCTCCTCCTCGGAGCGCCCGAAGCCACACCTGCTAGATCGCGATAGTCATGGGGAGCTCTCCAAAAAAGGTGGGTCTGGGCCACCAAGGAGCCAAGCCGTCTCAGACATCCCACCAATACGTGCACGAACGGGCAAGTGTCATACCTCCTGGCGGTTACTCCTCGGGTTGCTCAAATGCCACGCCTGCCTTATCGCGATGAGCATGAGGCTGTCAAAGCAAAGGGGCCTGGGCCACCAACCAGTGAAACCGCCTGAGACATCCCCACAGTATGTGCGCAAACGGGCAAACATCCGAATTACCCCCTGGCGGCTCCTCCTGCGGGTCCTCAAACGCCTCGCCAACCACGCCAGGTGTGAGGTGGTCTGAGCGTGAGTGAGTTCCAGCGTGACTGGCTATGTGTGTGTGCGTGGTGCGAGCAGGATCGACTCATGAAACGACGATGCGGCTGTGAGTGCGAGTCAATATGTGCGCGTGACGGGTCTGAGTCTCAGCGAGTTTGTGTACGAGTGAGTCTGGGCACGACGAAGCTGAGTATGAGCGCGCATGTGTGAATGGCACGCGTGAGCGAATCTGAATATCAATGAGTCTGAAACTGGTTGTGCGTGCTGCCCACGCGACCGCAACGAGCGGCCAGCTCAGGCTCCCGCGGCAGATCTCCCCTGTGCTCCGCCGACGGCGCGCGGCGAGGGCCGACCAACGCCGCCCCGCCCCGGCGCCCGCCGCCTTCTCCTCCCGCTGCTGGGCAGGTCGGCGGACCTCTGCGGCGACGACCCCGCTGCCGGGCCTCCGCCTCCAGCGCCACCCTCCGTTGGGGGCCAAGGTCGCGCGCCCTCGCCTCGGCGTGCCGCGCCTCCCGGTCCACACGGGCGGCCTCCACATCAAGGGCCGTGGAGCACCTCCCGCATCCTGGCCGCAGGTGCGAAGCCAGAGGCCTCCACAGGCAGGAACACCTCCTCCTCGCCCGCGGCGTCCACGACACCGTGGCCCTCAGCCGCTCCGTCGTCCGCGACGTCGTGGACCTCCTCCATGTCGCCGTCCACGCCCTCCTGGGGCAGCAGCGCACGCTCCGCCATCGTCACTGCCAAGGCCTCCTGAAGCACCTCGTCGTCGTCGTCGTCGACGCGCACGAGGCGGCGACGCACGGGGCGAGCACGACTTTAGCCCTGCTACCACCACTTTAGTTGACCGCCTCGAGGTCGCTGGCGCTGCCCCTGTCGCCATCGCTGCTGCTGAGCGCCGCGGACTACGCCACTCAGCCGCGGCGGCCGTCGCAATGACAGGGCGCCGCGGCGTCCGCCAGCCGCCCTCCGCGACACGGGGAGCCTCCGGGACGGCCGCATCCTCGGCCACGCCGCCACTCTTCTCCACCACAACTCGGCTACACGCAAGAGTGATCCTGGGCTTATAAAATGACCCTCGGTAGCGCGGCTTCAAGGATCGCGGGGCGGCCAAACCCAGGCGCGCAAGCCGCTGCTACCACTTCGGCTTCGGCGATCGGGGGACCCCATCGGGCCCGCACCACAGGTCACTCTTAGAAAGAGAAGGAACGCCATAAACATAAACTTTGGGCGCTCCACGCGGCTTTCTTGGATCCGCGCTGGACCCCCCTCCCTGGCGCGCGGAGCGCGCCAGGGGCGGCGCTGGAGGCGCCGCCGGGGGGGCCCAGCGCGGATCCAAGAAAGCCGCGCAGAGCGCCACAAGCGTGCGTGTATGGCGTTTGCTTCTTCGGAACCCCTACGTCCAGTCGAGCAACGCTCTCCCGGAGCTGGACGGTGAGCCAGCGCCGCACGCCCGAGGGGCTCACACGGCGGGACCTCGGCGCTCGCCACGTGCACGCCACGGGCTCCTCGGCCCGTGGGCTCCGCCGCCGCAGCCCCCCCCCCCCGTGGGGAGCTCTCGCGCAGTCGCGCCCGCACCGTGCCTCGACGGGCGGCGCCTCGACGGGCGGCGCCCATCGATGCAGCACCACGCCTGGCACTGGCAAGCGCGCCGCCCCGCAGCAGCAACCCCTCCTTCTCCTTCTCCTCCTCCTCCTCCTCCTCCTCCTCCTCCTCCTCCTCCTCCTCCTCCTCCTCCTCCTCCTCCTCCTCCTCGCCTCCTCCTCCTCCTCCCTCCTCCTCCTCCTCCTCCTCCTCCTCCTCCCTCCTCCTCCTCCTCCTCCTCCTCCTCCTCCTCCTCTCTCTCTCCTCCTCCTCCTCCTCCTCCTCCTCCCTCCTCCTCCTCCTCCTCCTCCTCCTCCCTCCTCCTCCTCCTCCTCCTCCTCCTTCCTCCCTCCCTCCCTCCTCCTCCTCCTCCTCCTCCTCCTCCTCCTCCTCCTCCTCCTCCTCCTCCTCCTCCTCCTCCTCCTCCCTCCTCCTCCTCCTCTCCTCCTCCTCTCTCCTCCTCCTCCTCCTCTCCTCCTCCTCCTCCTCCTCCTCCTCCTCCTCCTCCTCCTCCTCCTCCTCCTCCTCCTCCTCCTCCTCCTCCTCCTCCTCCTCCTCCTCCTCCTCCTCCTCCTCCTCCTCCTCCTCCTCCTCTCCTCCTCCTCCTCCTCCTCCTCCTCCTCCTCCTCCTCCTCCTCCTCCTCCTCCTCCTCCTCCTCCTCCTCCTCCTCCTCCTCCACCTCCTCCTCCTCGCCTCCTCTCCTCCTCTCCTCCTCCTCCTCCTCCTCCTCCTCCCTCCTCCTCCTCCTCCTCCCCTCCTCTCCTCCTCCTCCTCCTCCTCCTACCTCCTCCTCCTCCTCCTCCTCCTCCTCCTCCTCCTCCTCAGCCTCCTGGAGGTCTTCATCAGAAAGATCAAGCGCGATGAAGCCCGATGACGGCAGGTGTATGTCGTGTCGACCCCAGCGTTGGCTTCTGTCACTGGGGGGATCGGTCAACCTCGAAGGATCGGCCGTTTACGAAACATAAGATCGTTCAACATCGACCGATTCTGGTTCGCTGACGGCGTTCAACGTTGAACGCTGGCGGAGGGGTCGCCGCCGGTCGACACGACGCCAACCTAATTACCGGAAGGGGCCTGACGATCCATCTTGGACGCCCGAAATGGGTACGGAAAGAATGGGTACGATGCCCAACAGCGAACGTTGTCCATAACCGACAGCGACCGCTGTTGGGCAGGCGGCCTTCTGTCTCAAACGGACCAAGTCCACGGCGACACCGACGGCGAGACATGTTCAACAAGAACAGGAAGCGTTGTCGGCCTTCATTGGAGGCGGACTGGCTGGGACCTCAGAAAATCTGTCAAGACGGGGGTGTGAGGGCAAATCGCTCAACATCGGTCCCCAGACCCCTCCCAGGGTCAATCCGGTGCAGTTTCACCCCGGACCAATGTTCACGGTCCTGGGACCCGAAAACTGCCCCCAGAGGCAAAAAAGGGCGAAAAACCTTCCCGAACCCAGAACCTCGAACCTGCCCGCCCTTCCTGCTGGCTGGAAGCAGTGCTGGGCCACCTCAGACCCCAGGCGGCTCCAATGCCTTCGTACCCATTATTTCCGTACCCATATCAACTTCGGGGTTTGATGAAGATGCCCCTGGCCCAAGGTGCCCCCAGCTTTTCGCTCCGTTCTGGAGCCCCTGGGGCCCTTTGGGCCGCGTGAGGGGTGCTCTGGAGGCCGTGAGGGCCTTCCTGGAAATCCTTGGGGCACCTTGGGCCAGGGGCACTCCGAGCAACACCCGACAATCATGCCGATCCATTAGAGGCATCCTCGATGGGATCCGAGTAGATGCGGTCGGAGGCTCGCGCGGCATCGGCGATGCATCGCCGATGCATCGCCGATGCATCGGCGACGTCGGCGATGCATCGCCGACGCCGGCGCCGAGAAAGTCGCGCTCCACATCGAGCCGCATCGGCGTTGCATCGACCCCGTCTGGAGGAACCAACAGTTACACCCTGCGAAATGCTTAAGAAATCATGGGTTAAGAAATTCATAGTCTCAGAACTTGAATAAAAACCCAACATGTCTGTTAAAATCTTAAGATTTACATTTAAACGTTAAGAATAATCGAGACGCTGGTCGAAAACTTAAGTGTACCGATACCGCTACTAAGGTGTACCGATACCGCTACTCCCCAGACCTCTCCTGGGATGCGCCCTGACCAGAATGTTGAGGCGAATCCAGAGATGGAGACGAGGGCCTCCCACGAGGCCGAAACAAGGCAACACAAGCGAAGGGTAGCCTAAAGGAATACTCCGATTCCATCTACAGAGGAAGAAAACGGCATAAACATCAACTTTTGGCGCTCCGCGCGGATTGCTCGGATCTGGGCCAGACGCCCCTCCCTGGCGCGCGGGGCGGGGCGGCGACGGAGGCGCCGCCTGGAGGGGCCCAGCGCGGATCCGAGGAATCCGCGTGGAGCGCCAAAAAATTATGTGTATGCCGTTTTTTCTTATTCTGTTGTTGGGGTCGGAATATTGCCCTAGGCTACCCTTCGCCCGTGTTGCCCTGTTTCGGCCTCGTGGGAGGCCCTCGTCGCCAATGCTGGATTCGCCTCCAGATTCTGGTCAGGGCGCATCCCAGGAGAGGTCTGGGGAGTAGCGGTACCGG
>CAUYUJ010018707.1:27500-40000 GCA_963575745.1 Prorocentrum cordatum
GACGCCCACCGCGGTCACGAGCTGCGGAAGCCGTTGCGTCCACGACCAAATGCGACCTCCTCGCTGGCTGCGCCGGGCTCGGCAGTGCCCACGGGAAAAGGTACTGCCCGCGGCAGACGACTATGATGGTGATGATGAAAAATGATGATGATTATGATTATTACGATGTTGATGCTGATGATGATGATGATGATGATGATGATGATGATGATGATGATGATGATGATGATGATGATGATGATGATGATGATGATGATGATGATGATGATGATGATGATGATGGTGATAGTGATAAAAAAGATGACGATGATGATGATGATGGTGATGCTAACGATGATGGTGATGATGACGATGGTGGCGGTACTGATGATGATGGCGATGAATATTACGACGGCGATGGTGATGTTTATGACGGCGATGGTGATGATGGTGGTGATGATGGTGAGGATGGTGACGGTGGTGGTGGTGACGATGAAGATGGTGGTGATAATGATGATGGCGGTGATGATAGCGGTACTGGTGATGGCGATGGTGGTGGTGGTGGCGGCGGTGGTGATGGTGATGGTGATGGTGATGGTGATGGTGATGGTGATGGTGATGGTGATGGTGATGGTGATGGTGATGGTGATGGTGATGGTGATGGTGATGGTGATGGTGATGGTGATGGTGATGGTGATGGTGATGTTGACGACGATGACGAGGATGACGATGATGCTGAGGACATTGCTTCGGAAGACGATGACGATGGCGATGATGACGATGATGACGATGACGATGATGATGACGACGGCGATGGTGACGGTAATAAAGATAGTGGCGATGGCGACAAGGACAGCAGTGGCAAGGAAGGGGAGGACGGAGGAGGAGGAGGAGGAGAGGGGCGCGGGGACTGTCTCTTCAAAACGAAGACCCAACAACGCAGGATGGTTGGGAAAACGTGAAGAAAACAATGTTTGAAATGCGACGTCAAAAAGAATGCGTGGAGAGCGCCGAAAAAAATCCGCACAGAATCAGGGGAGAGAGGAGAGCAGCATTCATGATATGAAATTGCGAAGTGCCGCGGGGGGAAGAGAAGTGGGGGAGAGCGGGGGCGGCTGGGAGGAGAAAGAAGAGTGGGGGAGGGCGACGGGCAGAGGGAGGGAGGGATGGCGGGCCACTTTGGAAGCACGGCTGCTATCTGTAAAATCGCGTCGGGACGTCGCTCCCGTTTTCTTTTTCTCTCTCTCTCCCTCTCTCTCGTTCTCTCTTTGTTTTTCTCTCTCTCACTCCCTCGTTTCCTTTTTTTCTCTCTCTCTCTCTCTCTCTCTTTCTCTTTCTCTTTCTCTCTCTCTCTCTCTCTCTCCTTTGTATCTCTCTCTCACTCTCTCTCTCTCTCTCTCTTCTCGGGCCACGCGATGGCGCGAAGGGGAGGTGGAGGGAGAGGGAAGACGGAGGGAGCAATAATGCTGATGAGTCATCAGAGAGGGGGTCTGCAGGTCATCGGCACTAAGAGGGGGGGGGCAATCTTATGGGGGATCAAAGGTGTGTGGGGAAAGAGGACAAGGAGGAGGAGGAGGAGGAGGAGGAGGAGGAGGAGGAGGAGTGAGAGAAGGATCGCCGCCGCGCACGTCGCACGCACCGTGCACACAGGTGGCCTCGATGAGTTCCTGCTTGTCAAACTTCGTCGCGGTCCACCTCCACGCACCCGCCTGCACTGCCATCGCAGCACGCCACGCTTAGCTGGTCGCGCCCGGCGCGCGCCGACGGAGCGGCCTGACCGTCAACCCTGCGTGGTTTTCGTGCGTTTGGCATGGTGGATCGCTCGAATTTGGGCGCCTTGCTCAATGCGTGTGCGGATCGCACGGCCCTTCCCCAACGCATGCGCACACAGTTGAAAGCCGGAAGACTTGTGCTTACAGTGTACCAGATCACTTCCGTTGGAATTGATGCTCGATTACCCGCAGCGTGTTGCATCGAAACGCGGGCTACTCGTGGGGAAAAGCGTGTGCGTGCACCTGTGCACGTGCATGTGCACACGCACATGTTTGCTCATACGCATGTGCATTTGCAAACATGTTTCTGTATGCTGATACATGCACGGGCTCGGTCTACAAATGCCGGCGTATACGTCAGGGCAGCCATGGAACAATTCGGAAACTACTTCGATGCTGCCCGAGAAGGGTGGCGGGACTTGCCCTGAGAGTTGGTGCAGACATTATTCAATAAGAGCAACGACAGAGAGATGAGGTGGGGGGATAGGGAGAGCAGCAACTGCAGCAGGAGCGGATGGAGCAGGCGGACACGCATGGAGGGTAGAGGAGAGGGTTCAGAAAACTTGGACTCTGCACTTGGAATTGGAGGTCGCCGACGCAAGTACGGGGAAGAGGAGCGGCAAGAGGAACAGAAGCAGGAGCACCAAGAGCTGGACATAGAGGAAGGTGGCAGACATAGCGGAAGACAGAAGAGGGGACTGGAGGAGAGGGAGGAAGCCGAGCAGCATCAGTCATGAGTTTTGACTGCATGGATGCCATCCTGCCCCATCAGCAATCGCCTGGGTCCTCGCTGGAATCAACGCCGGCCACACTCTCCATGCTGTACTGAAGACGTGGCATCAAAAGCAGGGCTGGGAGGGGCGTCGTTGAAATAGTCGAAATAGCTGAGCTGGAGGATGACGACGCGGCAAGTCGAATCCACCGCCGAACACTGTTCATCGCAGGGGCGAGTCAGTGTACAGCTCCCAGTCACCCCACGCAGATCCTGTCAAGCCGTCCTGGTAGAACATGCCAATGATTGCCATCATCGCCAGCCGTCCATTCGCGATCTCGGCATTCAGCTTGCGGGACTTGAGCTCCCCAGCAGGCAAAGTACTGCCGTTGGGAACGCCCAGCACGCCACCGTTCTCGTAGTCGCCTGGGGCCCTCGACGGGTCGTACACGAACAAGCCCTTCTCAAGCAAACCGCAGAACAGGAAGATTTGGACCCACCCCGCGCCTGGAACCTTAGATAGCGCTGCGAGACCATTCGGGATGTCTGCAAACTGGAGGCCCTTGGACGGAGAGCAATAGCCTGGCCACTTGAAGTACTCGGGAATGATGTAGCCCATACACGCCCACATGGACACACGCCCGTGCTTGATCTCAGTGACGCGGCGCCTCTTGAAGGCCTCAGTGTCGCCGTCCTTGCTCAGGCCGGCTGGGTCCCAATAACCGAAAGGAGCCTGCACGCCAAGCTCGCTCTCGAAGGCGCGTAGCGGCGAATCCGTGTAGAGCGCCCAATCGCCCCATGCGCTGCCAGTCAGACCATCCTGGAAGAACATCCCGATGATCGCCATCATCGCCAGCCTGCCGTTGGCGATCTCCGCGTTCAGTTTCTTCGTCTTCGCCTCGCCATCGAAACCAGAGAGCAGGGGCGGCTTCCAGCCCACATCGCCTGGCGTCTGCTCAGTGCCGATGTAGTTGAAGCCGAGGCCGGACGCCTCGACGTACAGGCAGTAGATGACGATTTGAAGCCACCCGAGGAAAGGGACCTTAGAGATGGCTGCCAGGCCATTCGGGATATCATTGAAAGCAAGGCCCTTGGACGGACTAAGGTACCCTGGGAATTTGCCAGCGACCTCGGGCGTGATGTAGCCCATCGTAGCCAGCATCGACACGCGGCCATGCTTTATCTCGGTGGACCGACGGCGCCTGAACGCCGCAGCGTCACCGTCCTTCGAGAGACCGGCAGGGTCCCAAAAACCCACGGGTGCCTGCACGCCCAGCTCGCTCTCGAACGCGCGCAGCGGGGATCCAGTGTAGAGCGCCCAGTCGCCCCACGCGGAGCCGGTCAAGCCGTCCTGGAAGAACATTCCGATGATAGCCATCATGGCAAGGCGACCGTTGGCGATCTCTGCCGCCAACTTCTTCTGCTTCTCCCCGGCATCACTGGACGTTAGCACCTTGAAGCCGAAGTCGCCTGCGGCGGCAGCGGTGCCAGCGGACTGGTCCTGGGACAGCTCGCAGAACGCGCCGTACGCCACGATCTGCGCCCAGCCCGCCGCGGGAACCTTGGAGATCGCCCCGAGCCCGTTCGGGATGTCCGCGAACTTCAGGCCAGCCGAAGGCGACAAGTAGCCAGGCAGCTTGCCGGTGATCTCGGGCGTGATGTAACCCATCGTCGCCAGCATGCTCACACGGCCGTGCTTGAGCTCTGTCTGGCGCCTCCTGGCGAAATTCGCCGTGCTACCATCCGCTGTGAACCCGGCAGGGTCCCAAAAGCCCACGGGGTCCTGCACGCCCAGCTCGCTCTCGAACGCGCGCAGAGGGGATCCAGCGTAGAGCGCCCAATCGCCCCACGCGGAGCCGGTCAAGCCGTCCTGGAAAAACATTCCGATGATAGCCATCATGGCAAGGCGACCGTTGGCGATCTCTGCCGCCAGCTTCTTCTTCTTCTCCCCGGCATCACTGGACGTCAGCACCTTGAAGCCGAAGTCGCCTGCGGCGGCAGCGGTGCCAGCGGACTGGTCCTGGGACAGCTCGCAGAACGCGCCGTACGCCACGATCTGCGCCCAGCCCGCCGCGGGAACCTTGGAGATCGCACTGAGCCCGTTCGGGATGTCCGCGAACTTCACGCCCGCGGACGGCGACAAGTACCCTGGCAGCTTGCCGGTAATCTCTGGGGTGATGTAGCCCATCGTCGCCAGCATACTCACGCGGCCGTGCTTCAGCTCGGTCTGGCGCCGGCGGGCGAAATTAGCCGTGCTACCATCCGCCGTGAACCCAGCAGGGTCCCAGAAGCCGACCGGGTCCTGCACGCCCAGCTCACTCTCGAACGCGCGCAGCGGGGATCCAGTGTAGAGCGCCCAGTCGCCCCAGGCAGAGCCGGTCAGGCCGTCCTGGAAGAACATGCCGATGATCGCCATCATGGCCAGACGACCGTTGGCGATCTCAGCTGCTAACTTCTTCTGCTTCTCCCCGGCGTCGCTGGACGTCAGCACCTTGAAGCCGAAGTCACCCGCCGCGGCAGCGGTGCCAGCGGACTGGTCCTGGGACAGCTCGCAGAACGCGCCGTATGCCACGATCTGCGCCCAGCCCGCCGCAGGAACCTTGGAGATCGCACCGAGCCCGTTCGGGATGTCCGCGAACTTCAGGCCCGCGGACGGCGACAGGTACCCTGGCAGCTTGCCGGTAATCTCTGGGGTGATGTAGCCCATCGTCGCCAGCATACTCACGCGGCCGTGCTTCAGCTCGGTCTGGCGCCGGCGGGCAAAGTTAGCCGTGCTACCATCCGCCGTGAACCCAGCCGGGTCCCAGAAGCCAACCGGGTCCTGCACGCCCAAGCTAGATCTGAACCGCGCCCGGCCGGGGGGGGGGCAGCGGGGAATGGGGATCGTGTTGAGCGCCCAGTCGCCCCAGGCGGAGCCAGTCAGACCGTCCTGGAAGAACATGCCGATGATGGCCATCATGGCACGGCGACCGTTCGCGATCTCCGCCGCAAGCTTCTTCTGCTTCTCCGCGGGGTCGCTGGACGTAAGCACCTTGAAGCCGAAGTCGCCGGCCGCGGCAGCGGTGCCAGCGGACTGGTCCTGGGACAGCTCGCAGAATGCGCCGTACGCCACGATCTGCGCCCAGCCCGCCGCGGGAACCTTGGAGATCGCGCCGAGCCCGTTCGGGATGTCCGCGAACTTCAGGCCAGCCGAAGGCGACAAGTAGCCGGGCAGCTTGCCGGTGATCTCGGGCGTGATGTACCCATCGTCGCCAGCATGCTCACGCGGCCGTGCTTGAGCTCTGTCTGGCGCCTCCTGGCGAAATTCGCCGTGCTACCATCCGCTGTGAACCCGGCAGGGTCCCAGAAGCCCACGGGGTCCTGCACGCCCAGCTCGCTCTCGAACGCGCGCAGCGGGGATCCAGTGTAGAGCGCCCAGTCGCCCCACGCGGAGCCGGTCAAGCCGTCCTGGAAGAACATTCCGATGATAGCCATCATGGCAAGGCGACCGTTGGCGATCTCTGCCGCCAACTTCTTCTGCTTCTCCCCGGCATCACTGGACGTCAGCACCTTGAAGCCGAAGTCGCCTGCGGCGGCAGCGGTGCCAGCGGACTGGTCCTGGGACAGCTCGCAGAACGCGCCGTACGCCACGATCTGCGCCCAGCCCGCCGCGGGAACCTTGGAGATCGCCCCGAGCCCGTTCGGGATGTCCACGAACTTCAGGCCAGCCGAAGGCGACAAGTAGCCGGGCAGCTTGCCGGGTGATCTCGGGCGTGATGTAACCCATCGTCGCCAGCATGCTCACGCGGCCGTGCTTGAGCTCTGTCTGGCGCCTCCTGGCGAAATTCTCCGTGCTACCATCCGCTGTGAACCCAGCAGGGTCCCAGAAGCCCACGGGGTCCTGCACGCCCAGCTCGCTCTCGAACGCGCGCAGCGGGGATCCAGTGTAGAGCGCCCAGTCGCCCCACGCGGAGCCGGTCAAGCCGTCCTGGAAAAACATTCCGATGATAGCCATCATGGCAAGGCGACCGTTGGCGATCTCAGCCGCCAACTTCTTCTGCTTCTCCCCAGCGTCGCTGGACGTCAGCACCTTGAAGCCGAAGTCACCCGCCGCGGCAGCGGTGCCAGCGGACTGGTCCTGGGACAGCTCGCAGAACGCGCCGTACGCCACGATCTGCGCCCAGCCCGCCGCGGGAACCTTGGAGATCGCCCCGAGCCCGTTCGGGATGTCCGCGAACTTCAGGCCAGCCGAAGGCGACAAGTAGCCGGGCAGCTTGCCGGTGATCTCGGGCGTGATGTAACCCATCGTCGCCAGCATGCTCACGCGGCCGTGCTTGAGCTCTGTCTGGCGCCTCCTGGCGAAATTCGCCGTGCTACCATCCGCTGTGAACCCGGCAGGGTCCCAAAAGCCCACGGGGTCCTGCACGCCCAGCTCGCTCTCGAACGCCGCCATCACTACTCTGTGCTGCGCGGGGCCCTGCGGTCGCGCCTTCCGGGCGGCGTTGGACAGCGCACCCCTGGTGAGCAGGGCGAGGGCCACGGACGCCCCGATCATTGTCAGGCCGACTCCGACGGGCGCCGCCGACTGAGAGGCGGGCGCCGCGCCAGGCGCCGCGGACACCGTGGTCGGCTCCATATGGCCATCAAGCCCACGCTGGCCGAGAGGCGGCGCCACGAAGGCGTTGCCCAGCTGGCAGACCACCAGGCCAGCGGCGAAGGCGGCCACGAACGCGGCGATGCTGGAGTGCGCCATTGTTTCTTGGTTGAAAAAAGGAATTCGAATTGAATGGGAAAGTGGGAGCTGTGAACGCCCAGTTCAAAAAAAATACCTTGGGCCAAAAAAGGCTCCAGAGGTCATGGGGGGCAGGAACAGGCTTGATCGAAACCCAACAGTCGGCAAGCACCCTCCCCTTGAGGGCACGAGGTCGCCGGCCTGTCCTGTCTTGTGGCCCTCTTGGGGAGCGCTTGGTCTCGTCAGCCCCTCGGAGCCATCTTAGGGTCCATGGGGGCCTCCTGGGACGCTTTGGGGTGCGCCTGTGGGACATTTTGGGGGGCGTAGGACTCGGGGGCTGCCTTGAGGCAGTCTTGGAACGTCTCGGAGCCGTCGCGGGGCCGTCTAGGAGGCTTGGAAGCAAGCTTGGACCATCTCGGGGGCGTCTTGGGCCCTAGTGGGGGCTCTAACGAGCCTCTCGGACCCTGTTGGAGCCATCTGGATGGAGCTGGGAGGTTGGAGAGTCGCGAACATGCACGAAGACACAAAGAACGTCGAAGATGTTCGCCTCTCGGGGGCCTTGCGCTGGCCCATCTTACGCAAGTCGGGGCCACCTTGGAACCTCGGGGTGGTTCGGACGATCTTGGGGGGGCCTGATCGGCAGCCTGGGACGTCTCGCCAGCGCCCTGTGACGCCATCGTGGTGGCCTCTCTGCGCCCTCGAGGCCTACGTTGATGCCCCTGCAGGCTTCTCGGGCCAAAAGGTCATCGACGTGGCCGAGGCAGGGCGGGTTAGCTCCAGGGGTATGGCCACCGATCCCCCGCCCCCAAACTCTCCCGAATTCATCGCTTCGATCAATCAAGTGACGGGTCGCATGCTGAACGCGTTTCGTAGACGCTTGCTTGGAAGAATCCCTGGACAAGTCGGAACCGCCCCCTCACCCCCATAAAAAAGAGGGGGAAGGGGGCTGGACACTGGCCTATCGAACCGCCCCCTCTCCACGGGGCAGGTGTTCGAACCGGGGGGATGGGCCCATCCCCCTGTTCATAGGGAGGGGGGTCGAACCGGGAGGGCACCCCTCCGTTCATATATATATATATATATATATATATATATATATATATACCTATATATATACACATATACGTGTATATATGTATATACATATATATGCTGATGATCCGTTCTCCCCGAATGCTGATGAGTTCGCTCTCCCCCACCCGATGGTTCCCCCCCATGGGTGCGGGGTGGTGTTTGGTGCCCCCAACCCCCTTGTGGGTGTGGGGAAATGCGGTACATCGGCGGTGCTCCCCGCCCTCATGTGGCTGGGGGGGCGGCATCAGCATCGGCATCGTCGTCGTCGTGGTCGTCGTCATCGTCGTCGTCGTCCAGGGCCTCGAAACATATTGTCGACACCGTGCCTCGAGGAACGAAATGGATTGCCCTCAGGTCCCTTCGAGTTCTCTGTATCGAATACTGCAAATGTCCTAGGGGCCCACAATCTGGAAGTCCTGACGCTCGCATTAGGGCGCTACTGGGCGCTCCCGTGCGCTGGTGGCGTGTCCTTGCATGACTCACGGACCAAGAAAGCCCCAGTAGGACACCCAAGAGGTCCAAGAGGGCCCCGAGTCGCCCAAAGATCGCTCCAAGACTCCCAAGACGGCCTCTGGACGGCCCAAGAGGCCCCCAAGACGCCCCCAGAGTGTTCCAAGAGGTCCCAAACGAGGGGAGCCCGAACGGCCAGAATCATTGATTTCCTTCGGTGTTTTTTTTTTAATGTTGGCGTTCTCTTTTTGTCTGGCTCTTCGACGCTTCAAGAAAACCGCATGGGCCCCCAAGACCGCTCCAAGACGGCCCAAGAGGCCCCGAAGAGGGCCCCCACAAGCCCCAGGAGGCCCCCAAGACGCCCCAAGAGGGCCCCAAGAGGTCCCCAAGGAGGAGGGCCCGAGCGGCCAAAATCCGGGATGTTCCTCACTTCCGTGTTTGAAGGATATTAGCGTTCTCGCCTCTTCGGGCTTTCGACGCTCCCAGATGGCCCGAAAGGCCCCCAAAGATCCTTCCGAAACGGCCCGAAAGGCCCCCGAGAGGGCCCCCCACACGGCCCAAGGGGGCCCCGAGTCGCCCAAAGGTCGCCCCAAGACGGCCTCTGGACGGCCCAGGAGGCCCCAAGTCGCGCCAAGAGAGCTCCGAGAGACCCCCCAAGGCCCGGGCGGCCACAGTCACCGAGCTCCCATGTGTGTTGGAAAGATGCTCCCCCTCCTTCTGCCTTCCCCCCTCTGTCAATTATCGGGAGCGGCCAAGAGGGGGGTGTCCAAGAGGGGGGAGTGCAAATCATGACCTGCGGCATGTGCGCGGCCCAGCGGGGGGGCCAGGGACGTAATGAAATAAGAAGAGGCGCCATGAAATCTGGGGAAATATCATGGCCCACGCCATGATATCCACCCCCCCCTAGTCATCACCCCCCGTCTTTTCCGCCCCCGAAATTAAAGCTGGGCGCGGCGCGCTTAGCTTCGACCGGAAGAGGCTCGCTCTCGACCCGCGGATCAAAAAGTGTTGGAAAGATGCTCTTTCGCCGAGGGCCCAAGACCTGAAGAGAAGATACGTCCATCGAAAAAGCATTCCCACATCGAGAACAACCGACAGGCGCGAAACACCACGAACTTGACTCGTTCTTGGCCTTCGCGCCATCTGTATATCGGGCGTTGGCAGAACTGGGTTTAGTGGAACCTGGTTTAATGATGAGTACTCGGGGACGGCCCCCCGCCCCGTTCCACTAACCGGAACTGCCGTCACCCGAAAAAACACAAGCTACGGCAGACCTGATTTAGTGATTCTGGCTAGTTTAGGGGCTCTGGGGCCCTACTACTAACGGGGTCCCCCTACCTGGGGTCCTGGCTATACCCGAGTATAACCTCGGCATCAGAGTGCCTAGTGCGGGGTACCGGTCGACACTCCTCATCCGACGGACCGCATCGGCTGGTAGCACCTCGAGGCCTGGCAGACAACAGCCTGGAAGGGAATAGCTTCGGTTCCATTGCGAAGCAGCTCTCAGCGTCTGGCATCCGTCCAGGAAGGACGAGGCCAGCAGGAGGAGGCAAAAGGTGGATAAGGAGGAGAAAGACACGACGACGACGAGGAGGACGAGGAGGAGAGAGACTTCCCCCAAGGTGCACATGCAAGAGACGCAGAATAGCACAGAGAGTGGGAGGGAGAGAAGGAGAGAAAGAAAGAAAACAAAAGAAAGAGAAAGAGGGAACAACTGGCATAGAGAGAGAGAGAGAAAGCGGGATAGAGAGAGAGAGAGCGAGAGAGAGAGAGAGACAGAACGACAACCACAAAAACAACAGCATCAACAACCACAATAACAACAACTACAACAACAACCAGAACAACAATGATAACAACCACAACAACAACAACAACAACAACAATCATTTTAAGACTGATCGCTCTTATCTGCTCGAGTGTCCGTTAACGCGTATTTCCCAAACCCTCGATACCCGACCCCAAGAGGGACGGACGGAGAACCGACCACGACGACGACGACGACGACGACGACGACGACGACGACGACGACGACGACGACGACGACGACGACGACTTCGACGACGACGACGACGACGGCGACGACGACGGCGACGACGAGCGAAAGCGAGAGCGAGAGAGAGAACGACAGCAGGGCCACGAAGGGCACGAAGTAGGCCACGAAGGGCGACAGCGGGGACACGAAGGGAATGCGTATGGGGCCACGATGGGCGCGAACGAGCGGGGGCCACGAAGGGCAGATAATGCGGGGCCACAGAAGGCAACGACGGGGCCACTGAGGGTAGCAACTGGGCCATGTAGGACAGCGAGGGGGCCACAGAGGGCGACAGCGGGGCCACGAAGGGCATGCACATGAGGCCACGGCGGGCGCCAACGAGCGGGGGCCACGAAAGGCATACGTATATTGGGCCGCGGAGGGCAAGGACGGGGCCACTGAGGGCAGCAACTGGGCCGAAGGGCAGCGAGGGGGCCACGAAGGACAAAAGCGGGGCCACGAAGGGCATGCACATGGGGCCACGTCGGGCGCGAACGAGCGGGGGCCACGAAGGACATACATATATGGGGCCACGAAGGGGAGCGAGGGCGCCACGAAGGGCTGCAACGGGGCCACAAAACAAAGCGAGGGGGCCACGAAGGGCTGCAACGGGGCCACGAAACAAAGCAAGGGGGCCACGAAGGGCTGCAACGGGGCCACGAAACAAAGCGACGGGGCCACGAAGGGCTGCAACGGGGCCACGCTGGGCAGCCAAGGGGCCACGAAGGGCAGCGAGATCCCGATTTCTACATAATCTGTGAGGGAGTTCTATGCGTGAGCGCGACTCCTGGGTGCCTGACGTGAGCTGACGCGTTTCGGTGCTCGGGGAGGGGGGGGGAGGGGGGGGGCGCTCGGGAGGGACTGGGGGAGTGCTTCGGGGGATGTGAGTGGGAGTGAAGGGGGGGAGGTGGGCTGACGCGGCTGACGTGGGCTGACCGCGTTTCGGTGCTCGGGGGAAGGGGGGCGTCGGGGGGGCGGAAGGGGGGAAGGGTGGATGGAGGGTATTATGGGGGGGGAGGGCGAGCTTCGCTCTGGCGAAGGGAAGGGGGGTGCTGACGCGGGCCGACGTGGGGGGAGGGGGCCCTCCAGTGCCCCGACGCCCAGGCGCAGCGAGCAGGCGGCATCACACGACCACGGCGCCGCCATGCCGCCGCGCTGGCGGCTGCGTCCTCTGCCCGGGGCCTCTCCCCGGGCCTCGGGTGGGGGCCCCCACGCCGGCCCCAGGGAGGGTCGCGACTGGGGAGTTCCCGACCGGGGAGGATCGCCAGCGAGAGAGGATGGGAGTCGCGACCGAGGGGCGGGGGGCGCGACCCGAGAGGAATCGAGACCGGGGGAGGCTCGCTATGCGGGGGACGCTCGCTATGCGGGGGAGACCGTCTCCTGCTGTCCTCCCTCCTGCGTCCTGTTTTTTATTTTTTAACGGGGGGGGGAAAACAAACAAAAAAAAAAAATTATGCCAACGGAGTTCCCCACATAAAGAGATTAACGGTTTCGTGGGACCCATTTTCGTGATGCCCTCCTCGCTTTGGCGGGGCCCCGCTGGAAGGGGGGAGGGCTACGAAACCTGGCGAAGAGTAATGCTTTCCGCGACCCTCCTCGTTCAAGCGCGGCCTCTCTGGAGGGGTGGGAGGGGCACGAAACCATGTAAATAGTATGGTTTTCGGATACCCTCCTCGCTCAGGCGGGGCCTCCCTGGAGAGGTGGGAGGGGCACGAAACCAGGTAAATAGTATGGTTTTCGGATACCCTCCTCGCTCAGGCGGGGCCT
>CAUYUJ010018707.1:41808-44308 GCA_963575745.1 Prorocentrum cordatum
CCTCGAGGCCTACGTTGATGCCCCTGCAGGCTTCTCGGGCCAAAAGGTCATCGACGTGGCCGAGGCAGGGCGGGTTAGCTCCAGGGGTATGGCCACCGATCCCCCGCCCCCAAACTCTCCCGAATTCATCGCTTCGATCAATCAAGTGACGGGTCGCATGCTGAACGCGTTTCGTAGACGCTTGCTTGGAAGAATCCCTGGACAAGTCGGAACCGCCCCCTCACCCCCATAAAAAAGAGGGGGAAGGGGGCTGGACACTGGCCTATCGAACCGCCCCCTCTCCACGGGGCAGGTGTTCGAACCGGGGGGATGGGCCCATCCCCCTGTTCATAGGGAGGGGGGTCGAACCGGGAGGGCACCCCTCCGTTCATATATATATATATATATATATATATATATATATATATACGTATACCTATATATATACACATATACGTGTATATATGTATATACATATATATGCTGATGATCCGTTCTCCCCGAATGCTGATGAGTTCGCTCTCCCCCACCCGATGGTTCCCCCCCATGGGTGCGGGGTGGTGTTTGGTGCCCCCAACCCCCTTGTGGGTGTGGGGAAATGCGGTACATCGGCGGTGCTCCCCGCCCTCATGTGGCTGGGGGGGCGGCATCAGCATCGGCATCGTCGTCGTCGTGGTCGTCGTCATCGTCGTCGTCGTCCAGGGCCTCGAAACATATTGTCGACACCGTGCCTCGAGGAACGAAATGGATTGCCCTCAGGTCCCTTCGAGTTCTCTGTATCGAATACTGCAAATGTCCTAGGGGCCCACAATCTGGAAGTCCTGACGCTCGCATTAGGGCGCTACTGGGCGCTCCCGTGCGCTGGTGGCGTGTCCTTGCATGACTCACGGACCAAGAAAGCCCCAGTAGGACACCCAAGAGGTCCAAGAGGGCCCCGAGTCGCCCAAAGATCGCTCCAAGACTCCCAAGACGGCCTCTGGACGGCCCAAGAGGCCCCCAAGACGCCCCCAGAGTGTTCCAAGAGGTCCCAAACGAGGGGAGCCCGAACGGCCAGAATCATTGATTTCCTTCGGTGTTTTTTTTTTAATGTTGGCGTTCTCTTTTTGTCTGGCTCTTCGACGCTTCAAGAAAACCGCATGGGCCCCCAAGACCGCTCCAAGACGGCCCAAGAGGCCCCGAAGAGGGCCCCCACAAGCCCCAGGAGGCCCCCAAGACGCCCCAAGAGGGCCCCAAGAGGTCCCCAAGGAGGAGGGCCCGAGCGGCCAAAATCCGGGATGTTCCTCACTTCCGTGTTTGAAGGATATTAGCGTTCTCGCCTCTTCGGGCTTTCGACGCTCCCAGATGGCCCGAAAGGCCCCCAAAGATCCTTCCGAAACGGCCCGAAAGGCCCCCGAGAGGGCCCCCCACACGGCCCAAGGGGGCCCCGAGTCGCCCAAAGGTCGCCCCAAGACGGCCTCTGGACGGCCCAGGAGGCCCCAAGTCGCGCCAAGAGAGCTCCGAGAGACCCCCCAAGGCCCGGGCGGCCACAGTCACCGAGCTCCCATGTGTGTTGGAAAGATGCTCCCCCTCCTTCTGCCTTCCCCCCTCTGTCAATTATCGGGAGCGGCCAAGAGGGGGGTGTCCAAGAGGGGGGAGTGCAAATCATGACCTGCGGCATGTGCGCGGCCCAGCGGGGGGGCCAGGGACGTAATGAAATAAGAAGAGGCGCCATGAAATCTGGGGAAATATCATGGCCCACGCCATGATATCCACCCCCCCCTAGTCATCACCCCCCGTCTTTTCCGCCCCCGAAATTAAAGCTGGGCGCGGCGCGCTTAGCTTCGACCGGAAGAGGCTCGCTCTCGACCCGCGGATCAAAAAGTGTTGGAAAGATGCTCTTTCGCCGAGGGCCCAAGACCTGAAGAGAAGATACGTCCATCGAAAAAGCATTCCCACATCGAGAACAACCGACAGGCGCGAAACACCACGAACTTGACTCGTTCTTGGCCTTCGCGCCATCTGTATATCGGGCGTTGGCAGAACTGGGTTTAGTGGAACCTGGTTTAATGATGAGTACTCGGGGACGGCCCCCCGCCCCGTTCCACTAACCGGAACTGCCGTCACCCGAAAAAACACAAGCTACGGCAGACCTGATTTAGTGATTCTGGCTAGTTTAGGGGCTCTGGGGCCCTACTACTAACGGGGTCCCCCTACCTGGGGTCCTGGCTATACCCGAGTATAACCTCGGCATCAGAGTGCCTAGTGCGGGGTACCGGTCGACACTCCTCATCCGACGGACCGCATCGGCTGGTAGCACCTCGAGGCCTGGCAGACAACAGCCTGGAAGGGAATAGCTTCGGTTCCATTGCGAAGCAGCTCTCAGCGTCTGGCATCCGTCCAGGAAGGACGAGGCCAGCAGGAGGAGGCAAAAGGTGGATAAGGAGGAGAAAGACACGACGACGACGAGGAGGACGAGGAGGAGAGAGACTTCCCCCAAGGTGCACATGCAAGAGACGCAGAATAGCACAGAGAGTGGGAGGGA
>CAUYUJ010018707.1:49308-69308 GCA_963575745.1 Prorocentrum cordatum
CCCATACGGATACCCATAAGGACTGGGATGGCATACCGCATACGGATACGGACTGTATGATCTATACGGATCCCTGTATGGGATCCCCTCGGATCCTATACAGACTGTATAGGATCCCCATACGGATCCTAGACGGACTGTATGGGATCCCATACGGATCCTATACGGACTGTATGGGATCCCATACGGATCCATATACGGATCCTATACGGACTGTATGGGATCCCATACGGATCCTATACGGACTGTATGGGATCCCATACGGATCCTATACGGACTGTATGGGATCCCATACGGATCCTATACGGACTGTATGGGATCCCATACGGATCCTAGACGGACTGTATGGGATCCCCTACGGATCCTATCCAGACTGTATAGGATCCCATACGGCGTCTATACGGACTGTACGGGATCCCATACGGATCCTATACGGACTGTATGGGGTCCCCTACGGATCCTATACGTACTGTATGGGATCCCATACGGATCCTATACGGACTGTATGGGATCCCTTACGGATCCTAGACGGACTGTATGGGATCCCCTACGGATCCTATACGGACTGTATGGGATCCCCTACGGATCCTATACGGACTGTATGGGATCCCATACAGATCCTATACGGACTGTATGGGATCCCTTACGGATCCTAGACGGATTGTTCTCGCTTGGGTTCCCGATGGGGCGTTCTGGAGGGTCTGGGGGGAGGCGCCGTGAGAGGCGGGGCCCGAGGCCTCTAGAGGCTCGTCCTCCTCCTCCTCCTCCTCCTCCTCTACATCCTCCTCGTCCTCCTCCCCTTCCCCCTTCCCCCCATCCCCCTCCTCCTCCTCCTCCTCTTCCCTCCTCCTCCTCTCCTCCTCCTCCTCCTCCTCCTCCTCCTCCTCCTCCTCGCCCTCCTCCTCCTCCTCCTCTCCTCCTCTCCTCCTCCTCCTCCTCCTCCAACTCGCCTCCTCCTCCTCCTCCCTCTCCTCCTCCTCCTCCTCCCCCTCCTCCCCTCCTCCCCTCCCTTCCATCCGCCTCCTACTCCTCCTCCTCCTCCTCCTCCTCCTCCTCTTCCTCCTCCTCCTCCTCCTCCTCCTCCTCCTCCCCCCTCCCCTTCCCCCTCCTCCTCTTCCTCCTCCTCCTAGGAACCCTGTACGGGTCCTATAGGAATCCTATGGAACCGTGTAGGGGTCCTATAGGAATCCTATGGAACCCTGTAGGGGTCCTGTGGGAGCCCTATAGAACCCTGTACGGGTCCCTGTACGCCCCGCGGGGGGGCGCGCGGGGAGAGCGTTGCGTTGCGTTGCGCTGCGTTGGGGGGGGGGGGGGGGGGGGGGGAGGCCGGTCCGCCAGCTAGTGGTTTCGTCAACAACAACAACAACAACAACAACAACAACAACAACAACAACAACAATCATTTTAAGAGTGTTCGTTCTTATTGGCACGCGTGTGTTGCTTTCTGTATACCCCAACCCACTATACTCGTCCACTTCGTCTTCGATCGCACCCCCTCTCGGAGGAATATCTTCCTTGTCGGCCACTGACTGAAATAAGAGGAACTCTCGAACGACAGCACCGTTCCTGAGATCGGGGGCCTCTGGCCAGGCCAGGGGCTCTCGGAATATCTAAACATCGAACGGAAACCCTTGTCGCCGTGCCTGGGCCGCTACCAACTTGCCTGAATTTGAAGAAAATCTCGAGCGCAAGCGCCGCTCTTGGGTTCGAGGGCATCTCTGGCAAGGGCCTCTGCGAATACGTTTTTTAGGAAGTATCGAACGAGAGCCCTCGTCATTGTAGTTGGGCCTTCACCAATATGACTGAATCACGAGACAGCCTCGAAACCGCCGTTCCTGAATTCGGGGGCCTTCCTGGCCAGGGGCTCTCGGAGAAAATCGTGCGGAACTATCGAGCAGGAACCCTTGTCGTCGTGACTGGGCCTCCGCCAACTTGACCGACTTGCGAAGAATTTTCAGGCCAGAGCGCCGTTCGTGAGTTCGGAAGCCTCTCGGGTTACGGTGTTTCGGGGTAAGTTGTGAGGAAGTATCCAAGGGGAGCCGTTGTCGTCGTAGCCGGGCCTCCAAGGGCCCAGTTCTACACGCCTCGTTCCCAAAGAAATTGCAGCTGGCGTCAAATCGAGAGCGCGCGGAACCGTTTCTGGAGACCATGGATAATTATTCTCTGTATATGAGCATTCAATAATAACCACAACTACAACAACAACAACAACAATCATTTTAAGACTGTTCGCCCTTATCTGCTCGAGTGTCCAATAACGCGAATTTCCCAAACCCTCGATACCCGCCCTTTTCGTTTTCGATCGAACCCTTTTGGGCGGTATACCTTTCTTCCCTGCAGGCCGGGCCCCGGCAAGCGGCGGGGCGGCCGCGGACCGTCGGCCTGGCCATCGGTAGCGCTGATCGGCGGGGCGGCCCCAGACCGTCGACCCGACACCAAGAGGGACGGACAGGGGACCGACCACGACGACGACGACGACGACGACGACGACGACGACGACGACGACGACGACGGCTGCGACGGCGACGACGACGACGACGGCGACGGCGACGGCGACAACGGCGGCGAGCGAAAGCGAGAGCGAGAGAGAACGACAGCAGGGCCACAAAGACATGAAGTAGGCCACGAAGGGCGACAGCGGGGACACGAAGGGAACGCGTATGGGTCCACGAGGAGCGCGAACGAGCGGAGGCCACGAAGGGCAGATAATGCGGGGCCACAGAAGCAACGATGGGGCCACTGAGGGTAGCAACTGGGCCACGTAGGACAATGAGGGGGCCACAAACTGCGACAACGGGGCCACGAAGGACATGCACATGGGGCCACAACGGGCACGAACGAGCGGGGACCACGAAGGGCATACGTATACTGGGCCGCGGAGAGCAAGGACGGGGCCACTGAGGGCAGCAACGGGGCCACGAAGGGCAGCGAGGGGGCCACGAAGGGCGACAGCGGGGCCGCGAAGGGCATACATATGGGGCCACGATGGGCGCGAACGAGAGGGGGCCACGAAGGGCATACATATATGGAGCCACGAAAAGCAGCGAGGGGGCGACGAAGGGATGCAACGGGGCCACGAAACAAAGCGAGGGGGCCACGAAGGGCTGCAACGGGGCCACGAAGGGCTGCGACGGGGCCACGAAGAGCAGCGAAGAGGCCACGAAGGGCTGCAACGGGGCCACGAAACAAAGCGAGGGGGCCACGAAGGGCAGCGAGGAAGCCACGAAGGGCAGCGAGGAGGCCACGAAAGGCTGCAACGGGGCCACGAAGGGCAGCGAGGGTGCCACGAAGGGCTGCAACGGGGCCACGAAACAAAGCGAGGGGGCCACGAAGGGCTGCAACGGAGCCACGAAAGCCAGCGAGATCCCGATTCCGACGTAATCTGCGAGGGAGTCCTAAGCGTGAGCGCGACTCCTGGGTGCCTGGGTGTCGGGAGCGCTGCGCTTGAGTAAATTGCAAGAATTTCCAACGCAACGGCGCTTTTCTTCAGTAAATTACAAGCAAGTCTCCAGCGAGAGCGCGACTCCACAGCGCTGGTAGAGCGATTCCTGCGTAAATTGTAAGCAAGTCTCCAGCGAGAGCGCAAGTCCTGAAAAAAATGCGAGGACGTTTCGGGTGGGAGCGGGGGTCCTGGCTAAAGTGTGACCAGTTTGAGCCTCAATATTTTCCCTGATAAGAAACAGGGTGCGAGCGTCGAGGGGCACACTTTGATTGAGAAAAACACGATGCACCAGTGGGAAGACTAACAGTAAGTATTCTTCCGAAATGAAGATTCAACAACCACAACAACAACAACAACAACAACAACAACAACAACCACTACAACAACAACAACAACAACAACAACAACAACCATTTTAAGGCTGTACGCTCTTACTTGCCCGCGAGTCATTCAACACGTATACCCTACACCCTCGATACCCGCCCTCTTCGTCTTCGATCACACCCCTTTCGGGGGGATTATTTCTCTTTGCTGGGGCCGGCGGGCTTAGACGTACGGGCAAACCGGAACGGGCGGACAATCCTTCGGGGGCGTACATCTCTCTGCCCGCCATTGGAATTGGCGCGGGCCCTGCAAGAGGAGGAGGGGAAGAACGAGGGAGAGTGGGAGGAAGGGGAGGGGGAAGGACGAAGGAAGAGGGAAGATACCACGTTGTGAAGGCGTCCTTGGCGCGTGCGTGGTTCCTGAGCGCCGAAACGCAATTCCAGAATAATTTGTGAGGACGTCGCACGCGAGAGCGCAGTCCTGAGTACATTGTGAGGAAATCTCACGCGGAAGCGGGGGCCCTGACTAAGTTGCGAGGAAGTCTCAAGCGGGAGCGCCGTTCCTGAGCAAATTGCACGGAAGTCTCAGGCGGGAGCGGGGGTCCTCACTAAATTGCGAGGAAGTCTCAGGCGGGAGCGCCGTTCCTGAGTCCATTGCGCGGAAATGTCAGGCAGGAGCGGGGGTCCTGAGTAAAATTCGAAGAAGTCTCAGGCGGGAGCGCCATTCCCACGTAAATTGCACGGAAGTCTCAGGCGGGAGAGGGGGTCTTGATTACATTGCGAGGAAGTCTCAGACGGGAGCGCCTTTCCTGAGTAAATTGCGCGGAAGTCTCAAGCGGGAGCGGGGGTCCTGAGTAAAAACCGAGGAAGTCTCAGGCGGGAGCCGTTGTTGTTGTAGCCTGGGGGGCAGGGGCACAGTTTGAGCAGGAAGACTTTCCTTTAGAAAAAACAAGGTGCGAGCCCCGGGGGTGGCACTTCAGTCGAAAAAAATAAATGTGCACCGGTGGGGGGGGATCAACAATAATTATTCTTCAAGAATGAGAGTTCAACAACAGCAACAGCAACAGCAACAGCAACTGCAACAGCAGCAGCAGCAACAGCAACAGCAACAGCAACAGCAACAACAACAACAACAACAACAACAACAACAACAACAACAACAACAACAACAACAACAATAACAACAACAACAACAACAATAACAACAGCAACAATGACACCAAGAACAACAACAACCACAGCAACCACAGCATCAACAACAACAATAACAACAACAATCCTTTCAAGACAGATCGCTATTATCTGCTCGAATGTCCGTCAACGCGAATTCCCCTAACCCTCGATACCCGCCCTCTTCGTTTTGTCGTACCCCTTTTGGGCGGTATATGTTTTCTTTGCAGACCGGGCCCCGGCAAGCGGCGGGGCGGCCGCGGACCGTCGGCCTGGCCAGCGGCAGCGCTGATCGGCGGCAACCCGACCCCAAGAGGGACGGACAGGGGACCAACCACGACGACGACGACGATGACGACGACGAAGTCAACAACGACGACGACGACGACGACGACAACGACGACAACGGCGACGACGAGGACGACGACGACGAGCGAAAGCGAGAGCAAAAGAGAGAACGACAGCAGGGCCACGAAGGGCACGAAGTAGGCCACGAAGGGCGACAGCGGGGACACGAAGGGAATGCGTGTATGGGGCCACGAAAAGCGCGAACAAGCGGGGGTCACGAAGGGCAGATAATGCGGAGCCACAAAAGGCAACGACGGGGCCACTGAGGATAGCAACTGGGCCACGTAGGACAGCGAGGGGGCCACAAAGGGCGACAGCGGGGCCACGAAGGGCATGCACATGGGGCCACGATGGGCGCGAACGAGCGGGGGCCACGATGGGCATACGTATACTGGGCCGCGGAGGGCAAAGACGGGGCCAGTGAGGGCAACAACGGGGCCACGAAGGGCAGCGAAGGGGCCACGAAGTGCGACAGCGGGGCCGCGAAGGGCATACATATGGGCCACGATGGGCGCGAACGAGCGGGGGCCACGAAGGGCATACATCTATGGGGCCACGAAGGGCAGCGAGGGGGCCACGAAGTGCTGCAACGGGGCCACGAAGGGCAGCGAAGGGGCCACGAAGGGCTGCAACGGGGCCACGACGGGCAGCGAGGGGACCACGAAGGGCTGCAACGGGGCCACGAAGGGCAGCGAGGGGGCAACGAAGGGCTGCAACGGGGCCACGAGACAAAGCGAAGAGGCCAAGAAAGGCTGCAACGGAGCCACGAAGGGCAGCGAGGGGGCCACGAAGGGCTGCAACGGGGCCACGACGGGCAGCGAGGGGGCCACGAAGGGCTGCAACGGGGCCACGAACGGCAGCGAGGGGGCCACGAAGGGCTGCAACGGGGCCACGCAGGGCAGCGAGGGGGCCACGAAAGGCTGCAACGGGGCCACGTAGGGCAGCGAGATCCGGATTCTTAAGCAGTCTGTAGCAATCTGTGAAAGATTCCTAAGCGTGACCGCGAGTCCTGGGTGCAATGTCGGGAACGTGGCGCTTGAGTAAATTCCGGAAACATCCAACGCAAGGGCGCTATTTTTGAACTGTGTTCAAGCAAGGATCCAGCGACAGCGAGACTCGGGAACGCCGAGAGAGCGATTCCTGAATGAATTGCAAGGAAGTCCCAAGCGAGAGCGCGACTCCCGAATAAAATGCGACCACGCATCGGGCGGGAGCGGGGGTCCTGGCTAAATTGTGACGAAATCACAAGCGGGAGCCGTTGCTGTTGTTGTACCCAGAGCCAACAACATAGTATGAGGGCGAAGACCTTCCCTGTTAAAAACAAGGCGCGAGCGCCAAGAGGGGCACTTCAATTGAAAAATACAACGTGCACTGGAGGGGGGATCACCAGTAAATGTTCTTCGGCAATGAGACTTCAACAACAACAACAACAAGAACAACAACAACAACAACAACAACAACAACAACAACAACAACAAAAACAACAAAAACAACAACAACAGCAGCAGCAGCAGCAACAACAACAACAACAACAACAACAACAACAACAACAACAACAACAATCATTTTACCCGAACGCTCAGTGTTCTCCCCAGTGCCAGGGTTTTCTTGCGACACCAGCCAATACCCCCACTTCGTGGGGGGGCCGTTCAAGCTCTACCAAATATCCAAACGACTCTTCGAGACCACCCACACCCAGCTTCCCGCCCTATGACGTTGGGACACTTCACTTCGTGGCGTGCGGACGACCCTGGCTACTACACTGGCGTGGGGTACACACCCACAGAGGTTGATCACATCTGTTACATATGATGTGGTACACGGTACACGTGAGATGGTACGCAGTGCCAAGATAGTTGGTCACATTTTTGGGGCAAATTCGTGGGGATGCGATTACAGAAGTACATGTGTTACACTGATGTTATACAGTCCCAAGGATGACGCATGCATTGCTCATAGACTCATGGCGCTATGATCCTAACTCTCAGTGCCCAACGCGCGCGTGCACAGCCAGACGGAGGGAGAGAAACACATGTATACAAGGTTCGTGACATACGCACGGTCCACCATGTTGTAAACGATCGCCGCGAATGGATTTCGAGATTTTCCGGATGAGAAAGTAGTGCGTTTTCATATGTTTTCTGAACATCGCATCTTGAAATTATTGAAAAGCCATTGTGTTTGGCAGGATTTCGACATGCGCGCGCGGCGGCCGCGCGCATGTGCACTTCGTCTCATTTTTTGCAAGGGATGGTGGCCCTCGCAGGCGCGCAACCGTTGTTGGAGAAGTTCAAAGCACCTGAAGAAGTAGCACGCAAAGACCCTTTTGACAGAAATGTTTAAAAAGTGGTGTGTTTCCTATGAATCCGCAAGAGCGCGCGGAAGGACATTTTGACAATTTTTTCTTAAAAAACCATTGGGTTTTTGATGTTTTTATGTTAAAATCGCTACGAAACCTAAGGTTTTGGAAGGATTTCGTCTTGCGCGCACGAATGTCCACTTTACCTTATTTTTTGCAAGGGATTCTTGCAATTTGATCAAGTAAAAACAAGAATTTTCATTTTCTATTGTTTTTTGCAAGGGAAAACGAGCGTCAACAAAAAACCGGATCCGGAGCTCATCCACTTTTCTGAAGCTTTCGCGAAAAAATGATGAAAATGTAGCTGCGGCCTAGGCGCGGCGCAGAGGTCGCGCACCAGGGGTCCCAACAATAATAATTCTTTAGAAGGAATAATGTTCAACAACAACAACAACAACAACAACAACAACCACAACCACAACCACAACAACAACAACAACAACAACAACAACAATAATTACAACAACAACAACAACAACAACAACATCAACAACCAAAGTAACAACAAGAACAACACCAGGGAGCCCGGCGAGGGACCCTGCCATCCGCTGACGCGAGCACTGCAATCGCGAGCACCATCTCTGGCGGAGCTCTTCACCGGGGCGCGAGACGCGCGAGGGCGCGCCAAGGTGGGGCGGCGCGGCCCGCGGGCGCTGCCACTGGAGCCAGCGACAGAGCTTCCCATAATTTTCGACGCGGCGCCCCCTGTCCGCGATATGTTCGACGGGGGCGCTCGAGGAAAGCTGAACCGTCCAAGACGGCCACCCCCTCCGTCTCCCCCTTTGCCCGCGCGCTTCAAAATCCGAGGCCGGCGCAGCGCAGCGCGGAGCCCCCGCGACGCGCGACGGTCGGCCCGAAGGGGCCCCAGCGAGTCGCCCGCTGCGCTGAGCAACGAGAGCTAGCTGACTGACCGATAGCGGGCAAGGCCCCGGCCTCGGGGCAGAGCGACGACGGGCGAGGGAGGCGTCGAGCAGAGCGCGGCACGGTTTTCCCGCGACGCGCGCTGGTCGGTGGATTGCAGCGACGCGCGCGGGTCGCCCGCGGTGCGAGGCCAAACTGTCGAACAATCGAAGGAAGGCGCTGCTCGGGGGAGCCAGCTCCCCAGGTCAGGCCTCGCGGATAAACTCGGGCTCCTGCACCGTTTCGCGCGCGCCGCAAAACGCACCAGCTGCTTCCGCATGCCCTCCGGCGGCCCTGCCAGGAAGAACCCGATGCGCGGCGCCCGCGTGAGCAAGAGGTCCTCGCGGCGCGTGGCTCGCGATAACAGCACAGAAACCTCCAGCCACCAGTCGTCGCCCTCCTTCTTGCCAATCCCGACTTCGTGGCGGCCGCATTGCATGATCACGCCTGGGCGAAATCGGCCGAAGGACCAGTGCGCCGGACAGCCGACGGCCCAGGGCGAGAGTCCATGAACATGCGGTGGGCGGGGCGGGCGCATGTGGAGCTTGTATTGGAGGCCTTCGGCCACGAACCGTGTGAGAGGTATGCCGAAATTGCCATGCGGCGGGCGGAAAACCGAGTGCGGATTTTGCCACCGGGGCCGTCAGTGGAGCCCCCGATGGGGCCACGACCCGTGTGAGGAGGGTGCCAACATGGACATGCGACGGGCGGGGTGGGCGCATGTGGAGTTTGCCTCTGGGGTCGGCACAACTCCCTATGGGGCCATAAACCGTGTGAAGGGTGTGCCGACACGGACATGCGGAAGGTGCGGCGGGCGCATGTAGACTTTGTATTGGGGGCCTTCGGCCCAACTCCCTGTGGGGCCACGAACCGTGTGAGGGGTGTGCCGAGACGGACATGCGGCGGGCGAAGAACCGAATGCGGATTTTGCCACTGGGGCCGTCGGTGGAGCCCCCAATGGGGCCACGAACCGTGTGAGGAAACTGCTGACATGGACATGCGACGGGCGGGGTGGGCGCATGTGGAGTTTGCCTCTGGGGTCGGCACTACTCCCTATGGGGCCACAAACCGTGTGAAGGGTGTGCCGACATGGACATGCGGACGGTGGGGCGGGCGCATGTGGACTTTGCATTGGTTGGGGGCCTTCGGTGGAGCTCCCTATGGAGCCACGAACCGTGTGAGGGGTGTGCTGAAATGGACTTGCGAAGGCGGGGTGGACGCATGTGTGTGCCGAGATGGACATGCGGCGGGCGGGGTGGGCGCATGTGGACTCTGCCACTGGGGTTTCGGTGGAGTTCCCTACCGGGGCACCATCCGTGTGAGGGTTGTGCCGACATGGACATGCGGCGGGCGGGGTGGGCGCATGTGGACTCTGCCTCTAGGGCCTTCGGTGGAACTGCGCATGGGGCCACAAAGCCGTGTGAAGGGTGTGCCGGAATGGTTGGTGGACATGCGGAGGGGAGAAGCCAGGATGAGAGGAGGGAGGAAGCGAGAGGAAGGAGGCGGGAGAAAGACGCGAGGCGCTGATTTTTTCAAAACAAAGACCCAACACCACAGGGTGGCTGGAAAAAGCATTGCGAAAATGATCCATGCAACAAATTGCAACTACAAAAAAAAGGGAACGAGAGAAAGAGAGAAAGGGAGGGCGAAACAAACGCCGCTGAATAGCGGCCGAGGCGCCGAGAAAGGCGAGGAAAGACGTGGAAGACGCGGAGGAAGAGGGGGGAGGACGAGGGAGGACGAGGAAGGACGAGGCAGCACGAGGGATGGAAGGCGCACAGAGAAGGACGGGCGAATCAGCCAGCCGCGGCAGGACGGACAAAGCAGCGGGCACCTGCCAGGGCCCCTCGGGCGGCGGCTCTGCGGGGGGCGGCACGGTCAGGGCCTCCACGGGGGGCGCCCAGCGGCTGCGCGGCTGGAGCCCGGCCCCCCTCCGCCGACTGCATCGACGTCCTCGACCTCTTCGACGCCCCTCTCTTCGGCGACCCTCCTCCTCCTCCTCCGCCTATGCCTCGTCCGCGTCCCCCTCCTCCTCCTCCTCCTCCTCCTCCTCCTCCTCCTCCTCCTCCTCCTCCTCCTCCTCGTCCTTTTCCTCCTCCTCCTCCTCCTCCTCCTCCTCCTCCTCCTCTTGCTCCTCCCCCTCCTCTTCTTCCCCCTCCTCATCCGCCCCCTCCTCCTGAAGTTATTTACCAGAGGGACGGGATCCTCAGCAAATGTGGACTGCGAGTATGATGCACTATTGGTCTCACCCCCGCTATGGACTCATCGCATCGGCATGGCGGTGAAATCTGGCAAGGTGGTATATAAATGCGCATGCTACGCCGAAGTAGACGGGAGGTGATGACACGGGGACGACCCGGCACGCGCGCCCCTCTTCCCACGCAATCGCAGGCTCGCGGTGCCTGCTTGATCTGATACGCAGCTGCGGAAGCACAATATAGCGCAACAGCAGCGGGCGGCGGCGGCGGCACAGAGACGGCAAGAGAAGATACTCAACAACTCCCCCCGCAGCGGGATGCGTAGGCCCATGACTACGGCCCCACATCGGAACTCAACGGGCCCCCGGCACCCCCGGGCACCTTGGCCCCCCCCCGGCGCCGGCCCCAAAAAAGTTCTACGGCGCCGAGGGCGGGGCGTCGACGCCACCGTTGGCGCTCCCTTGACGAGGGCCAAAGCAGACCGCCGAATCCGACACCCGAACAGCGCACCGCATCAAAAATGAACGCTCGCGTTCTGGATCTGAAATTTTGTCGCGATCTTTTCGAGCAGGTAGAAGCAGCACTGGTCGAACCAGTCCCGTCTCCTGCACTGCATCTACCATCGGCGGAAGTACCCGGTGTAGTCGCGGGCGTGCCAATACTGTCACCTCTGTTCATTGTCATTGAAAGCCCAATGGTTTCCGCTCCTGGCATGATAATGCTGGGATGCGCCCCAGTTGCTAGCACCCGCAGCATCACAGTTCCTGCGATCCTGAGCCAACTCGGCGTTGGCGTACATGTGCTCCATCGGCAGAAATGGAACGCGCCCGAAGTCTCGCCCGCAACCCATATGCTTCGCCACGCGCATAATCGGCCCAACCCCCGCGTCTCGGGACAGCGGGAGGGCGCGGCGTCAAGTCCTCGGCGCGCGCGAACAGCGACCCTGGCTCCTTGGCGCCGTCGGCGGCGCAGGCAACGCGGAGCGACGCGGCGGCTGCCCAAGAGGCGAAGCCAGCCGGAGGTCCGCCCATCAGCGGCCGCAGCACGTGGCGCATGCAGCAGCGCAGCAGCATTTTGAGAGACAGGTTGTTGGTCACCGGCTGAGCCGGCGGCCTCACTAGCTGCAGGCTCTGCGCCCACTGCCCCCCAAGGCCCGGCATGAGTGGCACCGCCCGCTGAGCCGGCAGCGTCTTCCGCGGCACTCGTCGACCCGAGCGCACCATCCGCGGGCACCCCGCCGCCTTGCATCGCTGGCACTGCATAAACAGCACTAGGCGAGCGCTGAACTTAAGAGCCAGTATGAACCTAAACCTCTGCAATAGCCGCAGCAACTTGCATTCGGGTCCTCCGCGCTGCTTGCGCGCTCGCAAGATTTGGGATGCAACCGCGGCGGCATTCCGATCATGCTCGGCAATCAATCCGCATCCAAAATACGGCGCGATCGCTAGCAAACTCTTCGCCCCATTCAAGCTGGCCCTCGAATTCGACGACGCAGGCCTGAATCAGTCGCGAGGCGTTCCGCATCTTGGGTCGCAGGCAGAACCGTAAATCCCCCAGGTGTTGCTCTACCAGATCTGAGCTGTCGACCGCCGCTCTTATCTCTGCATCCAATGTATAGGCACATCTCTCCAACTATGTCCGGGGCAATGCCCCGGTCCGAATGAATCTTCCGAATCAACCGGCCCGTCCGGGAAACCCACGCGCCCTTGTCCTGCAACGTGCCGCAGTGGAGTCAGCAGACAAATACACTGGGTATCGAGATCGAGTCTCAACGCACTTTCCTTCTTCAGGATCGCCCCCCACCGTTTGGCCCATGGCGATGCTCGCCTCTGCGTGCGCAAGATTGACCAGAAACTGACCACATTTGCCGCCCCCGTCGCCGCGCGATTCTAAAGCGCGCCAGCCGCGGGTCGTTGAACGCCCTGCGGATCTGGACCCATCGGAGGCACGTCTCTCCCACACACGGTGGCTCAATCGGGCCCCGGGCCCGTCGAAACATCTGCTCGTCTCCGATTTCGACGCGCGACGAGGGCGGCCCCGCAATCCCTTCACGCCCGCTGCCGGGCAACCCGCCAACAAATCAAGCGCAAGCGATATCAGAGCCTCGCCCACCTAATCTGTCTGGCCCGCTGATGAACACATCTCCGCCAGCCAGGCGGCAGCGGGAACGTCGGTTCCATCCGCCATCAACTGCCCCCCACATCCCCCGCCCTTCTACGGGAAGACCCCGGCCATCCTCGACTCCTGCCGAGGCGACAACAACCAGTGGACAACGCGAAGTCGGCGCGGCGGCTCGGTCCATCTGTTGCGAGAGAGCGGACCACCGATCAGCAGCCTTCGCGCCCCCCCCCCCCCCATGCGTTATGTTCCAAGAACCTCCTGTTGATGGGGCCCCAGGCAACGGAAGTCTGGATCGTGGCGCACGGGCGGCTTGTCAAGAGCAATATCAGCCCTCCACGATGGAACAGATCCGGACCATGAGCCGCGCCGCCCCCTCCTGAATACATCGCCTCTCATGTCTGTCGTACTCCTGAAACTTGAAATTAGCAGTCATCGAAGAGTTCCCCTGCAACAAACACCTTCTTGCGATCGCCAAGGTTTCGTTTCCTGGACATGTATCGCGGGACATGGCCTCTGCAGACCGAAATCAATCCTGGCGATCGACAACGGCTCACGATGCGCACGCGGATTCTGGAGCCTCGAAACAGTCGTCTTGCAAGGGGGGGAATAACCAAATCCCGAACAAAAACTATGCAAGTTCGTGCAGGCATATCGCCCATCATCAGCCCATGGATCGCCCATATTACACGGCTCGCGCTCTGCCTCTTGGACTGCGTCATCGTCACCGACCGGGCGGAACTGTTCGCCCGAGTCTAGGTAAGCTATAACCCGATCAGGGTCAAAAGCGATCTCTAGGTTGACCCAAGTATGATCGAACGGCTTAGTCCAGAACGCCCCTGGAACCTCTCCGTCGCGTTGGAAAACTCATTTGGGTCTCTGCTTGGAAAGTCATGTTGTCACTCTGAAACTGTCGTTCAAATGCACTGTATCGTGGAGAACCCATGCTCTCCCACTATATGTTGTGCTGCGGGTATACGGTCCCAATTTGCCAGCTATCGCTGGGTCCAGTTGCCTTAACCTATGTGCAGTTGATGAAGGTGGACCGCCATCAACGAATTGCCCCCACGAGCTGAGCAAGTGGGGGATCACGCCGTTATTAAACCTCGGACGAAACATACTTCATCGCGGGGAGCATCCTCGACAAATAGTCAGGACTTTCAAACAACCCCCCATTCTTCTCAAGATAACATGTGTCTCCCACTTGCGATTGGAGCACAACTTTTTTTGCTGCGACATGCAACAGCGAGCCGTGAGATGATGACATGATGATGTCAATCATATGGCACAAGCATTCGCTCTATGTCTATGATGCGACTGGAATAACACTGGGTGGCCTGGACCAAGACGGGGAAAGGGACATGCTCGAAAGTCCTCCATAATGCGTAATGTTGCAAATGTTTGCTCTCATGTGCCTGGGCCCAAAACTTCCGCATGTCTTTGCTAAGCCAATCATAATCACTTGCCCGGGTACCCATAATCGGAAGACAAGCCGGCGATAGCAACAGTATCCCGTGCATCGCCAGAGCCACAATCTGGCGGTCGAAACTAGCCGTGGATTGTACACAGAATGTCGCTCAGTAAACACCATCCCCGCGAATTACTAACATGGCAAGAACAGTGTCTGAAAAGATACACTATTAGGTTTCCAATGGTCTTGGCCTTATTGCTCTCCCTTTCGCTGAGCGTTGCCCACAAGCTCTTCCGTGCCCATTCCCCTTTTATTGGGGGATAGGCAAGGATCGAGTGAGATCAGGTCCGCCAGCTTGTCGTACCTACCGTCGTCAATAACATCGTCGGAGTCGCATTTTGCTCGTATGTATCGAAACGCTATCTGGAATTTCTCTCTCAAGCAAGCTTTCAGCAATGCGACAATGGGTCCTAAGAAAAACGGGCTGTATTATGCAACGTTTGGAACGTAATATTCCTGATGGCAGCAAGTTCGGTAGATACAGGCCCAGCACAATGTGCCCAACCAACGTCTATTCTTATGTGGTTCGGGGTCGCTTTGATCGCTGTGTCATTCTTCTGGAGTCCATGCCTTCTTTTCGTGGTGGCCATCAAAGGATGGTAGATGCGAGGTCCCTCTCCACGCTTGACAACCATTCCCGGGGGCCGCAGACCCGCCGCCAGGGGCGTCGGAGGCGCCGACGCTGCAGAAAGATTCAGGGCAGCACCACCCTCCCACAACCATGTCATTTGCATCTTCGGCTGGTATGTCAGCCGGGTCCGCAAATTTAGGTATCGGGGCATCCGCTGCAGGGCCAGGTACAAACACGGTTGAACCAGCGTCGCCCCCCTCATCCACAGCCATTGGCCCCAGGCAGCACCAGATTCTTCATGAATATTGGAAGCTGAACTCGGGGCGCCTGCAGATGCAGATGCCCCCATGTCCACATCCCCTTCATCCTTTCGGGCGTTAGGTGAGAAATTGGCCCCCTCTTCGGACAAGCTTTGGATGCCTACCAGCACGAGCCTTTCAAAGTTCATGTGTTCTTTGCTTGGAACATCATCGTGCAAATACGTAGGATCTCCTTTTCCCCATATCGCCGATGGCCTTCATGAATCTCTTTTTATCGAATTGTAAGGATTTGGCAAAAAAAAAAAAAAAAAAAAAAAAAACAATTTCCTCCTGTTGTATCAGTCGGGAATTGCAACTTCCACACTGCCCCGAGATCCTTCATTATGGAGGCCGTTTGCTCAAGTACACTTGAATGGTTTTCCCAGAGGTCCCGAGTGTCAGCCGCATGTGGCAATATCGATGGCGAGCTAACCGCTTGCCCTGCCACTGCCAGCTGGACCTTCTTCGGACTCCCTATAGTTCCCGCACTTGAGACCACACTACCAACCCTGGTTGAACCGGGACCAATGGCATTTTCCACAATGACAACTGTTGATCCTCCCCCCGCATCCGGAACAGCACGTTATCCCGTTAAACGAGTGGCGGGCATTGACGGGGCCGATTCATCCTTAGATGCGCCGGCGTTACTGCAAACGTTGGGTGGACATGCCGGCGGAGGAGTCATAGGGCCAAATGACGTGCCCACGCATGTACGGATGCCAGTAGGATGCGCTTTATAGTCAGGCTTAGCCTCCTCTCTCTGCCGTTTCGCCTGCTCCAAGACCACTTCGATTCTTGCCATTCGGTCGTCAACTCTTGCAGCAGTGGCTGCTTTTGTCAGAGCCGTCTCTTTCATGATTCCTGCAACAGCGGCTGACTCTGTCATAGCCGTCGCTCCATTGCCGACAGCATCGGGCGCCGCCAGGGATGCTGCCAGGTCTTGTTTTGACCCTTCGCGATCGTCGGCTGAGCCGGCGTCCGACGACGACCATGTCTCCGCTTCTCTCTCGGCTTGCTTCCTCTCTGAATACTCTCCGCCTGGGCCATCTTCTCCCCATTGAGCATTACTAGCTGCCCTATCGGTGGCAGTCCATGTCGGGCGCCTGGTACCATGTGGCACTGTAGTAAACTGTTTATCTGTCCGAATGCCCATCAACTCATCGGGCAGAATTATGATCATCATCATCAGCATCATCACCATCGCCACCATCATCAGCATCAGCATCAGCATCATCATCATCATCATCAGCATCATCATCACCACCATCACCGCCGTCATCATCATCATCATCCTCATCATCATCATCATCATCATCATCGTCGTCGTCGTCGTCGTCGTCGTCAAAATCATCATCGTCATCATGATTATCGTTATCATCAAATCAACAACAGCACATCATCAGCAGCAGCATCAGCATCATCATCGTCGTCCTCATCATCATCATCACCATCATCAGCATCAGCATCAGCATCATCATCACCATCATCAGCAACATCATCAGCATCATCATCGTCATCCTCATCATCATCATCAGCAGCAGCATCATCATCATCATCATCATCATCATCATCATCGTCATCATCATCATCATCATCATCATCATCATCATCATCATCATCATCATCATCATCATCATCATCATCATCATCATCATCATCGTCGGGAACATCATCCTCAGCAGCAGCCTCATCATCCATAGCATCACCAGACAAATGTGCATTATCATCACACTAATAGTATTCATACGAATCTGAATGATAGTAATCATCATCAGCATCACCAGCATCACCATCATCATCATCATCATCATCAGCATCATCATCAGCATCAGGATCGTCATCATCAGCATCATCGTCATCAGCATCATCATCACTATAATCATCATCGTCGTCATTGGAATCATCATCATTCTCATGACGAGCATCATCACCATCCTAACCATCATCATCATCACCACCATCAGCATAAACATCCAAAGCGTCATCGTCATCATCAATATGATCATCATCCTCACCACCATCATCACCATCCTCATCCACATCCGCATCCGCATTATCATCATCAACCTCATCATAGTCGTCATCATCATAATCATCATTATCATCATCGTCGTCACAATCATCATCGTCATCGTCATCGTTACTATCATCTGTATCATCATCATCAGCATCATCGTCGTCATCATCGACAACATCATCAGCCGCATCGGCGTCATCAGCCGCATCATCATCATCGTCATCGTCGTCATCATCATCCTCATCAACAGCAACAGCAGCAGTAGCATCAGCATCATCAGCAGCATCATCATCAGCATCATCAGCATAAGAATCATCTTAGTCAGAATCGGCATTGTCACCACCACTATCATCATCAGCAGCATCAGCAGCAACAGCATCAGCATCATAATCATTACCAATAACAACAACAACAACAACAACAACAACAACAACAACAACAACAACAACAACAACAGCATCATCCGCATCAGCCGCATCGTCATCGTGATCAGCATCATCATCAGCATCATCACAACCAGCCTAATCATCAGCATCGGTAACAGCATCATCAACATCAGCATGGTGGCATGCGTCATCATCAACAACAACCACAACAACAGCCACAACAACGGCAACAACAGCATCATCAGTATCATCATCATCATCATCAGCATCATCATCGTCTTAATCATCAGCATCAGCATTAACAGAATCCTCATCATCATCAGCATCATGATAATCGTCAACAGCAGCATCAGCCTCATCATCATCACCATCATCATCGTCGTCAGATTCATCAGCAGCAGCAGCATCATCATCATCATCATCATCAGCAGCATCATCATCATCGGATCCATCGTCCTCATCACGAACAACATCAGCACGGCCACGAATGTCACAATTCCCATCGACGGCGGTAACCATCATCAGCAGCAGCAACAGCATCATCATCACCAGCATCAGCGAATCACCGCCATCGTGATCGTCGTCAGCACCCATATTAGCATCATCATCGTCATCGTCATCACCAGCAGCATTATCATTATCATCGTCATCAGCAGCAGCATCATCATCACAACCATCATCATTATATATCATCATCAGCACCATCATCATCATCATCATCATCATCATCATCATCATCATCATCAGCACCATCATCATCATCATCATCAGCATGATCATCATCGTCGTCATCATCATCATCAGCAGCAGCATCAGCATCATCAGCAGCATCATCATCGGGAACATCATCCTCAGCAGCAGCCCCATCATCCTCAGCATTACCAGACGCATGTGCATGATCATCATCATCAGCATCATCATCACATCGTCATCATCGTCATCATCGTCATCATCGTTGTCATCATCATCCTCATCATCATCATCATCGTCATCATGACGAGCATCATCACCATCATAGCCATCATCATGATTATCACCATCATCATTAGCATCAACATCCTCAGCGTCATCGTCATCATCAATATGATCAGCATCCTCATCACCATCATCACCGTCCTCGTCCGCATCCGCATCCGCATCCGAATCATCATCAGCAGAATCATCATCACTGACATCGTCATCGTCGTCAGCAGCAGCAGCATCATCAGTACCATCATCAGATTCATCTTCATCAGCATTATCATTGGTGCAATCATCATCAGCATCATCAGCAGCATCATCATCAGCATCATCATCATCAGCATCGTCAGTATGGTCATCGTCGTCGTCCTGTCGTGTCCTGTCCTTTTCTGTGCTTTCCTGCCCTGTCATGTCCCTGTCCTGTCGTGTCCCTGCATCCCTCCTTCTCCAGAAAGGAGTGTGAACACCAAAATCGAACGAAAAGCACAAAAAGAAAACTCAGGGCCTCATCCTGCCACCCTCCCCCCCTCTGCTGCCTCTTCTCGCGGGCTGCGGCGAGGGCGGAGAGCCCCCCGGGGGGAGGCAGGGATTGTCGTGCTTGTCCTGGGGCTCAGATCGCACAGTCGATGTTCGAGAATCACAAAACCTAGGCCAGAAGAAGATCCCCCAGGAATATGAGACCCTCCGCCCTCCAAAACACACAGAAAATCCATGGGTACCCTCTCCAGGATGCACAAGAACATCCAACCAACAGAGACGAAGAACATTCTGGTACCCTCCCCGAACCGACCTCGATCTTGTACTTCGGTCCGACTGTACTGGACGATGCTCAAAAATCGAGATGCGTACAGTGCTTCATCCTTGGCTGCGGCGGGCTCACGTCGCGATGACGCGGGTGCTGGCCTCTGACACCGCGTGGATTGTTCAGCCTCCGACGGCCGCGGCCTCCCGATTAGGTGGCGACATCCGATCCCTACCCCCACCAACCGTCGATCCTCCCGAATCGATGGGAGGCGGGGGCAGGGTTCGGATTCCGCCACGTCCTCGACAGATTCCGAACCCTACCCCCGCCGCTCATCGAGTTGCCTGAATCCTTGATCGGCGAGGGTAAGGTTCGGATTTCGCCGCCGACCAAATGGCGCAGATCGCCTGGTGCCGGCCGTCACTGGGTCACCAGCGGCACTCAACCCTGAACGTCCCGCGCCCGGGACGACCAGCGGCGTCAACGCGACGCTAACCTGCCGTACTGCAGGTTCGCGTCGTGACGATTATTTCGGCGTTGACCTCTGGCGCTGCGCGCATCGCTCAGCCGTGAACGTCTCTGCGGCTTGTCGATCGTCAGAGCGTTCAAAATTGGCGGAGTCTGGACCACTGGCGGCGTGCAACCTTGAACGCCCGCGGAAGGGTCGGCGCCGCGTCGGCACGACGCCAACCTGCC
>CAUYUJ010018707.1:74308-119308 GCA_963575745.1 Prorocentrum cordatum
CACTGTTACGTATGGTCAGCACCACGTGCACCACCATCATCATCAAATTTCCTCCACCATTAGGAACATAGAGGAAGAAAGACGAGCGATCAGGGAGGAGGAGGAGGAGGAGGAGGAGGAGGAGGAGGAGAGGAGGAGAGGAGGAGGAAGAGGAGGAAAAAAAGTAATGGTAAAGGCGCTTCGGGAACTGATCCAAGATGCACTTGAACGCCCTAGGCCCGTGCGGAAGGTGATCGATGCAGCAGGGCCTCGACTTCTCGGCCGAGGCCTGCCGGGGCGTCAGCCAGTGAGATTCAGTCAAGGGGAGTGCGCGGGGAGCAAACAATCCTAGAAAACCGCGGGATTGGGGCGCGTTTGGCCCCGAACCCGCTCTCCCAAGGGCTGTCGAAAGATCGATCGATGCATCAAACCGCCATGTGTGAGTTGGGCGCCCGCCCTCTCTAGAACCCGCCTCCGACCACCACCACCCCAAAAAAAAGAAACGGCAACAGAAGCGAATTCCCGCTGGCGCGAAACGCGCCTAGAAATCCGGCCGCCATGGTCGGCGGCGAGCCGGGGGCGGGGGAGTGAGAGGGGGCGGGCCTTCTCAGAAAGCCCTCCCCGAAGGCACAGAAAAAACTTCGCAGAAGGCGCGAGGGCCTCTAAGAAGACCCGCCGCCTTCTGAGAAGCTCTTCTCCTTCGCATTTGCCCCCCGACACCTCCTCCTCCTCCTCCTCCTCCTCCTCCTCCTCCTCCTCCTCCTCCTCCTCCTCCCCTCCTCCTCCTCCTCCTCCTTCTCCTTCTCCTTCTCCTTCTCCTTCTCCTTCTCCTCCTCCTCATCAACCTCCTCCTCCTCCTCGTTTTCCTCGCTCGCCGCCGAGCCATGGCACCCTCAGAGCCTCCTTGTCGGAGTGGGGTGGAGCGCTCCCCCCCTTCCCCGAAGTGCGGGGGCGAGGCACGCAGGGAGGCGAGGAGCACAAAAGAGGAGGCCACAAGCCACTCGAAGGGGGAGTGGAGCAGGGCAGAGCAAAAAGAGGGGAGGAGGAGGAGGAGGAGGAGGAGGAGGAGGAGGAGGAGGAGGAGGAGGAGGAAGAGGAGGAGGAGGAGGAGAAGGGGAGGAGGAGGAGGAGGAGGAGGAGGGGAGGGGGAGGAGGAAGAGGAGGAGGAGGAAGAGGAGGAGCAGGAGCAAGAGGAGAAGGAGGAAGAGGGGGGAAAAGAAACAACAACAACAAAAAAAAAAAAAAAAAAATGTCGAACAGCCGGGCTTGTAAGACCACGCCAGGCAAGACGAAGAGGCGGGGAGGGTCCGGTGGTAGCTCATGGGAGCCTCACATACCATATTGTCGGCTTTTGCGGATCGACGTTCATCGACGCCAGTTGACGCTAATCGACGCTAGATCGACGCTCTTCGACGCAAACCGACGCTAAATCGGCGCTATCTCATCGACTCCAAACGCTAATCGACGCCTATCGAGGCTAAAGACGGAATTGCGAGGGTATACAAGGCTGCCATGATTTGCTACCGAAGCAGGGGGAGGGGTCACAACGGGGATCAAATGATTACGGCCATTTTTCATTGGCGGCTTCCTCGCGTTTGCCATATATCGTGTGCCACTTCCTGCGTTCGCTGTGGTGAGAACGACCGAATCTCGAAGCATAGGTAAATCCCACCAGCCGTTTAGGGCGTAGGTGATCTAGGGTGTTTTGTCTTCCATCTGCCCCTCTTCCCTCTCGAGGGAGAGGTTTACCATTATTCCTTATTGATATATACCTCCTCCACCACCCGGCCGGCGGCCAACACGGAACCATGCCGACTCCATGCGGGCCCGTCCCCCACGATCCCTTTCAAAAAACAATACACACCGATCTCTGCCTCCACATTTGGAGCATGCGCAGCCAACCCGATGCGCCCCCCACACCATCCCTGTCGAAAAACAATGCCAAGTTCAATGTGTGGCAAAGTCTTGAGTCATGTTCGTGAGGCCCGCGAGCACTTTGTATTGTTGCTGAAAGGGACGGCGGAGGTGTCAGTATATTCCTTGAAGGGCGCAGGGCTACCATCCCTGACAAAAAGCAATACAAACATGCACCTCGCAGCTAAATCTGGACCTCGCACCTCCATCCCGCGATCACTGCAAAGTGGTTTTTGACAGGGACGGCGGGGGTTGTGGCGCGTGGCCTGCTGTTCGCAGGCCCACCAGACACAACGATGGACATTGGTTTTCGACAAGGATGGCGGGGGCCGACATGTTTCCCGATGTGCGCTGTCACGTACGCAGGCGCACCTGACGCACTCTGCACGTGCCCCGAACGTGACGCACCCAGCGCGGCTGGAGTGTGCGGTACACCTGGCGCACTCGGAGCACGTGGCGCATCTGGCGCACCAGGCGTGCCTGGCACGCTCGGGCCCCAAGGGTGCCTGGCGCGCGTGGCGCCCCTGGCACGCGTGGCGCACCTCGCCCAACCGTCGCGCACCTGGGGTCGGCTTTGGTTCCCAGTAGCTGTCAATCCAAAGACGACCGCTGAACATGCTCAGGCTCGGGTGTTACTTATGTGTTGGGAGGGCGGGTGGGAGTGAGCCAGACGGCTTGCGGGCGGGTGGGTAGCTTGACCCTCCCCCTGCCCCCTCCCCTGGACCTGGACGGGGCCAGTCGCGAGGTGTCAGAGCATCCGAAACGGCCTCGGCGAGGAGTCCAAAACCACTGGTTTTACTAGGGTTTGGGCCCCATTTCGGCCTCGTGGGGGGGCACCACTAATTAAAGCTCCCCTCTTGTTTGATCGATGTCCTCCAAGATGGCCCAAAGATGGTCTCCAAGGCTCCCAAAAACGCTCCAAGAGAGCCACAAGAGGTGCCCAGGGGGCCCCAGGAGGCCCCCAAGAGGCCCACAGGATGCCCCCAAGAGGCTCCCAACAGACCCCCAAGAGGCCCCCCAGAGGCACCCAAGACGCCCCTAGAGGCCTCGACGAGAATACCAAAATCATTGATTTTAATGAGGTGTTGGCCACATGTTGGCCTCCTTGGGGGGGGGGCACTGATTAAGATGGAGACAAGAGCGCCTAGGAGAGCCCAAGATGCCCTCCAAGATGGCTCAAGATATCCCAAGATGCCTCAAAATGGCTCCCAAAATGCTCCAAGAGGCCCCAAGACCGCTCCAAAACGGCTCCAAGTAGCCAAAAAGCTCCCCCAAAGAGGACAAACTCCTTCCAAAACCTTTTTCAAACGTGATGAAATAGCTACCCTCGTCTCCTCCAGGAGCGAAAAGCTTCCTCGAATGCACGATATGTGCAAGACTAAACCTGGAAACTAGATCTTCCACCAATTGCATCCGCTTGGTGGTCGTGCTGCGTGCTGTGGCAACATGACGTTATTACTCCAACTGTGTCAGCGAAGTGCCCGTGTCCCTCTTCAATGACCCTGTTGTCCAAGCCACCTTGAAGCAACAAACAGCCTTGCATTCCACCGGTTCGGCGAAGTAACAAACATTTTGCTAATAGAGCTGGATTTGCAGTAGGAGACACCACTATAAATTACTTAGTGTTTGCACACGTTGTGGAACAGCCACGAGCCCACAGATAGCAAGGACTGACAGTGTGTCTGTGGTGTGGTCACCTCGACAAACGGAAGCTCTTTGAAGCTAATCTCAAAAACCATGCCATCAACTATATCATGGTGCGCTGTCCCCATCTTTGCGCTGGCAACAACATGACGCGGCGAACTCCAATGTCACTGATATATCTGCTCCAGTCCTGGCGGTCTCAACATCAACCGATTCTGTCATATCTCAAGTTCTGCGATCTGGCATTTCCTCGCATAGGCGCGCTTTGTTCTTCACGTCTCCTCATGCCGGTCGTCTTTCTGTTCAAGGTCACATTCATAACTCCGTTGGGGTCAATTGCCGCACATGTTGATACCATTGGGAAGGCGAATCGTTAAGGTAAGAACGGCAATGTGATCCCTCGCCTCCCCCTTTGACCCAGGAGGAGGGAAGAGCGGGCTGAGGGTCTGTAGGGGGGAAATGTGTACCCTCTTGGCGGGTCGGGAATCTCTTGACTCCCCGCGGCGACATAGGAGGAGGAGGGCGACGAGAGAGAGAGAGAGAGAGAAGAAGTGGAGGAAGAGGGCAGAAGAGGCAGAGGAGGAGGATGAGGAGGAGGAGGCGAGGAGGCCTCCCCTGGAGCAAGTGAGGGACAACGATAGGGGGGACTGGCATAAGGGGGGGGAACATTGACCTGGAATTGGCGATACATCGCCGATAGATCGGCGATAGGCCCCCGATAGCACAAATCCCCACATTCCTGGGCGGGGCGGGGCTATCAGACCCCTATCGGCGATCAATGGCGATTCGGGGTCGATACATCCCCCCTACAGCCCATCACTTGGTAATTTCTGGGTCATAACTCGGGCCTCTGGCGGCCGCCCGGGACGATCCGGGCACCCCCGAAACGCCCTCGGCGAGGGCGCAGCCGCTGGAAGGCACCCCGAGGCTGGAGAACCAAAGAGGTTCCCTTGAGGGTAGCTGTACGAAGCAACTGCTAGAAGGTCGTCGTAAGAACGATCGTTGCCCCTGACCACTCGACATCGCACGGACGTCCATTCCCCGTGCATTCGTCGATGTCGTGCGTGTACTCTTTCGCAAGAGGCTCCAAGGTGATCCTCGATCGTTCCCGCTGAGAAACATGCACACAACCAAGCGATGCCTATACATACATACATACATACATACATACATACATACATACATACATACATACATACATACATACATACATACATACATACATACATACATACATACATACATACATGCATGCATGCATGCATGCATGCATGCATGCATGCATACATACATACATACATGTATATACACACACCAGGGGAGCCCCAGACAGCGCCCCCCCGCGGCCTCTGGCGCCGCCGCCGCGCGCGCGCGAGACGCGCACGCGCTGGCGGCCAGCCCCCTCGGGCCCAGCGAGCGGCTCCGCAAGCGGCGTCGTCGTCGTCATCGTCGTCGCTGTCGTCGTCGTCCTCCTCGTCATCGCCGCCGCCGACGTCCTCGTCGTCGTCGTCTTCGAGGTCTTCGTCGTCGTCGTGATCCTCGTCGTCGTCGTCGTCCTCGTCCTCGTCCTCGTCCTCCTCCTCCTCCTCCTCCTCCTTCTCCTCCCTCCGCCTCCGCTCTTCCTCCTCCTCCTCCTCCTCCTCCTCCTCCTCCTCCTCCGCCTCCTCCCGCCTCCGCCTCCGCCTCCCCCTCCTCCTCCTCCTCCTCCTCCTCCTCCTCCTCCTCCTCCTCCTCCTCCTCCTCTTCCTCCTCCTCCTCCGCTCCTCCTCTCCTCCTCCTCCTCCCTCCTCCTCCTCCCCCCCCTCCTCCTCCTCCTCCTCCTCCTCTCCTCCTCCTCTTCCTCCTCCTCCTCTTCCTCCTCTTCCTCCTCCTCCTCATTACTTTCCCTTATAAACAACTTCTGAGAAGCTCTTCTCTTTCGCACTTGCCCCCCGACACCTCATCCTCCTCTTCCTCCTCCTCCTCCTCCTCCTCCTCCTCCTCCTCCTCCTCCTCCTCCTCCTCCTCCTCCTCCTCCATCCCTTTTCCTTATAAACAACTTCTCCCTGTCGCACCCAGAGGCCAGTTTTTTTGGGCGGGCCGGGCGTCTCGCCTGAGTTGCCCTCACTATTCGTGACCCCGACACTGAAAAATACAACAGCTTCACAGATGGAGGGCGGGTCGTTTACTAAATGTGGCCGTCGCCTCAGCACCGCGCACAATCGTTTTAAACATGTGCACGAGTCTCACGGATTGAGGGCGGCTCGTTTTCAGAATGCGGCTGTCGCCGTAGCGCCGCGCACCTTCGTTCTTAAACTTTGAAAGAGCTTCGCGGATTGAGGGCGTTTCGTTTTCAAAATATGGTTCTCGCTTTAGCGCCGCGCACAGTCGCTTTAAAGATTCGAAAGAGTTTCACGGATTGAGGGCGGGTCGTTTTCTTTTGAGACTCTCGCCTTAGCGCCGCGCACATTGATTCTAACAAATTGCAAGAGCTTCACGGATTGAGGGCAGCTCATTTTCAAAATGTGGCTCTCGCCTTAGCGCCGCGCACATTCGTTCATAAAATTTGAAAGAGTTTCACGGATTCCCATGATCAACAAGCCCGAAATCGTGTTTTGGAGGATTCAGGATTATGAGGGTGCCACAGTTACGCTGATTCGCGGAGTTGGAGTCCCAGGAATGGCGTTCTGGCACGGTTCAAGATCGTCAAGACGCAACAGTCAGGTTGATCCATGGCACTGGAATCCCGAGAACAATGTTTTGGCTTGCTTCAGGGTCTTCCAACGGTTGTCTTCCAACGAGGCAGTTCCCTGAGCGGAAATGAACCGTCGTAAGAGCCTATGAAGGGAGCCTGGAGGGAGAGTTGATTCCGACATCGTTGATGGCTCTTGGGTTTCCACTGGTCCTCCTCCTCCTCCTTCGTAGTCGTCGTCGTCGTCGTCGTCCTCGTCCTCGTCATCGTCCTCGTCCTCGTCATCGTCATCGTCCTCGTCGTCCTCGTCCACGTCCACGTCCTCGTCCTCGTCCTCGACCTCATCATCAAAACAGTCAAACTGATGAAAGCTGTTCTTTTTCAGAATTTGGCGACGAGCAGAGGTGGGTATGGGGGAGGGGGAAGGCATCTAAGAAGCAGGGACACTTCTAAGAAGCATTCCCCCCTCCCCCTACCCCCCATACGCGCGTTGCTGCAAGATGGAGCTCTGGCCCGAAACTTCCCCGCACGTTATTACCACGAGTACAAACTTGGGCTAAAACACACACACACACACACACACTTGCCCGGGCACTGAAAGGGCGGCTCCTTCTCCGGATTGAGCTATTGCCGAGGCTTACTTAGATCTTACGACCAGGCGTCTGAGATATTGCAACCGCTTCACCGAGGAGGAGCCATTCCTTGTCGAAGCAGGACGGGCTGTCGCTGGGAACCTCCTGAAACTGTATGACCTGACCTTGTCGCATACCGTACAGCTTGAAGGGTGCAGGGCAAGTTCTTTCAAAACCAGAGCTCCCGCCTGACTTGCGCAGGGTCGCATGGGGAGCTCGAGATGAAAAATGGTGGCAAACTGAAGCACGATGCGTAAAGGTGGAGCGCCACCACCCCCAGGTGCCCGGGGGGGGACTCAGATGCGAGGGGGGGCTTACTATCCTCCTCACCATCAGCAGCAGCAGCATCATCAAGTTCCTCCATTTTGTTGAAAGAGGCGGAGGAGAGGGAGGACGGGGAAGATCCAGTCTCATGTAGGGTCCTGGCGTCCGTAAAGTTGCCTAGCATGATATGTTTTCGGATGTCTAAACGAAGAAACAACTGCATGACCATGAATTTCCCAGAGCTCCGCGCGGACATCTTGGATGGGCGCTGGACACCCCTGCTTGGCGCGCGGAGCGCGCCAGTGGCGGCGCCAGAGGCGCCGCCAGATTGTCACAGCGCCGATCCAAGAAATCTGAGCATGACCTCCAACAGCGTATGCTTATGCCGTTTCTGCTCCGAGAGTGGCGGGTCGGGGGGGAGGGGGCTCCTTGCACAAGGACAAGCACGACCGAGGCGCCAGCGCGCCCGCGCGCTCTTTCCCTCGTGGAGGCGATGCCCATTTAGGCGCAGCGGCCACAGCTCGGTGTCCACTGAGGCATCCGACGAGCCGCGCGCTCTGCTCGGCCACTGCTGCGCTCGATGAGCCTCGGCACGCGTGTCAGCGCCAGCGTGTGCCTGCCCACCGGAGCCCTTCAGCACGAGACAGGCGGCGCAATGAGGGCCCTGGGACACACAAATAAATACACACAAATAAAAAGATTCCCCATATTTTCCCATATTTTCTAGGTCTTTGTCTTCCCCCCCACTTCCCATATGTTCCCATATTTTCCAGGGAGTCGACGATTAATTGTGTCTGTGTGTTTCTTTCCCTCCTGAACCTTCTGCGCGGTATCGGCGGAGCTGGACGCGTTCAGAACATGCTGGGCTGACACACGTCCCAGTGATCATCGATGGTCACGGGACTCCGAAGAGGCGGCGGCCGTTCGAAACGAGAAGCACAGGCGGGTGCCCCCCTCAGGACGCAAGCGCAAAAAGGTGCTCGTTAGCGGCCCTGGCCCAACTCATGTGGCGGGCCAGTGGCCCGAAATCGATTCGACGCCGGCGCCAAGAGACGGAGGAGGAAAAATCTGGACTCGGAGCTCCGCGCGAAGTCCCGAAAGCTGATTCCCCAAACAGCGCTTGCACGGAAGGTTGTGGATGCCATGACAACGGATACTCTAACAATCCGATCTTTGAATTAAAGATGTGCTTAAAATGTGTAAAACATGTTCGAGCATGTTCCAAACATGAGTTTCACCTGTAATGAACATGTTTGACACATCTTCTAGACATCTGGAAATTATTTGGCAGCATGCCTCCTCTCCGCTACACGACTTCCACAAACGTCAGGGCTCTGGCCTCTCAGTGAAGGAGCTGGCTTGGCATGCCGGGTGTGCGCCACGCTGCCGCCCCTGGCCGCCTCGTGGGGGCGCCTCGTGGAGGAGCCTCGTGGAGGCGCCCCGTGGGCGGCCTCCGCGCGTGGAGCGCCCCAGCGCTGCCGCCCCGCGGGGGGGCAGGATGCCGAGGCTGTGCCCCGCTGCCGCCCGCGGCCGCCCGGTGGAGAGGCCCCGCGCAGGCCTCCCAAAGGGGCGCGCTTTCGGTGCGCCCGGGGCGGGCTGCCCGAAGCTGCGCCACCGCCGCGCCGCCCCGCGGCCGCCCCGCGGCCGCCCCGCGGGCGCCCCGCGGGGCGCCCCGCGGGCGCCCCGCGCTCGGGGCCTGCGCGGCGCGGCTCTCGCCACGGAGCTCACACCGCGGAGCCTGCACCGACGCCGACGGCACGGAGAGATGGCCAGCGCACCTCGCACCGGCTGCACATCGCACGGGCTTTCGCCTCCACGGCTCGCACCGCGCAGCTCACGGGACACGGCGCTCACCGCACAGCGTGCGCCGCACAGCCCCGACCTCCACACAGCGCACTGCCTGGTGTCGACGCTGGCCGACACGTCTGGTCGGCGGCGAAGGAGGACGCCAACGCGTTCGGTCGCCCGGCAGGCCGCGCAGGGCAGAGGCCCACCCGAAGAGCGGAAAAAGAGAGGGCGGCCGCGGAGGAGGAACGCAGCAGGGCAGAACCTAAGCGTTGCTTCTCGTTTTGCTTTCGTTCTGATGTTCGTTTTGCTCCACATGCTTTCATGTACCTCCCTGCCAAAACTACACGAGCGCGCTCCACTACTCGCAAAGTAGCTACTCGCAAATGGCCTGGATCCCCCGCGGGGAATCTGCGCTACATTACGCCAAAACAGACATGTGCTGTTCGGACGTTTGGAAGCAGGCACTTTGCGAGTAGTGGAACGCGCTCGGGAAGAGAACAGCAAAAAAAAAACGAAGTCCCGCAAAACAGCGTTTAGGTGTAAGTCGGGCATGTCCCTCTACAGGAGGAATATTCAGAATAGTCAGAAAATAGTCTGGGGACGATGTTTCGACTATGTTTGAAGATGTTTGGGGCATCTTCTTACTATTTCTTATTTTTCGTCGACAACCCCCCATGCAGGGGGGGACAGGCCGGACTTCAGTTTAGGTCCAGCCCTGGAACGCCGGGGGAGGCCTCGGGCGCGGAGAGAGCCCTCGCCACGAGGGGGGGGCCCAGGCGGCCTCGGGCACGGCCGGAAGGCCGTGTGCACCGGGAGGGCCACGCCGCGCCGGCTGGCAGGCGGGTGCCTCTGGCGGCAGCTCGCGGCAGCCTCCCACGCCGTCTTCGGCGGCGAGCGAGGGGGGGAAGCGAGGAGAAGGGCTTCTCAGAAGGCGGCGGGACTTCTCAGGGGCCCTCGCGCCTTCTAAGGAGTCATTCTGTCTCCGGGGAGGGCTTCGAGAACCTCTCAGAAGGCAGGATACCTCCGAGCCTTCTGAGAAGTCCTTCTCCTTCTCACTTCCCCCCCTCGATCGTCGCCGACCCATGCCATCTTGTTGGCTCTTGCGACTCGACGCCAGTCGAAGCTGAATCGACGCCGATCGGCGCCAGATCGACGCCAGTCGACGCCAAATCGGCGCCTCCTCGTCGATTCCCAGAAGCGCTATCGCACGCTCGTGCGCCCATGCGCTCTCCAGACGGGCCACCGAGGACACATGAGGCTCCCACGATTTGCCACCGAACTCTGCTGTTCCTTCGGGTGTTTCTTGAAGTGCACCTGGCCCAGGGTGCCACAACGATTTCCCAGGAGCCCAGAGGGCCCCAGGGGCTAATAGAGCGAAAAGCTTGGGGCATGTTGGGCCAGGGGCACCTTTAGCAACAGCCGACGTCTCCTTCCTCGAAGGGACGCGTTTCTTGTTCGCCGCCATAACGGGCGTATGGGGGTAGGGGAGGGGGCATAACGTAGCACCCCTCCACCAGACTGTGGTGCCAGACGCACTGCGGCAGTGCCCGGGACGCACTGAGGGGTGGAGCCTTACGTTATGGGGGGGAGGGGAGGGGGCATCACGCGCGTCATGGCCCAGAGGGTAAAATAAAACACGCTCAAGGTGTCCCTTGCCCAGGATATGTCCGCAGGATGCCCGCGGTGGCCTCTAGAGCACCCCTCGCGAGGCCCAGAGGGCCCCAGGGGCTCTCTAAGATGGCCCAGAAGGGCTGGCTTCGGAGGAGGAAAAGGATGCCGATGCCGCTGTTCGTCCTCGAGAGATCCCTTACCGTCACAGCCAGACTTTCCTCGAAATGCTTGGGCGCGCGTCATGGCCCAGAGTGCGGAAAAACACTGGAGCCTTCGGTGGCAACTCACGGGAGCCTTCCATGCCATCTTGTCGGCTCTTGCGAATCGACGCCCGCCGACGCCAGTCGACGCTAACCGACGCTGAATCGACGCTACTCGACGCAAGCCGACGCTCTAAATCGGCGCTATCTCATCGACTCCCAGACGCTCATCGACGCGAATCGACGCTGATCGGGTCGGGCGAAAGGGGGGGATAGCAAAGGGGGGGGTTGAGAATCAGCTCACGTAGCTGATTTTCCCATCGCCTCCCGGCGCCGGAGGGAGCTATGTATCGAGGAATGGGCCCCTCGGTGAGGCCGAAACCAGCTGCATGCAGCAAATTTCGTAAACCCCCCCTTTCCCAATCCCCCCCTTGCGTCCGGCCCGAGCTGAAGACGGAATTCCGAAGGAAGGCCCCCGTGACTTGCTGCCGGAGGAGCCCCACGGCGCGGCGCTCAGTGCGTGCCCGCGTGGGCCTCGATCCACGGCGGCAGGTGGCCGGCGCCAGGCTCGCCGCCAGCGGGCCGCGCGGCCTCCGCCGGGCCGCGCGCCCGCGGCGGCGGGGCCGCGGCGCCGGGCGCCTGCGGCGTCGTCGAGAGCCTGCCGCGGAACTGCATCGGCGACACCTCTTTCGACAGACACATCCTCCTCCTCCTCCTCCTCCTCCTCCTCCTCCTCCTCCTCCTCCTCCTCCTCCTCCTCCTCCTCCTCCTCCTCCTCCTCCGCCTCCGCCTCCGCCTCCGCCTCCTCCTCCTCCGCCTCCTCCTCCTCCGCCTCCGCCTCCTCCTCCTCCTCCTCCTCCCCCTCCTCCTCCTCCACCGCCTCCTCCTCCTCCACCCAAAGGAGGAAGCAGATCGGGCAGGGCTGATTAGCAGACGCCCAGGGCCGTGCAGTAGAAACGCCAACGCGATCGGGTCTGGGTGGCTCTTCCTACCTTGGCTCTCGTCGGCTACACGCAAGAGTGATGACCCTGGGTAAGAGCGACCTTTGGTGCGCGGCTTTGGGGTGGCCGCGGGGGGGAGGGCAGGGGGGGGAGGGCAAAAACCCAGGCGCGCAAGGCGTTGCTGTCGCATCGCGCTCGGCGATCGGGGGCCACTCTTACGTATAGTCGATCTTGGCGGCGCGCACGAAGGGGGCAGGGGGGAGGGGGGAAGGCTGCTTAGAAGGAGGCTGCTTCGTAGAAGGCGCTGGCCGTACATCTGTAGGCGATGCCCGCGCCTTCCGAGAAGCAGGGGTGCTTCTACGAAGCCTTCCCCCTGCCCCATTAACCCACCTCTGCGCGTGGCTGGTTGGAGGCCTGGGGATGGGCACCAACACCAACAGAGGGGGTGGGGCCTCCACCAGGGGAAGGTGATCTTGGATTTGGGTGTCCGTGGCAATGCTCTGGCGTCCTGGGAAGCCCGAATACTACCGCCAGCACCGAGATCGGGAGCATCTTCCATGGGTGGAGGCACACCGCCATTGTTGGTATTAGTGTCAGCCTCTAGGCCTCCAAGAAAAGAGACGGGTCTCACGCGAGACGTCATAGCGACCTTACGCGGTGGCTTACGCGGGCCGCCTGCGCGGTACGCTGCGCTGGAAACGAGGACGCGCACGCGCGACCGTGCGCAGGCGGCTTACGCGCGAATGTCCGCGCAGTCGATAGAGGAAGAGAAGACCGCACAAGCATGAGCTTTCGACGGCCCGCGCAGATTCAAGCAGTCCGCGCGGACGGTCGAAGGTTTATGCTTATGGCGCTGTTTCTTCCTCGAGCCGACCTGAGGAGCAAGGATACACGCCGGTCGGAAGAAGTAGGAAGAAACATGAAGTAGGAAGGCGGATCAAGTAGATTGGGTTCGGGCCCGCCCAAAGAATAACAAGCAGCAGCCAAACCATCGATTTTTGAAGTAGGAAGGCGCTTGAAATAGATTGGGTTCTGGGAATCCAGAATTACCTACTTTCCACGACCAGCGTGTAGGAGGGAACTGGCCCTGAGGAGGGGGCGGAACATCGACCTCGGACCGGCGACACCTCGCCGATAGCTCGGCGAGGGGCCCCCCGCGCGCTCCTCGGGCGGGGCGGGCGCTCGGGCCCCCATCGGCGATCACTGTGGGCGATCGGGGGTCGCTGCGTCCGCACCTGAGCCCATATCCCCCCCTGTCGCTGCCCGATGCGAGCCCTCGACACGGGATGAGCCATCGGGCCCTTCGAGAAGCTGCCTAAGAAGCCTTCTCCAGAAAGGCACGGGCAGCGCCTCTCTCCAGCGGGGGAGTCCACCGACGGGCACCTCGAGAACCCACCAAAAAACATCAGAAAACCTCGAACCGCAAGCCCGACACTTCGGAGGCGACGACAAGGGCGAATAGCCCAAGGGCGGGCATTCCACGCATTCGCCCGGGAGCCTTGCCGAAGACATAAATCATCGGCGCCCCTGGATACATGTATTGCTCCCCCCTGGGCTATTCGCCCCCATCGTCGACTGTGAACGCTTCCCCTGGCAGTCCCCCCCCCCCCACGTCACTGCCCCAGACGAGCCCGTGTTTCTGCGTCGCCCACCTCGCGGCGGATCTCCCGGACGGACTCCCGGACAGGGCCGTCCCGCGTGCCGAGGACCCGGATCGGGGACACGGCGGACTGCCTCCCAGGGGCGCCCTGGCCGGGGGAGCAGCAAGAGGCACACACGCCCGGCCCGAGGAGGAGGAGGAGGAGGAGGAGGAGGAGGAGGCGGAGGAGGACCAGTGCAAACCTAAGACTCATAGGCTCCTACAAGGATTCATTTCCACTGAGGGAAGTGTCCCGTTGGGGACAATCGTATGAAAATCCTGACGCGTGCCAGAACACCATTCTCAGGACTTCAACGCCACGAGTCAACCTGACTGTTGCGTCTTGACGATCCTGAATCGTGCCAGAACGCCATTCCTGGAAATCCAGCACCGCGAATCAACGGAACTTTTGCGCCCTGACAGTCCTGAATCGCTGCGTAACGCCATTTCTGGTGCGTTAACCATGAGAACCAATGAAACTCTTGCAGTTTGTTTTACGATTGTGCGCGGCGCCAAGGCGAGAGCTCTCCTCCCATTTGTTCGAACGAATGCGCGCGGCGCTAAGGCGAGAGCCACATTCTGGAAGCGACCCGCCCTCAATCCGTGAAACTCTGTTTTTCACGAATGTGCGCGGCGCTGAGGCGAGAGCCATACTTTGGAAACGATCCGCCCTCAATCAGTGAAACTCTTGCAGTGCTTTATACGGATGCGCGCGGCGCTGAGGCGTGAGCCACATTATGGAAGCGACCCGCCCTCCATCTGTAAAACTATTGCCATTTTTTGCTTCAGGCTCACAGATGGTAAGGAAATCTTAGGCGAAACACCCGGCCAGCCCTTCCGACTGGTCTCGGGGTGCGAGAGGGAGGAATTATTCGCAAGGAAAGAGAATGGAGGAGGAGGAGGAGGAGGAAGAAAAGGAGGAGGAGAAGGAAGAGGGAGGAGGGAGGAGGAGGAGGAGGAGGAGGAGGGAGAAGAAGGGAAGAGGAGGAGAAGGACGAGGAGGAGGAGGAAGGAGGGAGAAGGAGGGAGGAGGAGGAGGAGGAGGAGGAGGGAGGAGGAGGAGGAGGAGGAGGAGGAGGGAGGAAGACGAGGAGGAGGAAGACGAGGAGGAGGAGGATGAGGAGGAGGGCGGAGGAGATGGAGGATGACGAGGAGGAGGACGACGACGAGGAGCTGTCAGGGCGGAGTAGCGGTGGGAGGTGGAGCCGACGGGGCGGGCCGCGGCTCCAGGCGGCGTGGCACAGGGGGGATGGGCGAAGAGGGGGGCGGCATTCCCCTGGTTGGCGGCGAGCGAGGGGGGGAAGTGAGAAGGAGAAGGCCTTCTAAGAAGGCTCGGAAGTCCCCCGGGCCTTCTGAGAAGTTTTCTGAACCTTCACCGAAAAAATATGAGAAGGCGCGACGGCTTCTGAGAAGTCCCGCCGCCTTCTGAGAGGGCCGTCTCCTCCTCATTTTCCACCCCCTCGCTCGCCGCCGACCTGAGATCTAGGCGGTACAATTTTTTCACGCCGGGCGGCTTCGCCTGGCTTCGGGTCCCTGGACCATCACAAAACGATCTGGCTCGACAGGATGCCGCAGAGGATGGGGTCCAGAGGTCTGGCCGTGGTTGTCACGATGTCGCGATGCTTCGCAACGCCGGATCTCCGGGGAGGGCCTCCCAGGCCCAAAAAAGGCGAGAACGAGACAACGGCAGCGGTGTCGGGCCGCGCCCGTGCTCGCGGGCTGAATCAAGGGGGGGGGGGGGGGGCGAGCGAGAAGAGGGGGAGGAGGGAGGGGGGACTGGGGGCAGGAGATGTGGGGCCAGTTCCCCAGAAGAGGGCCCCCCGAGACCGCCGGCAGGCCCCCAGGGGGGCCTCCAAGAGGCAGAGACTGAGCGCCTGTGCCCGCGGGCTGCGATTGGGCCTGGGGCCCTGGCCGTGACTCTTCACGAGGTTGCAGCTTGTTCGCTGCGTCGGATCTGAGGGTCCGAGAAGGGCCCCGAGTCTTCGGAGAGGACGCCTCAGCGGCTGGGAGGGCTTCTGTCAGGTCGGGCGTGTCCTCCTACCAGACAGGCATACATGCATGCATGCATGCATGCATGCATGCAAACATACATGCAAACATACATGTTTACACATATACATGCATAGATACATACATGCATGATATCATACATGCATACATGCATACATACATGCATACATGCACATATGCACGCATGCATACATGCATACAGGCATACATGCATACATGCATACATGCATACATGCATATATGCATACATGCATACATAACGTCGGTTATCTGGGGCGGGGCGCGACAGCGGCATCTTCTCCTCCGCAACCCTGGCCTGCGTGCTGAACACCTGCACCACGCGCATCGGCGACACCGCGCGCTGGGGCCCACCTCTGGCGGCACCCCAAGAGCGGCTGGCACGAGGGGATCGGCCTTCTGACAAGGCGGAGGGGCTCCTTTCAAGAGGCCCAAGGACACACAAATAAATACACACTAATAATAGGATTCCCCATATTTTCCCATATGTTCTGGGTTTTTGTGTTCCCCCCCATTTCCCATATTTTCCCATATTTCCTTGGGAACCGACGATTCATTGCGTCTGTGTTTTTTCCCCTCCTGATCCTCAGAAGGCAGGAGTCCTCTCACAAGGGCCCGCGGCTTCTCCGAAGCCCTCGCAGAAGCCGCCGGGCCCTTCGAGGCAGGCCCCGTGCCCTCTGGAGAAGCCTCCCCGGCCTTCTCAGAGCCCCGAGGGCCGACGCCGCGGAAGGACCGCCTGCACTGCAGGAGATCACGGCCAGAGCCGTAGATTCCCACCCGTCTGCTGCACACCTCGAGCGGCAATGACCCGTGAGGTCCCCCGGGCCCGGCACCAGACGAAAAATAGAGGGAAGAGAACTATGCACATACACCGACTCTGGCCAGGCCCATCCTGAGCCCAGGATCGGTGCATACGCCCTCTACCTTGGTCAGGAAGGTATATGCACCGATCCTGGGTCAAGGATGGACGTTGTCAGGATCGGTGCATGTGCATAGTTCTCTTCGCCCGAAAAAAGGCGCGGTGTGAAAAGATTGTAGCGCCAGGATATCAGGGGACCTTCGCCCCTCCCTGGCGCGCAGGGGGGAGGGGGGAAGGCTTCGCAGGAGGCTGCTTCTTCGAAGGCGCCGAGCCCTTCATTTAGGTCGGGCATGTCCTCCTACGGGCGAAATCTGGACGAAAAACTGTAAAAACTCAAAGAATAGTCCCAAAAAGAATCAAAACATGTCACACAAAAATAGATATTCTTCCTGTAGAGGGATGGGCCCTACTTAACCCTACATCTAGAAACAAGGCCCGCGCCTTCTCGCACGCAAGGTGCTTCGAAAAAGCCTTCCCCCCTCCCCCTATACCCCCCCTCTGCACGTGGCTGACCCCCCTCGCGCCCATCTCCTCTGGGTGGAGGAACAAAAAACGGCATAAACGTAAACTTTTGGCGCTCCGCGCGGACTTCTGGGATCTGCGCTGGACCCCCCTCCCCGGCTCCCGGAACGCGCCAGGGGCGGCGCCGGATGCGCCGCCCGGGGGACCCAGCGCGGATCCAAGGAACCCGCGCGGAGCGCCAAAAGTTTACTCTGGGTTTCTTAATCAGCGTGGGGGGATACCCCCCGACCCGACGGGGGTCCACCTCGCCTCGCCGTCGCGCCGCAACGGGGGTCGAAACGCCTTCGGCGCGCGGCGGCTGCCCGCGATGGGGGTCGATGTGGGGGCTATCGGCGGGGGCGACTCCCCCCCGACGCTCATGAAGAAACTCGGAGTATGCTCATGCCGTTTTCCTCCCTTGACTCTCGGGTCGGGCGAAAGAGGGGATAGCAAAGGGGGGGGGGTGAAAAATCAGCTCACGCAACTATAACTGACTCTCCCCGCGCCTCCCGGCGCCGGGAGGCGCCCATGCATCGAGGAATGGGTCCGGCGGCGGGGCCGAAGCCAGCTGCACGCAGCAGATTTCGTGACCCCCCCTCTCCCAGGCCCCCCCTCTTAAAACAGGGCTAGGATCGGGATAAATCGCTCCAGAGCGTTCCGGAGCGCTCTCAGAGCGTTCCGGAACGCCCTCCAAACCCGCCGATTCTCAGAGATTTCGAGTTATCCCGATCCGATTTTATCCCGATCTTAGCGTCGTTTTACCTCTCCCAGGCCCCCCGAGGCTCGGGGGCGCCGCCGCCACCTGCGTGCTCCGAGAGCCGCATGGGCGACGCCTGCCGGGGCGTGCCCTCGGCCGGCCACCGCAGCGGCGTGGCCGCGGAGGAGCGCCCGGCGACGGCCTCCGCCGGGGGGCGGGCGCGCGGCGCCCTCGCGCCGCGCAGAATGAAGTCGGGCGTGTCCCCCTACAGGGGGATCTTCGGCGAAAAAGAAGAAACGAGAAACACTCAAGATACTCAAAACATGATCGGACAAAGACCCAAAAGATAAGCCCCTGGCTATGTCTCTCTACTGTGTTTGAATATGCCTCCTGCGGAGGGACGGGCCCGACTTAAGCGCAGAATCGCGACGGAAAAAGAGGAACAAAACAAAAAACAAAAAAACAGCATGAACATAAACTTTTCAGTGCAAGAAGGGAGGAGACGAGGAGGAGGGAGAAGGGCCAGATGGATGACGAGGCGACAGCCCAAACGAGGCTGCGCGCCTCGAGCTTTACCCAGCACGCGTCATGTACGAAGCAGAGCTCGGTGCACGACCTGGCAGCTCCGCTGTACCACACTGCCAGCGAGCACCGAGAGCACAAACCGCTTTTCGAGGTCCACGCAGGCCTGCGCTGGATCGAATCGCGAAGTCGCCTCGGATAGGAACTGGCTCGCATCGCCAGCTTATCGCCCCGAATCGGATCGAAATCGGATCGCCGCGAGGGGCTCTGGCTGGCCCTGGCCCACGCCACTGGCTAGAACGAACGCGAATCGAATCGGATTCGCGGCCCCAGCCGGCGAGAATCGAACGGCATCGAATCGGATCGTGGGCGGCCCTGCCACGCGGGTTTCTTGGGCCTGCGCTGGACCACCTTGCCTGGCGCGCGGGGTGCGCGCCAGCGGCCGCGCTGGAGGCGCCGCCGGGGGGTCCCAGCGTAGATCCAGGAAATGCGCGCGGAGCGCCAGAAAGCTGATGCTCACGCTGCTCTGTCGCCTTCGAGCTTGGCAAGTCTGCGTGCCTCAGATCGCACGCCTTTGCCCTGTTCGGCCCCCGGGGGCCCCCCTGCCGGGCCCCGGGGCCGTCCAAACAGACAGCCCAGGGCCCTCGCGCCGTGCAGATACGCGACGGACAGCGCTCGGTACTGTTTCGGCCTCGGGGGGCCTCTGGGCAGCTCCTGGGAGGTCTTCGTCGCAAGAGCGAGCAAGGGCTACTATTGATCGACAAGCGCGTTCCACTACTCGCAAAGTAGCTACTCGCAAATGGCCTGAATCTGCTGCGGGGGATCCACGCTGTTTTACATAGGAAGACATGTGTTTTCGGACGTTTGCGAGTAGGCACTTTGCGAGTAGCGGAACGCGCTCGGTGAATTGAGCCCGCTTCAGGGCCCACTAAGCCCGATTTAGCCGGAGCAGGCCCAGGATCAAGCCGCATTGGACTGTATGACACGGGATTCAGCGTAATTGAGCAGAAGTAGCCCTGATCAGGCAAGTTCTCGACCACGGATAGATCAGCGAGGATTCTGAATCAGACCTCCCAAGAGTTGCGTCGAATTGCAGGGACCCGGCACCATCAAAAAACTTCTCGCGGGGTGAGGAGCCTGTCCTGGGGAAGGGGTTGGAGGCCTCCCAGATGGGGTCCGAGTAGATGGGGTCGGGGGATCGCGCCGCATCGGCGACGTCGCCAGTGCATCGGTGCCGAGACAAGGGGGCTCCACCATCGAGCTGCATCGGCGATGCATCGGCGATGCGACGCGATCCTCCGAACCCCATCTATAGAGGAACAAAAAACGACACAAACATAAACTTTCGGAGGTCCGCGCGGATTTCTACGGGCGGCGCCAGAGGCGCCGCTTGGGGGGGGGCCAGGCGCGGATCCAAGAAACTCGCGCAGAGCACCAACAGTTTCTGGTCATGCCGTGGCTTCTTCTTCGAATCTGCTCGGACCCCATCTGGGAGGCCCAGAGGGTCCAGACCTCTGGGGTCCACTTCGTGAGAGGAGAAACAAAAAAAACATAAAAATAAAACACACACCCAACAAAAAAAACAAAACAAACAAAAACAAAAAAAACGGCGCGACGGATGTCCGGGGACCCGAGGCGGCCTCCACCGACGCGGGCGCAGGCTGCGCCGCGGGCGCGGCCGCCGAGCCTGGGAGAAGAGAGCAAAAAGAACCGCGCGCAGGACGGCGAAGGGGCCCCCCGGGAGGCACAAACAGGTAGACACGTGAGCATTTCCTGCTTCGGCGTGTCGACATTGGGCGGAGGGGAGGGGGGGAGGGGGGGCGGGGGTCCGGCTCCGGACCTCTGCTTCCTGGCCCCAGGGAGGCACAGACTTTGCTCCGTCGGCGGCGAGGCAGAGGGACTGCGCTGGCGGAGAGGGCGTTGGTGAGGTAAACGGCCGCGAATCAGGCCGCGGTGCACGAGGGCGGGGGAGGAGGACGCCCGGCGATGACGAGAGGGAAGGGAGACACAAACCAGCAGACATGTGAGCGACGATCAGAAAAGGGGTCTTGCGCGAGATGACACAGCGACCTTACGCGGCGGTTTGCGCGCCAGCGCGGCACGCTACGTTGGAGACGAGGGCGCTTACGCGCGATCTTGCACGGGCAACTTCCGCGCCAATGCTGGCGCAGACGACCCCGTTTTTTTTGCGTCGCTCATGTGAACGGTTTCTGCTTCGGCGTGTCGACAGTGGGCGGACGGGGATGGGGGAAGGGGGGGATCTGGCTCCGGACCTCTGCTTCCTGCGACTGTTTGCACCTTTGCACTTCCTGAGATAGACATGCGGGCGACGATCAGAAAAGAAATCTTGCGCGAGATGACACAGCGACCTTACGCGGCGGCTTGCGCGAGCCGCCAGCGCGGCACGCTACGTTGGAGACGGCTTACGCGCGACCTCACGCGGGCAACTTACGCGCCAATGTCGGCGCAGACGACCCCGTTTTTTTGCGTCGCTCATGTGAACGGTTTCTGCTTCAGCGTGTCGACATTGGGCGGAAGGGGGGGGGAGAGGGGCGTCTGGCTCCCGACCTCTGCTTACTGCGACTGTTTGCAACAGTGCGTCCTAGGGGGGAGACTCCACCTGCTTGAGACAGGCGCAGACAACAGCCAAGATCTACTCCATGGGGGGGGGAGGGGGTGCGAGGGCCTGCGCAGATCGGCAAAATAACAAGAGTAAGAAAGCGATCACCATGGATTCCTGGATTCCCGATATCTTGCCATACTCCTCCCTGGATTGTCTTCTTCCACCATGTTCCAATAATTCTAAGAGACATCAGAGATTCTTTACGGTTGTGTCTATTTTCTCCCCTGGAACACAAACTTTCGAAGCTCCGCGCAGATTTCTGGGATCGGCGCTGAGCTCCCCTTCCCTGGCGCGCGGAACGCGCCAGGGGAGTCGGGGGAAGGCGCTCGGAATCGCCGCCGGGGGGGTGGGTCCCGCCAAGGAAAGAACTTCGCGCGGAGCTCCGCAAGCTCATTGCGTGTTGGCCCTGTGATCGAGATCTTCCGCAGCCACAGAACTCTTCCGCCTGCTAGAAGCATCCATCCGCGACATCGAGAGCGCCGAAATCTGCTCATTGGTCGAACCAACCAAAGAAAAATCCAAATATTTCGTTCATGCCATGAGCCTCGGGAGCCCGCGGCGCCTTGCGCCGAGGGCTCGCCCGCGCCTGGGGAGAGTCAAAAAGGCACCGACACCGGTGTTCCCCAGGCCTCTCCTGGGGCGCACATGTATGGTTGACCCGAACGGGGGTCCAGCTGAAAAGGGGTGGTGCAGTAGATTTGGGACACATGTACTGCGCTGGACAATTGTGTCGCATTGTATTGCAACCAATGTATTCCACGCGAACCTCCGGCAATGCATTTGCGCCCAGGCATATGTTGCACGCCCAAAATCTATTGCAGCGCACAAATCTGTTGTACCAGATCCGCCTGCCCCCTTGTGGGGCCACCAGGCTGCGAGGCGCGTGATTCGCAGTTTCCTGTACCAGTTGTAGTTTGTAGTTTCCAGTGTTACAGTTCTGCTTCTTGCTGGTTACTGTAACTAGTTGACTTCTTGCTGGTTACTGTAACTAGTTGATTGACCGCGCGAGGGGGGGGGAGGCCCAAACGGGATTTTTAGCACCCCTGGGCGCGTTGTCTGAATTGCTGGGGGGGCTCGAAATCGACACCCCTCACGCAGATCCGCGGGGTCAGGGTCCAAAAACACATGGGATTTGCCACATTTCTGAAATTCGGTGCCACCCCTCACGCAGATCCGCGGGGTCAGGGTCCAAAAACACAAGGGATTTGCCACATTTCTGAAATTCGGTGCCACCCCTCACGCAGATCCGCGGGGTCAGGGTCCAAAAACACATGGGATTTGCCACATTTCTGAAATTCGGTGCCACCCCTCACGCAGATCCGCGGGGTCAGGGTCCAAAAACACATGGGATTTGCCACATTTCTGAAATTCGGTGCCACCCCTCACGCAGATCCGCGGGGTCAGGGTCCAAAAACACATGGGATTTGCCACATTTCTGAAATTCGGTGCCACCCCTCACGCAGATCCGCGGGGTCAGGGTCCAAAAACACAGGGGATTTGCCACATTTCTGAAATTCGGTGCCACCCCTCACGCACATCCATCGCAAGGCGTGGTAACCCAAACTGCGAGTACTCCCTCGGCCCTTTAATCCCAAGGTGTGGTAACCAAGCTCGTAAACCATACACGTCTTACCAATCGCCCTGTGTGGTAACCCCTCTTGTGATCAGTTGGTTTTGCCGATTGCGAATCGGCCTCGCATGAAGTTCCGATACTGCTGCACGACAGCGCCAAAGCCTCATGACTTAGCTCTTCCATGGCCCATTCTCTGAGAGAGGGGGCCGGCGGCAGGGGGCGAAGCCCTTACGGATATATTGCACCACCCCCTTGTAGCTGGACCCCCCTGTGGGTCAACCAGTACTCTCTGACACAGACTTCAAAGCAGATCCTGGCGCTGCATTTTTTCCAACACCTGGCGTGTTCGCCCCGTCTCGGGCCAGGGGCCATCACAGGTCAATCTGGCCCGCAAGATGCAGGCAGAGTGCGAAGCTCCGGTCGCGACGTTTCGCGGCGCTGCGATTTCCCGCAACATCAGATCATCTCAGCGGAGGGCCTCCCGGGGAGCCCGTTCCCTATCCCCACTGACGTGGTTTCGGCCCCAGCTGCCGATTCATATCCCTTGTTGGGGATGTGGGCTTCAATCCCCAACTGGGGGGTGGGATGGTGGGGCTGAGATGCCATGGCCTGGTGGGCATGGGGATTGGTTGACCAATACGACAGGTTCGTGCCGTGTCGACCCAGGCGTTGGTTTCTGACACCGCGGGGATCGCTCAACCTTGAGAGATCGGCCGTTTCCGAAACGTCAGATCGTTCAACACCGACCGACTCTGGGTCGCCGGCGGCGCTCCACGTCGAACGCCGGCGGCGGGATCGCCGCTAGCCAACACGACGCGAACCTACTGTATCGGTTTCCTCCTCTGATAGGTGGCGACATCCGAATCCTACCCCGACCAACCATCGATAATCCTGGATCGATGGGAGGCGGGGTTCGGGGTTCGGGTTTCGTCACGTGTTCGACGAACTCCGAAACCTAACCCCGCCGCCCACCCAGAGGCCGCCCTGATAGGGGTCCGAATACAGTCGGCCTTGATTGGACAGGACACGCGAGAGGACACAAGACCCTTCCGAGGGCCACATCGCAATAGGAGTGTAAGAAGGCACGTGTCGCGAGGCACAGGACACAAGGGTACCCTTGAGCTGGCAGGGTCGACCTACTAATCTGGGCCGATTATAGATTGGGTCGGAGGATCGCGCGGCATCGCCAGCGGCGGTGCATCGGCGAAGCCGGCGTGGAGAAAACCGGGCTCCACATCGAGCCGCATTTGTGAAGCCTCGGTCCCATCTACTCGGACCCCATCTAGGAAGCCTAGACCATCGATCAGCTCTGACCAGCGCGCAGAAAGGATTCATCCAAAACCTGTTTCTTCCGCAGGGTCGCGCGGACCGTTGCCAACAGACCGTTTTCGACTGCACGGGGAATGCTTCGCCTGGAAGACCGTGGCTCGACTCCGCCGCGCATCGGCTGCGGCGCGTCGCCACGAATCGTTGCATCGGCGAGGGTGGGCTTCGGATTTCGCCGCCGATCTGCGCGCCCGTGCCCGCGGGCTGCGAGCCGCCGAGCTGGGGCAGCGGGCTCAGCGGCGAGGCCGCGGGCGCGCTCCAGGCCGACGGCGGGCCGGTGCCGCCCGGGGCGGCCCGCCCGCCCGGGCCCAGCGCGTGGGGGCTCACCGGCGCGCTGGGCGCGACCAGGGCCCTCTCGAGCTGCGCGATGCGCTTCTCCCTGTCCTGGAGGGCGCCCATGAAGGGGCCCTGGGACACACAAATAGATACACACAAATCAAAGGATTCCCCATGTTTTCCCATGTTTTCTGGGTTTTTGTCTTCCCCCCCACTTGCCACATTTTCCTATATTTTCTGGGGAATCGACGATTAATTGTGTCTGTGTGTTTCTTTCCCTCCTGAGCCCAGGCCTCCCACGGTCCCAGCGGTCTGGGCGATCTGCAGTCGTTCGCACGAGAGGGTCGGCGGCGCCCCCCCGGAGGGGTGGCGCGAAGGGGGGGGGGCGGGGACTCCCCGAGGTCCTGGCGGTGCCACCTTTGCACCCCGGGCGGCCTCACCCAGCTTCGGGCCCAGGGGCCATCACGGATCAATGCGGCTGGAGAGATGCCGCGGAAAGACGGGGTCCGGGGCCCCCGCTGATTTTTCAGCGCAACGTCGGATCAAGTGTGACAAAAAGTGTGACTGCAACACTCAAAGTGTGATCATAAGAGGACTCAAGTGCTTGCTTGCATGAAAAACTCAAGTTCTTTAACAAATGTGAGCTTTTATCACTGTTTTTCCCGAACCCTCCTGTGTGTTGGGTCCTCGTTTTGAATTCGCAGCGCCGCGCGTCTCATTCACTCCATCCCTCCTCCTCCTCCTTCGCAGAAGATCCCCTCACATTTTACTCAGACTGTGCGGGTTCGATTGAGTGTGCGGTGAATCCAGGCGTGGCGCTCGACCCCATGAATTCTAGAGGGCACTCTTGGGTCCGCTGGTGTGAAGGGATCGGCCACCAGGCGTCTGTTGTAAAGGTCAAGGCGCATCGTGCGCGCTCCTCGGCCACCAGCTTTGAAGATGATTGGCTGATCCTCGGCAATCAGATGGCGGACCGCTGGGCGAAAAAAGGTGCTCTGAGGTGGTCGGTCCCCCCCCCCACAGCAGATCGCCTTTGTACAGGGGGTCGAGGCCATGGCCCACGATGTCTCGAGATGGCATGCGAGGGCCCAACAGCTGATGGTTGATGGGGGTTTCGTCGACTCTGATGGGGTTGTTGGGACCTCGGATAACACATTCGAGCTCAGCCCTTTCGAGTGGGAGCCCCTGGCCAATGCGGCTTGTGAGGAGGGGATGGAGCCGTTTGCGGAGGCCCCAGGAGTGGTTCCTGTCGGGGGATCTGCGTCCTCGGCCTCCCTGCCGCCTCCTCCGCCGCCGCCGCCCTCTCGTTCCTCCCCGTCTGCTGCAGCTGCGGGAGGTGATGAGGCTTCAGGAGTGCTCTGGGACGCCTTGGGCTTTCAATCGTCACTCGGTCGTCAAGGCGTCGTCTGTGCCCTTGCTGAGAGGGCGGAACCCGAGCCAGATGTTCTATTTTGTAAAGTCTGCGGGTCCTCGGTGCATAAGAATGTTCGGTCAGGTGAGGGGCTGGACGGGGTGTCCCGTGGGAGGGAGGCCCCAGGACTGCGGACTCAGCGTTCCCTCCTCCGCCAAGGGCTCGTGCCAAGGCGCCTGAAGGCGAGGATCGTGGACGTCCGCGCCCCCTCAGGTGTGGACATCGAGGCCTCGGCCACCCGCTTCCCCTCCCTCGCTGGAGGCGTGCGGGGGCAGGAGGCAGGAGGTGGGGACGAACAGTCGGTGAGTGCTCCAGCGGCCTTTGAGGTCAAGTATGGCACTAGCGTGCCGCAGCTAGACGACAGGCAGGTCGCTCTGTTGCACGGTGTTGATTCCCTTTCGGCTGTGGTGGACTTTTCCAGATCCCTGGGGAGGGGGGAGCCAGAATTGTTTGAGGAGCCTGCCGAGTGATAGGCCTGATGCTCTGCGGAGAGGGGGCCCTGCCCCATGTAGTCAGCACACTCAGCACACATCCTCATCATCCTCCTCCTCCTCCTCATCATCATCATCATCATCACCATCAGCAGCAGCAGCAGCAGTAGCAGCATCCGCATGGTTTCTCGGGTCACCCCTCACACGGTTCGAGGCCCCACAGGGAGGTCCACCAGAGGCCCAAGTGGCAGCATCCGCACAGTTTCTCGGGTCCTTTCTCGGGTCAGCCCTCACACAGTTCGTGGCCCCACAGGGAGGTCCACCGAAGGCCCAAGTGGCAGCGTCCGCATGGTTTCTCGGGTCCATTCTGGCACACCCCTCGCACGCTTCGTGGCCCCACAGGGAGGTCCACCGAAGGCCCAAGTGGCAGCATCCGCATGGTTTCTCGGGTCACCCCTCACACGGTTCGTGGCCCCACAGGGAGGTCCACCGAAGGCCCAAGTGGCAGCGTCCGCATGGTTTCTCGGGTCCATTCTGGCACACCCCTTTCACGTTTCGTGGCTCACAAGGAGGTCCACCGAAGGCCCAAGTGGCAGCATCCGCATGGTTTCTCAGGTCCATTCTGGCACACCCCTCACACGTTTCGTGGCCCCACGAGGAGGTCCACCGAAGGCCCGAACTGCAGCGTCCGCAGAGCCCGAACCCAAACGCCCGAACCCGAACCCAAAACTCAAAACCCAAAAACCCCGAACCCGGAACCCGGGCCCCAAACCCCGGACCTCGGACCCCGGAACCCAAAACCCGGAACCCGGAACGCGGAACCCAGAACCCAGAACCCAGAACCTGGAACCCGGAACCTGGAACCCGAAACCCAGAACCCGAAACCCGGAACCCAAAACCCAGATTCAGGAATCCGGAATCTGCAACTCGGAAATCGGAGGCCGGGACCTGGAACTCGAAACCCCGAACCCAAAACCCAAAAACCGGAACCCGGAACCCGGAACCCGAACTTGAAACCTGGAACAACAAACCCAAAACCCGCAAATCGAAACTCGAACCCGGCCCAGAACCCAGGACCCCGAACCTGGAACCCAGAACCCAAAACCCGGAACCGATTCAGGAATCCCGACTCCGAAATGCGGAATCCAAAACACGGAATTCGGAATCTGAACCCAAAACTCGAAATCCCGAACCCGGAATCCAAAATCTGGACCCCGGAACCCGGAACACGGAATCCTGACCGGGAATCCGGAACCCGGAACTGGAGCAAGAAACCCAAAACCCGAAACCAGGAACCCCGAACCCGGAGACGGGAAGACGGTTAGGACCTTTATCTGATCATCTGGCGGGGCTGGGATACCGCGTGGCCCACGGGGGATGGGAGCGGGTACAACGAGGCTGGCCTGTGTCGCCCTGTTGTAGGGAAACAAGCTCTATACACCGACGCTTTGTCCGACCCTGCGCTGAAATTCGCACAGGAACGCGGATCCTGGTGTATACGGGATCCTGGTGTATACATTTGTCGCTGTTTCCATTGGAAAACTGGGGAGAAGCATACACCACACCACACCGACGTCGTCCCTGCCCCTCAAGAAGTCGTGGGATTGAGACAAAACCCGCCACTGGTAATGTATTTGTTCCAGTTTCCGATATCCGTCCGCTCGCCGCTCGTTCTCAAGAAGAAAGGACGGCAAGAGCATAAATTTTTGGCGCTCTGCGCGGATCTCGTGGATCCGCGCTGGACCCCCCTCCCCGGGCGCGCCGCCGCGGGGGGCCCAGCGCGGATCCGAGACCTCCGTGCGGAGCGCCAAAAGCGAAGGGGCCCTGGGACACACACAAACAAGCAGACACGAACAACAGGATTCCCCATATGGACCCCTATTTTCTGGGTTCTCGTCTTTCCCATCCCCCCCCCCACACTTCCCATGCGTTGCTTGCTTGCCGCCCGCCCGGCGTCCTGGACGGACTGGATCACCGTGTTCAGCTCGGCGTTGCGCTTCGCGTGCGCGGCCACCTCCGCCTCGAGCTCCGCGATGCGCGCGGCGCGGGCGGCCTCTCCGGGAGGGCGGCGGGGGGCCCCCGCTCTCCTCGCCCCCGAGGCCCTCGCGGCCAGGGCGTCCCGGGCCGCGCAGCCCCGCGGAGGCGGGGCGGCCTCTGCGCGCACGCCCCGCGCAGAACGCGCGTCCACGGGATCGCGTGCCCAGGGAATCGCGCCTCGGCATCCAGACCGCGTCAGCGCTGCCATCGTTGTCATCGCTGGTCTCCGAATAGGCTTGCCCCATAGGAGTCCTAGCTCCATCATAAGTAACTGGTCTTTGGGACCCCCCCTCTTCCCAATGCCCCCCCTTTTTCCAATGGCACCCCCCCTTTTTCCAATTGCACTTGCTTGCTTGCTCTTGCGTGCTTGCTCTCGCTTGATTGCTCTTGCTTGCCCTTGGTTGCTTGCACTTGATCGCTGGCTCTTGCTTGCTTGTTATTGCTCGCTTGCGCTTGCGTGTTCTGTTTGCTTACTTGCGCTTGCTTGATTTTGCTCCTCCCGTCCTCCTCCGGTCCTGCTCCCGTCCTGCTTTCGTCCTCCTCCCATCCTCCTCTCGTCCTCCTCCTGTCCTCCTACCTATTTGGAGTCAACGCTGGGTTATGTTATCGTTGTGATCGTTGTCGTTGATCGTTGTGATCGTTGTCGTTGTGATCGTTGCGATCGTTGTGATCGTTGTGATCGTTGTGATCGTTATCATTATCATTATCATTACCGTGTTATCGTGTTATCGTTGTGATCGTTATTATTGTTGTAATCGTTGTCGATCGTCGGCGTGGGCGTGGATCATGTTCGCTGCTGGCGATCCCACCCATTAGAGGCCTCCCAAGTGGAGTCGAGCAGATGGGGTCAGAGGATCGCGCCGCATCGCAGACACATCTTCGATGCATCGCCGATGCATCGGCGACGCCGGCGATGCATCGGCGCCGTCGGCGTGGAGAAGATCGGGCGTCCCATCGAGCCGCATGGCCGATGCGTCGGCGATGCGCCGCGATACTCTGACCCGATCTACTCCGACCCCGTCTGGCGTAGATAGGAGGCCACATGTGAACCCCGCCTCCCCCCTTAGAAACCGCGGGAGGGTGGGGTCGGGTTCGCATGTGGCCTCCTCGCAGACCCACGCCCCTCGACGAGGCCCGCTCAGGATTGACGTCTGGGCCCCTTCCCGGGGCCCCCCGGGGGCCAGGCCTGCGTCCCAGACCGACGCCCGACGGCCCCAGGGGGGCCCGCGGGCGGCCCACGTGCGCCGAAGACGACGAGACGAGCCTCGGTCCTCTTCGTGCGTGTACGGTTGAGATGATCGAGGTGTGCTCTCTGGGTTCCTGAATAAGCATGGCAGGGCACCCCGCCGACGGGGGTCAGCCTCGCATCGTCGTCGCGCCGCGACAGGGGGTCGGAGCGCCTGCGGCGCGCGGTGGCTGCCCGCGACGGGGGTCGATGTGGGGCTGTCGGCGGGGATGACGCCCCCCCGACGCTTACGAAGAGACTCGGAGTACGATGCCCAACAGCAGCTCTTGTTCATTTCAAATCAGACTTGCTGTTCTCGCCGCCGCGGACGTTGTTCTTTGAAGACATAGCCGCCTGCCCAACAGCGGCCGCTGTCGGTTTTGGACAACACTTGTTGTTTTGCATTGTACCCACGTGTTCCGTACCCAATTCGGACGCCCAGATATGGGGAGGGGGAGCAAAAAACGTACCGATACCACCACTCCTCAGACCTCTCGCGGGGTGCGTTCTGACCAGAAATTCGAAGCGGATCCAGCCGTGGTGACGAGGACTGAACGAGCAGCGGTATCGGTGTCTTTTTCTCGGTTGGTGGGTTCTTTCAAAGCCAGGCGAAGGCTGGCAAACCCGTGGCTGCTAACACGGAGCTCTGGGAAATTGTTTCTCTTCCGGGAAGCAGCCCGTTTACTATTTAGCGCGCCGAATTTGATTCCGGTAACTTGTTGCTCTCCTTCCGGAAGACCGTTTTAGCAGCCACGGATTTGCCATCCCTCGCCCAGCGCCCGATTATTTGGTCCTTCCATCCGTCCTTCCTTTGCTGCCCATGCGTACGTCTTTCATTCTAGCTCGATTGCGCCATGATTTGACAGATCTTGCAACGTATTGCCAAGAGAGTGGAGTTACGCCTCCGTGACCATTTGGGCTCGGAGAGGCGCTGTGTGAGCGAGCGCAGTGCCATCCATATTCTATATGTGCGGTTGCGATAGCCCGCGGTGCTGAAACAGACCTGACTCGGGCCGCATCGAAGAAAATGTTCACACAGTGTAGACTTGAATCGATCATAACAGGCCTCTGCCGAGGTACAGTCAAGGCGTATAAGAAGAATGCGCGGTAAGGGTGCAAGGGCCTTGTCAGGCCGTGTTGACGGGAAGATGCAAGGGTACCGGAAACCAAAGGGGCAAGGATGCAAAGGCAACCTTGGAAAGCTGCTCATCCTCACTACGCGCCCTGACTGTACGTCCTCCCCTGCTTACCCGTCAGTCGGAAGACGTAGGTAGATCCATGAAGTAGAAGGGCGGATAGAGCAGCTTTGGTCCAGGCCCTCCCAGAGAAGCACAGAACAGAACACGGTCAAAAGCATGTCGCTGCTTGAAGTGGGAAGGCGCCGTAGGTAGATTGTGACCTGGGCGTCCCAAGATACCTGCCCTAAACGACCAGCGGGTGTCCGTCCGCTCGCCGCCCGTTCTCAAGAACATAAACACGATCGAGGGCGGCCACGATCAAGGGGCCCAGGGGCACAGGAGGAGGAGAAGGAGGAGGAGGATGAGGGAGGAGGGAGAAGAAGGAGGAGAGGAGGAGGAGGAGGAGGAGCAGGAGGAGAGGGAGGAGGAGGGAGGAGGAGGGAGGAAGTGGGAGGAAGTGGGAGGAGGCTGCCGCTCGCCGCCCGCCGCAGACGGCAAGGGCACAAACTTTTGGCGCTCTGCGCGGACCTCGTGGATCCGCGCTGGACCCGCCCTCCCCTGGCGCGCCGCCGCGGGGGGGGGGCCTGGCGCGGATCCCAGACCTCCGTGCGGAGCGCCACGAGTGAAGGGGCCCTGGGACACACAAAGAAGTAGACACAAGTCACAGGACTCCCCATATGTTCCCCTATGTTCGGGGTTCTCGTCTTCCCCCCCCCCCACACTTCCCATATGTTCCCATAAATGTTTTCTCCTGGGTGTCGACGAGGGATTGTGTCTCTGTGTGTGTTTTCCCCTCCTGCAGAAAGTTCTGTGCTTGTGGCGTCTTTTCCTCCCTCGGCCCCTGGGCGGCCTCCTCCCCGCCCGCGGGCCCGCGGGCCACCAGGGCCGCGGGCGCCGCGGCGGCCCCCTCCGCGGCCGCCCGCTCCACGACGGCGGCCCGCTCCACGGCGGCGGCCGCCCGCTCCTCGGCGCCGCGGCGCGCCTGCTCCTCCCGCGCCAGGCGCCCCTGCACCTGCGGGGGTCCCTCTTGGGAGGAGGAGGAGGAGGAGGAGGAGGAGGAGGAGGAGGAGGAGGAGGCGGAGGAAGAGGGGGAGGAGGGGGAGGAGGAGAAGGAGGAGGAGGAGGAGGGGGAGGAGGGGGAGGAGGAGGAGGAGGAGAGGGAGGGGGAGGAGAAGGGGGAGGGGGAGGAGGACCGTGCGGTGACCTCGAAATTCCCCAAGACCTCACCGCACGGGCCGTCAGCGCACGGTTTCGGGACCTCTTGGGACGCAGGGGGGCACGCTGTGTGACGCACGGGGACACACCAATGTACTGGATGTCCTCCCTGGAGGCGCGCGTCCGACCCGAACACATAGTACATACCCATAGTGTAGTAGAGCCTTTCCCGAGCGGTGTGGCCAGAAAGCGCCCGCCACGACGCATGTACTGGAAGATTTCTCGGTGCGCGCGTCGCCCCTAGGGGGGCGACGCACATATAGTATAAGTATGTTGGGGTGACGCCGATACTACCCGCCCGTCGGGAGAACTGCGGCAGGTTCGCGTCATGCCGACTTCGGCGTTGGTTTCGGACGCCGCGGGGATCGTTCAACCTTGAACGATCGGCCGTTTCCGAAACGTCCAAATCGTTCCACGTCGAACGATTCCGGGTCGCCCGCGGCGCTCAAAATTGAACACCGCTGGCGGGGTCGCCGCCGGTCGACACGACACGAACCTGCCGTAGTCAGAAGCATGCAGTGGGAAGGCATCGAGAGTAGATTAGGCTTCCGCCCGCCCCCCGAGGACGAGGGAAGAGAAAGACCACTCCGCTCTTGAAGTAGGAAGGCACCCAAAAAAGATTGGGACATGGGTGTCCAAAAATACCGACTTCCAACAACCGGCGTGTAGTTGAGCATCTTCGTTTAACCGGCCCCTATCCCCATGGGCGTGGCCTGGGCCCCACTGGCCAATGAACCCCCTTCGAGGGGGATATGGACCGTTTCCTCCGGGTTTCGAAGGTTATGTCCCCAACTGGGGTGCTGAGGTGGTCGGGGTCTGGATGGGGATGGAGATGGGGATGGGGATCGGTTCCACGACACTGACTTGTACTGTGTGTCCTCCTTGGAGGCGCGCGTCCGAACAGAACATTATTGTACAACCATCTTGTGGTATATCGTGTCACGAGCGGTGTGGCCAGAAAGCGCCCGCCACGGACCTTAAACTCTAAGAATTCTCAACGCTCGTCGCCCCTGGGGTGGGCGAAGCACATATAGTATTAGTGTGTCGGTGTGAAGCCGATGTTTCGTCTGTCCATCATACGAAAATGTTGCTTCTCTGTTTCTTAGCAGGAGGAAGAGGCGGAGTAGGAAGAGGAGTCAGACGCTAGGATCCCAGTCGATCTGAGTTTGCCTAAGAAAAGAAGAGGAGGCGCCAACCGACTGTCGGTCAACGTGGCACCCTGTCAGCTCCTTGAGCCTGGGTGGCAAAATGGGACGATGCGACTAAACCCCTGCACCTGCGGATCTGTTGTTTCAGCCACATACGGAAGCAGGTGCTCCACAGCACTGCATCAGCATTCCGCTAAAAACACATGGGCACCCACATGTGAACCCTGCAGTTGAACATCCAGGGGGATGCGCATCCCCCAGATGTCAAACAACGTCGGCCCACCCATGACTTCCCAGAGTCAGGGGGGGGGCCAATATGGATCCCTCACTGGATGGCCCAAGCGTCGAGCTCAAATGCATCCCGATACCATATACCCGAATGGAACACGACAGAACCTAGAGGCTGCAGACGAGGGGGACGAGGAAACGGTGGCGGAAGTGAAGGAAGAGACGGTAGAGGAAGGGGACAGTGAGGGCTAGGATAAGGGCGGAGGAGGGGACGCGAGGGCAAGGAGACGAGGATGAGGACGGAAAAAACGCAAGCAAGCAAACACACCATGGTAAGAATAGCGGCTGGAATCGAAGACCAGCCAAGGAGTGCACGCTCGCAAATAGATCAGACTGCAACTTGACCTCTTCTCCTCATCCCTCTCTCCCTCGTCATAATCCTCAGTATCCTCCCCCATCCAGGCCTCTTCTCCCCATCTTCCTCATCATCCGTCTCATGTTCCTATTTCTCGTCGTCGCCACCGTCGCCGTCGTCAGCATCATCACAAACAGAATATTCCCTCGATCTACCTGATCATTCCACTTCCTCCTCATTCGCCTCTTCCTTCCATCCACCTCTTCCTCCTGCACATTGTCCTCCTCCTCCTCCTCATCCTCCTCATCCGTCCACTTTCCTTCTGAACAACTCCTCCCTGTCGCACCCGCAGACGTGCTGGCAGGGCGGGGCGACACGCGTTCCGCCTGAGGCTTGCTCACCATCCGTGATCCTCGAGCTTGGAATGTGCACCAGGTTCACAGAGGGGGGGGGGTCAAAATGCAGCTCTGGCCCTCAGCACCGCGCACACCCGTCCTCACACTCTGCAGCAGCTTCACGGATGGAGGGGGGGATCAAAGTGTGGCTCTCGCCCTCAGCGCCGCGCGCTTTCGACTTCAGAGTTTGCGGCGGCTTCGCGGATGGACGGAGGGGGAGTCAAAATGTGGTTCTCGCCGTAGCGCCGAGCACATTCATCGTGAAGGTGTGGTGTGCGACGGCTTCGCAGATTGATGGCGGTTCCTTTTCAAAGTGTGGCTCTCGCCTCAGCGCCGAGCACATTCGTCGTAAAAGTTTGCAATGAGTTCAAGGATGGAGAGTGGTTCCTTTTCAAGATGTGGCTCTCGCGCCGCGCACACTCGCCTTACAAAAACAGCAAATGTCACGGATGGAGGGCGGTTCCTTCAAAATGTGGCTCTCGACAAAGCTCCGCGTACACTCGCCTGAAACTTTGCAACAACTTCACGGATGGCGGAAGGCGTTCTCAAATTGTGGCTCTTCCCCTAACGCCGCGAACATCAAAAACATGAGTTCGTAACGATGTCACGGATGGATGGGGGATAGCTGTCAAAATGGTGGTCTCGCCTGAGCGCCGCGCATATTCGTCGTCAAAGTTAGACTCGCTTGACGGATGGAAAGCGATTCCTTTTCAAAGTGGGGCTATCGCCTTATCGCCGCGAACATCCGACTCAGATCTTGCCGCAGCTTCAACGATTGAGCACTGGTCGTTGTCAGAATGGAACTCTCGCCTCAGCGCCGCGCAGATTCGTCCATCCGCTTCTTATAAAGATGGTGGGGGGCTACTATGTTTCATAATGGAGCTCCAGCCTGAGACTTCGCCAAAGGTAAAGACCTAGAGCTTGAAAGCACGTAGCGATGTTCGGATCCATGGAATTGTCGTTTGAGCCTTACTCGAAATCAAGCACAAGCCTGTGTTGCAGTTACACGGGTGAAGGCTTCGAGAGGGGGATCTCGCTGGACACTTCGCTGAACTGTATGATCGCTGTCTTTCGTCTTTTCACGCTGGCCATCGTCCTCCACCTCGCTATCCCCTTTCTCCACGTATCCCGTCCTCCTCCTCCTCCTCCTCCTCCTCTTCCTCCTCCCCCTCCTCCTCCTCCCTATCCTCCTCTTCCTCGTCATCCTCATCCTTCTCCTCCTCCTACTATTTCTCCTCATCCTTCTCTTCCTTCTTCCCCCTCTTCAAGTCCACCTCACCCGCCACGAGCGCCTGTATCAGCTGGAGGCGCAGATCCTCCTCCCGCGTCTGCTGCCCCTGCGCAGAGCCAGCACATGCCTCGCGGCTGCCGAGGTTCCAGCAATTGCTCATCCGCCGCCCCATTCCCCATTCCCCATTACCCCTCCTCCTCCTCCTCATCCTCCTCCTCCTCCTCCTCCTCCTCCTCCTCCTCCTCCTCCTCCTCCTCCTCCTCCTCCCCCTCCTCCCCCTCCCCCTCCCCCCCACGAGGAGCAATGGGAAGAGTGATGGGGAAGAGGAGGGGGAAGAGGAAGAGGAGGAGGAGTCCTGCTCATCCACCGCCCCCCTACTGCAGTCGCCACCACCATCACGCCATCATGTCCATCAATGACGGCGAGGGGATACATCCCCAGGCCGACAGTTGTTTCCTCCTGGACTAGATATATGAGAACACCGATGGATCCAATTAGATCCCTTTTCGGGTGTGCGACAGAGTCGTGGATCCTAGTTCTGTCTTGCGCGGATAATTCCCCGTGTGTGGAGAACCCATGGATACATTCATTTTCCGGGAATAAATATATCATTACCGACCCAGGGGCAGTGGGATCCGCGGGGCACCGCACGTGAAGCACCATGCTATCCACGAAACTGTGGATCTGCTGGCCCAAGCTATGATTCTACGGGGAAGGGGGATCTTCTCAGGACGGAGAGGGGAAGAAGAAGAAGAAGAAGAAGAAGAAGAAGAAGAAGGAAGGGAGGAGGCACGAGGGGAGTACATCTATGCGCTCACCTGAACGGCACGTCGCTTCTGACGTGTGGGGATCAAAAAAATATCTTTCGGCCTGCGTAAGTATCAACCGATCTGAGTCGGAAACATCAGGGTGCAAGAGGAATAGACATGCGTGGGTCAGATCGAAATCGAAATCGGCAACAACACACGGGCTCAGACCAGAATCGGAATCGCAGGTTGAACATCGAGCTCGGATCGGACCGAAACGAAACTGTGCCAAATCATAAGCGGCATGAGCCGCACCCCCACCACCATCATAACCAGCACCATCGTCGTGATGGTTGCCGTCGTCGCCATCGTCATTACATCATTCGTGGCACCGCCATCCGCACTATCACTGTGATCGTAGTCGCCACCCTCGTTGCTTTCTGTCTGCAACCAGTAGTTAACTATTCGTTGCCCCGTCCATCGCACATGCACCGCACATCCCATCTCCGACTCCATCCACAACCATGACGTCATCAATTGTCATTCACATCAAAATGTTCGTCATGGGCGGTGTCGTCGAAGACTGTCGCTCACGTCGCACGCTTAGCTCACCCTTACCCGAAACTGGGAGTTACCAAGACTTGATCACTCTTCTGGTCGGCGCGGCTTGGGGTACGACACGGTCGGCCAGGAAGGCCATGTCGACTTGACGAATGGCACCTAGGTGCCTGGAAAACAGCTTGCCGTTCCAGCGCAGCGGGGAACACCCAGGCGCCTGGGAGACACCTGGGCACGTGAGAAACAGCCTAAAACACATGGCGGGGGAGGAAAGCCGAGGGAAATGACGATGAAGCATCGGATGAAGTCGCATGTCCCCAACGTGGATGCCCAGGCTGCCCCACGGAAGCACCAACAGCAAAACTGAGGCATGCGACAGCACCAACGCTGAGCCATGCTCTGGAACCGCCAATTCCAGCAACAGAAAACATTGGCATGGGTGCCTACAGATGCCTCCTCGATGGGGTCGGAGTAGATGGGGTCGCAGGATCGCGCCGCATCGCCGATACATGGCCGATGCATCGGCGATGTATCGCCGATGCACCGGCGATGCACCGGCGATGCATCGCCGACGTGGGCGATGCGTCGGCGACGCCGACGTGAAGCAAATCGGGCTCCACATCGAGCCGCATCGGCGATGCATCGGCGATGCGGCGCGATCCTCCGACCCCACCTAGTCGGACCCCATCTGGGAGGCCTAGAGCCTAAGAAACAGTTCCAGCAGCCCTGAACACGGGCAGGCGGGGGACGAAGAGCGAGAGGAGACGAGACGACGGGCGACGTCCGCGGAGCGCAGAGGCGCCAGCGCGCGCCCTCTGGGGCGACGGCCCGCGTGCTGCCAGAAGTGCCCCGGGCTCACGGTGCCCCCAGGATTCCCAGACCCCAACGGCCTCCAGAGCACCCCTCACGAGGCCCAGAGGGCCCCAGGGAGTCCAAAATAGAGCGTAAAGCGGGGGGGAGTACCTTAGGCCAGGGGCACCCTACCAGCTCCCCGGAAGCACCTTGCCCCACCGTGCAGACCAAGCGCGCCCCTCATGCAGGGCCGCTGCCAGGTGGGCACGGGACAAGCGTGAACGAGCTGAGGGCAACCCCCCCTCGTCCATTCCTGCCGTCCCCCTCCTATCCCTCCCCCCCTCGATTACCCCATGCCTTCCCCCCATCCCTCCCTCCTCCTCCTCCACCTGCTCCTTCATCATCACTCCTCCCTCCAACATCCCCTTCATCCCCCATCCTCACGTTCCTCCTCTTCATCATCCTCCTCCTCCTCATCCTCCTCAACGTCCTCCTCCTCCTCCTCCTCCTCCTCCTCCTCCTCCTCCTCCTCAGCAGAATCATCATCATCCGCCTCCCGCAACTCGTCATCTCAGCTAGAAAGATGAATCTGTTCTACGATCCTCAATCTCCAGGGACTCCCCACTACCTCTCCTCGATATCATGAGACACTCGCAGCCCGCCATCCAGCATTACCGCCAGCGCCAGAACAAGAGCATCGCTATAGCAGCAACGTGCTCACCTGTGCGCAGGACGTTTTCACTTCATCCGGGACCAGCGGACGATCGACGAATGACAGCGAGACCACCTCCCTTGCAAGACCCACGTCCGACAAAATTCCATCAGGGAACTTGGAAGGCATCAAACATAATTTCCCCTTCGCCGCAGAGGTGCAGGAACGGGCAGGCCTGGGAGCTAGACCTGGGCGCTCAAGCACGGGAGAGCCCTTGCGCACTCGCATGGCCTTCTATGTCGGACTGAGGGTGACGAGGTGGTTGGGGAGATCGCCTCAGAACCAAGCATCATCATCATCACCACCACCACCACCCTCATCATCAGCAGCAATAGATCCAGCATCTCCCCCACAACACTCATCAAAGGCATCACCAGTAGCATCGTCGTCACCACCACCAATCACCATAATCATCCTCGTCAACATCAACATGATCAACATCTGCATCAGCATCATCATCATCATCATCATCATCATCATCATCATCATCATCATCATCATCATCATCATCATCATCAGCATCACCATCAGCATCACCATCATCAGCAGCAGCATGATCATCCGCACCATCGTCACCATCGTCATCGTCATCAGCATCATCATCAGCATGTGACCGTCATCATCACCATCAGCATGACCATCATCATCAGAATCATCCTCATCATCATCAGCATCATCATAATAATCATCATCATCAGCATCGTCATCGTCATCATCATCAGCGGCAGCATGATCATGATCAGCATCATCATCTTCATCATCAGCAGCATCATCACCATCATCATCACCATCATCATCCTCATCATCATGATCATCATCAGCAGCATCATCATCATAAGCATCATCGGCATCGTCATCGTCATCGTCATCACCAGCAGCATGAGCATGATGATCATCATCTCCGCCAACATCATCAGCAGCATCAACAGCATCTGATCGTCATCATCACCATCAGCATCACCATCATCTTCATACTCATCATCATCAACATCAGCGTCATCATACTCATCATCAGCATCATCAGCATCATCACCATCCGCAGCATCATCAGCATCATCAACAACAGCATCATCATCATCGCCACCAGCATCATCATCATCATCATCACCGTCATCAACAGCATCAGCATCATCATCATCAGCATCAACATCATCTTCATCAGCAGCATCATGAGCAGTATCATCAGCATCAACAACAGCATCAGCATCATGATCATCCTGACCATCATTACCAACGGCGTCATCATCGTCAGCATCATCATCACCTTCATCATCATCAGCATCAGCATCATGACCACCATCAGCATCATCAGCATCATCAGCATCATCAGCGGCATCATCATCAGTATCATCATCGACATCATCATAAGCATCACCATCATCATCAGCATCAGCATCATCATCGACAGCATCAGCATCGCCAACGTCATCATCAGCAGCAGCAGCATCATCAGCAGCATCATCATCAGCATCATCAGTATCAGCAACAGCATCATCAGAATCGGCATCAACCTCACAAGCATCAGCATCATCATCAGCAGCATCATCAGCAGCATCATCAGAATAAGCATCGCCATGATTGACAGCATCATCAACAGCATCATCAGCATCATCATAATCATCAGAATCATCATGGTAAGCATAATCATCATCATCGTCATCATCAGCATCATCATGATCAGCATCATCAGCATCATCAGCATCATCAGCAGCATCAGCTTCATCAGCATATTCGTCAGCATCATAGACATGACAATCATCATCAGCAACATTATCATCATCAGCAGCATCATCAGCATCATCAGCAGCATCATCATCAGCATCATCATGATCAACAGCAACATCAACAGCATCATCAGAATCATCAGCATCATCAGAATCATCAGCATCATCATCATCACTAGCATCATCATCGACAGCATCGACATCATCATCTCCATCAGCATCTCCATCAGCAGCATCAGCATCAACATCATCATACCATATGCAGATCATCATTACCAACATCACGATCATCACCAACATCACAATCAGCCTGATCTTCATCATCATCATCATCATCATCATCATCATAATCATCATCATCATCATCATCATCATCATGACCATCATCAGCGTCATCAACTGCATAATCATCCGCAGCAAAATCATCAACAACAGCATCATCAGTATCAGCATCATCATCAACATCAACATCAAGATCCACATCATCAACAGCATCATCATCATCATCAGTTTCAACAGCAGCATCATCACCATTAACAACATTATCATCACCACCACCACCACCATCATCATCATCATCATGTGCTTCATCATCATCATCATCATCATCATCATCATCATCATCATCATCATCATCGTCATAATCATCATCATGACCATCATCATTTTCATCATCAGTCTTCTCATCATCATCAGCAGCATCATCATCATCCCATTCTCCTCCCCATCCTTCCCCCTTGCCAGTAGGGAACGCCTGCTCGAGCTGGCGCGCTCTCTCCTCGGCGCGGCGGCGGGCGTCCTCCTCGCGGATCAGCATCCCCTGAGGCGGCACTGGCCCCAACAACTCCTGCCTCCTTCCGCCTTCGTCCATTCGACCGCCTCGTCTTCCTCCTGATCCTCCTCCTCCCCTTGTCCACCCGTCCACTCGTCCACTCGTCCACTCCTCCTCCTCCTCCTCCTCCGCCTCCTCCTCCTCCTCCTCCTCCTCCTCTTCTCCTCCGCCGCCGCCGCCAACGCCGCCGCCGCCGCAGCCCCCTCCTCCTCCTCCTCCTCCTCCTCCTCCTCCTCATCCTCCTCCTCCTCCTCCTCTTCCTCCTCCGCCTCCTCATCCTCCTCCTCATCTTCCGCCTCCTCCTCCTCCTCCTTCAAGATGCCTCCAAGACGCCTCCAAGACAGCCGAGATGGCCCAAAGAGAGCCCAAGATGCCCTGGAGATGCACCTAAGGCGGCCGAAGATGCACCCAAGACGACCCACGATGACTTCAAGATGCCCCAAGACGGCCCAAGAGGCCTTCAAGAGGCCTTCAAGACAGCCCAAGAGGCCTCTATGGGGTCCTCCAGGAAAGCTCGAAATCGGTGTTTGAAGGATGCTGGCCGTTGCTTCATTTCGGCCTGACCCAAAACCCAAGACGGCTCAAGAGGCCTACAATATCGCCCCCATAGCACCCAAGAGACCTCCAAGATAGCCCCAGGACGGCCCAAGAGGCCCTCAAGACGGCCCAAAGGGAGTCAACTTGGTCAGATGTGGTCTCCAAGACGCCCAAGATGGCATCCGAGAAATCCCGGAGGCGCCCCCAGAGGGCTCCAAAACGGCCCAGACAGGCCCTCAAGACGGCTTCCGACGGTGTCAGACTAGCCAAGAACGCCCTAAGACGGCCAAAGAGGCTCCCAAGAAGCCCCAAAAGGCCCACGACAGGCCCCAGGAAGCCCCCAAGAGGCCTCCCAGAGGCCCCCGAGAAGCTCCGAGGAGGCCCCGAGAGTGCCTCAAGAAGCTCCCAAGAGGTCCTTTTTGCTCCCACTCCTGATCCTCCTCTTCCTCCCCCACGTGTCCCCCGAAGGGCTTCTTCTACGAATGGGAGAACGCATGGTCAAATAGCGTCGCTAAACCTTGCACAAACGTGTGGCTACATAGGCGTATCCTCAACGTCAGGTGGCGGCGGTGACTCGCCGTAGGCACCTTCGATCCGCTACCCCGTGTTGATTCAATAGGGATGCCTGGCGTGCTGGACGTCTGGGTGGCTTAGGGTTCTTGTGGGGCTTCGGCCCAACCTGCCAGCCACTCGGAAGGACCCACAACGTCACCGAAAACTCAACTCCGTTGGTCCAATCGCCTACAAGACGGTAAAGATGGCCCAAGATGACCTCCACGATGAATCCGAAACAGAGAGGATGTCTCCAAGAAAACCCAAGATGACTCCAAGACGTTTCTAAGACGGCCCAGGATGCACCAAAAATGGCAGAAGATGGCCTTATCACGGCTCGGGAGGCCCCCATGAGAAATCCAAGACGGCCCAAAAGGCATCCAAGAGGACATACAGGAAGGCCCGAAGAGCATGGAGGGTTTTGGGCGCTTGAAGGATTTCGGTATTTGCTCCTCTTCGGCGTCCGACGGCCCAGGACGGCCCAACAGACCTCCGAGGTAGCCCCAAGATCGTCCAAAAGGCGTCCAAGATGGCCCCATGACGGCCCAAGAAGCCTCCAAGACGGCCCCAAGAAGGCCCAAGAAGCCACCCGGACGCCCAAGATGGCCTCCCAGACGCCCAAGATGGCCCCAAGAGAGCCCAAAGATGCCCCCGAGATGTCTCCAAGACGGCCCCAGGTGCATCCGAGACGGCCCAAAATGGCATCAAGATGGCCCAAGACGGCCCAAGAGGCCCCCAAGAGACCTCAAGCCCCAGGAGGACTCCAAGAGGACAAACAGGAAAGCCCGAAGAAACAAAAATCCTTGATGCTCCGTGTTTGAAGGAGTCGGGTATTTGCTATTTTTCGGAATATAGCCCCAAGATCGCCCAAGAGGCTGCCAAGATGGCCCCATGACAGGCCCGGAGGCCCCCAAGACGGCCCCAAGAAGGTCCCAAGACGGCCCTCAAGACGCCCAAGATGGCCGCCAAGACGGCCAAGATGGCTCCAAGACGGCCCTGAAGACCCAAAATTGCCTCCGAGACTGTCCAAGGGCGCCTCCAAGAAAGGCAAGAAGGCCCCAATACGGCCCAAGATGTCCTCCAGACGGCCCAAGGGGGGCCCAAAGATTCCCCAAGTGGGCTCCAAGAGGACTTCTAGGAAACCAAAATCCATGATGCTCCTTAGGTGTTTACATGACTTTGGCGTTCTCGCCTTTTCGGGCGTCCCACGCTCAAAGGCGGGCCCATCAGCCCCCAAGATCGCCCCAAGACGGCCCAGGAGAACCACAGAAAGCCCGCAAGACGGCCCGAGGTGTCCCCAAGACAGCCTAAGAGGCCCCCAAGAGGCCCACAAGACGGCCCCAGAGACCTCAAAGACTGCCCTCAAGCGCCCAAAAAGAGACCTACGACTGCCCAGGAAGGGCTCACGACGGCCTCCGAAGGCCAGGAGGCCCCCAAGAGGCCCCCAAGGAATCCCCAAGATGTCCCCAGGAGGTCCCAGGAGACCCCCAAGAGACCCCAGGAGGCCCCCGAGATGCCACGTAGATCCCCCCCAAAGGCTCCCAGGCAGTCCACAAGAGCCCCAAGAGGGACTCAAGAGGCCTCATGGCCTTCCTGCTCCGAATTCTCCTCCCTCCCCTCCTCCGTTCTCGTCCTCTCCCCAGTGTTCCCCCGAAGGGTTCCACAACGGCTGCGGGGAACACACAGTCCAATAGCTTGGCCTGATTTCGGCCCAACGTTTGGCCGCGCGGGCGTTTGCGAAAGGAAGGGGGCGGCGGTGATTCGCCGTAGGCGTCTTCGATCCGCCGCCCCTGTGCTTAGGACGCGAAAGGACACAGGAGGAGTGGGAAGACCAGAAAACGCGCCTCCAAGATGGCCCAAGATGGCCGCCAGGAAGCATCCAAGACGTCCAAGATTACAAAAAAAGCCTCAAGGACGGTCCCAAGGCGCCTCTAAGACGGCCAAGATGGCCCCAACGCCCCAAGAGGGCTCCAAGAGGACCTCCAGAAGGCCAACATCGTTGATGGTCCCTAGATAGTTACGTGGTTTTAGCGTTCTCGCCTGTTCGGGCACCCGACGCTCCAAGGACGGGCCCCTGAGCCCCCAAAGATCGCACCAAGAGTCCACCAAGAGGGCCCCAAGAGGCCCGCAAGACGGCCCGAGAGGGCCCCAATAACAGCCCAAGACGGCCACAAGGCGGCCCCAAGATGGCCCCGAGACGGCCCTGAAGTACCCAAAGAGAAACCCACGACTGCCCAGGGAGGGCCCAAGGCTGCCTCTGAAGGCCAAGAGGCCCCTTAGACGCCCCAAGAGGGCTCCAAAAGGACCTCCATGAGGCCAAATTATGTGATGATACTGAAGTTTGTCAATGAGTTTAGCGTTCTCGTCTTTTCGGGCACACGGCATCCCGAGACGGGACCAGGCCCCAATAACAGCCCAAGACGGCCCCCAAGGCGGCCCCAAGATGGCCCCGAAATGGCCCCGAGACGGCCCTCAGGAGGACAGAATCAGTGACATTGGCGTTCTCGCCGTGTCGGGCACCCGACGCTCCCAGACGGGCACGTAAGCCCCGAAGACCACCCCAAGACGGCCCCAAGATGGCCGCCCAAGAGGCCCGCAAGACGGCCCGAGAGGGCCCAAAGAGCGCCCAAGACGGCCCCCAAGACGGCCCCCAAGACGGCCCCAGAGACCTTCAAGACGGCCCCAAAGCAGACCCTACGATGGCCTCCGAAAGCCAAGAAGTCATATAGAGGCTCCCAGAAGCCCCTAAGAGGTCCCCAAGAAGCCCCAGGAGAACCCCAAGAAGCCCCAGGAGGCCCTCCGGAGGCCCCTTGGAGACCCCCTGAAGGCTCCCAGGAAGCACTCAGGAGGCGTCAAGAGGGCCTCGAGAGGCCTCCTCTTCTTCCTCCTACTCCTCCTTTTCCTTCCTCTCCTTCTCATCTCTCTTGCTCCCCCCACCGTTCACTCAAGGGGTTCAACAACGGCTGGTGGAACACATAGTCGAATAGCTTGGTCAGACTTCGGCCCAAAGTTTGACCGCATGGGCGTTTCCAAGGGCAGGGGGCGACGGTGATTCGCCGGAGGCGACTTAGATATTCCGTCCCCCTTCCCCATCCAACCTCCTTCCATTTGGCACGCTCGAAACGAATACAGCATGAATGGGGACCTCAACTACAAATTCCCGCAACAGGCAGCGACTGCTGATCCCTGCTTCGATACCGACAGCAAACCCTGCACAAAACAAGCAGGAAATGCAGTCAACGATCGTCCCATGTCGCACCGTTCCCACTTCGTGCGCCGCGAGATTGTCCCTCACCATTGGCCTGCTGTTCGAATCCGACGAGTTTCCCGCTGCAGCGTGGGCCTCAATTCGGGATTGCGGCGTTGCCCCCGTCGTCCAGAATGGTGCTCTCGCCCCTGCGCGGGCCATTCTTCCGGATCCGAGTCCTTCCTCATCATTGTAGCCCTCCTCCTTTCCCCTTCTCCGCCCTCCCCTGGTCCTCCTGCTCCTCCAGATCCTTCCACTCCAGTTCCCGCTGCTGCTGTTCGTCATCGCCCTCTTCCTCCTCCTCCTCCTTCTCCTCCTCCTCCTCCTCCTCCTCCTCCTCCTCCTCCTCCTCCTGCTCCTCCTCCTCTTCCTCATGCTATTCCTCCGGCTCATCCTCCTGCTCATCCGCCACCCCCTCCTATGTACGCAGCTCCTCTCCTCCGATTGCGCACGGCACGACGGGGTCCTTTTGGGAGTTCCAGGTCCGCTACGACACGCGTCTGCGGATGTAGGAAAGATCAGCGCAATGGGAAGGGATGGGTGGGAGTGGTAGGATGTCAGATATGGGGCGAGCGCGCACCTGTAGAGGCCTCCAAAATGGGGTCCGAGCAGATGGGGTCGCAGGATCACGACGCGTCACCCATGCATCGGCGATGGTGATGCACTGGCAACGTCGGCGGCGCATCGGCGACGTCGGCGTGAAGAAATCGGGCTCAACATTCGGCGATGCATCGGCGATGCGGCGGGACCATCCGACC
>CAUYUJ010018707.1:121808-134308 GCA_963575745.1 Prorocentrum cordatum
CAACAATATCATCATCATCACCATCATCATCCTCATAAGCAGCATCCACTCTCCTCAGCATCACAATCATCCATCACCATCATCCATCATCGACATCCGTCAGCATCATCACCACCACCATCATCATCAGCATTACCACCACCATACTCATCATCAGAATCATCACCCACCACCATAATCCATCATCCATCACATATCACCATCACCACCATCCAATATCAACATCAGCATCATCAGCATCAGTATCCTCATCGTCATCAACCTCTCCATCATCATCAGCATCATCAGCATCACCATCGGCATCATCATCATCATCGTCATCACCCTCCTCATCACCCTCCATCACCCTCCTCCCCCTCCTCCTCACCCTGCCCCTCCCCCTCCCCCTTCCCCCCGACCGCCCCATGGCCCCCCCGCGCTCCTCGAGGTCCGCCGCCCGTTTGGTCTGCTGCCCGCAGGCGGACTCCGCGTGCTTCAGCTGCGCCGGGCACGCCGCGCGCGCGGGGGGGGGTCCGCACCCGAAAGGGAAGACCGATTCGGAACCCAATTGGCGCGTGGCGACGGACCACGCGCTGGCCTCGGAATCCTTCCACCAAACCTCACCGCGCGGTCGGGCACGGCACGGCCCTGGGACTTCGGAGGCCCCGGTCGCCCGAGGCGCCTGCAGAGAACGACCCCAGCCCCAAAACCGCGCGGTGCCAGACCGCGCGGTGACCTCGGAACCCCAAGAGGCCTCATCGCGCGGTCCGTCACCGCACGTTCGGAGGACCTCGGTGGCCCTGGTCGCCCGCGACGTCGTCGGAGAACGGCCCGAATCACAAAGCCGCGCGGTGACCCCGAATCCCCGCTGACTCACCACGCGGCGCGGTCACCACACCGTCTGGGGGCCCCCAGGGGGGAGGAGGACGAGGAGGAGGAGGAGGAGGGGGAGGAGGAGGCAAGGAGGGAAGGACGGAGGGAAGGACGGGAGGGAGGGAGGGAGGAGGGAGGGATTGGATTGCGCATCTGATTCGCCTGGCGACGGTCAGAGAAAAAGCGGCGCTGCAACTAGCAGACTTAAATGAGCTGCACGGGCACCAAGAAAACAAGTACAGTACAGTACCTCCGCCCCACCTCCCATAATAAGATATGCCCACTCCACCTCCACAACTATAGTGTCTGGCACTCTAACGGTGCTCGAAGGGGCACTGCACGGTGCTCGAAGGCACTTAAGCCGTGGTCAGCGCTACGTCGCAACGGTGGTAGCAGACAGGCACGGCAGGCGGCCCTGGCACTGCCAAAGAAAGGCGCCACGTCGCGCAGAGGGGGACAAAGGTGGGCAAACACTGCATACAACGCATCCATCCTTCATCCTGGCTCTTCACCCTGCTACCCCATAACTGCTTATGCAAAATGCAAAGCTGACTGGCGCCGCGGTGACCAGGTGTCCGTGCACCTGGCGAGCCGCGACGCGCGCTGGAGCACGCTCGGGGGCCCGGTGCCACACGCAACGGGCGTGTGGTTAGCGAAGGACTACGCTCACCGGGCCCCCTGCCGCTGCCCCCCGCGGGCCCAGGCGTGGAGACGCGCCCTCAGCTTTAGCGGGGGCGCGCACCTCCGGCGACGGCGACGGCAACGAGAGCGGGGGTGGGCGGCGGAGCAGGCAGGCCGCGGGCGGAAGAGAGCAGGAGAGGCAGGCGGCATCTCTCTCTGAACCCCCCCTCTGCCCTAGTCGTCAGCGGCACGCTTGCGTCGGCGCATGGCCAACTCCACGGGGACAGGGACTGTGGCGCCAGAACTGTAACTGCGAACGCGGCTGCCATTCGTCGTCCACGGCTGGTGCTAATCCCTCGATGCCAGTCGTGCAATGGAATCTGCAATCTGCGATGGATCTGCCAGCTTCGCGAGTTCCTTTCGGAGCGCCCACTATGGCCCCCCCCCATCACGGATCGACCCTCGGCTCGGCCACCAACGCCATGTCGGCCGTCAGCTGCACAGGACAAATCCACTTTGCACAGCACAAAACATGACTGGACTATCACTGGCAGCATCCCGAACTCCCTTGCCATCTTCCAATGGGACAACGAGGCGCGTGGACCGCGCCGAGAGAGACAGGGACGGCGGCACATGCAGGCAGGCTGCGGGCGCGAGAACGTAGGAGACAGGCGGCCACTTTCTCTGATCCTACCAAACCTCCCTCTCCGACTGAGCCTACCCCTTGGCGACTGGTCGCGCGACGACATTTGCAGAAAACACGCAGCGGGTCTGCATTGTGTCTCAAATCCATGAGGGCCGAAGCGACAGGCCCCACCAATTAGCTGACAATGCAGGGCAGAGGCAGCTCGCTGTGCGCACACGCGGGCCACGTCTCCAACAGGCGTGACTGGCGCCCCCCCCCCCCATGAAAGCAGAAACCTCCGCCCCCCCTCGCAACTCGCCAATCGACGCCTGCGGTTTGCTGGCAACGAGCGCAGGCGCACAGTGGCAGCGTCGCCTCGGCGAGAGCCGCTGTGGAAAGGGGGCTTCGCGAGTTCCTTTCGGAGCGCCCACTATGGCCCCCCCCCCCTCAAGGATCGACCCCTGGCTCGGCCGCCGACGGCGGAGCGCGCGTCAGCTGCACAGGGCAAGACCGCTGTTGCACAAAAGCTTAAATAGCCAATCACTGTCACAGCTTGATTCACCCTGCCCAACTCCTAACCCTCCTTGCGCACCTCGTCTCGAACGCACCATGGGTACTCGCGACAGGAGTCGAAAAGATTGGCGCCGAAACCCTCTTGCATAGTCCAATGGGCGACTCGGGCTGCAAGTCGCTGCTTGCGCCGCGCTCGGGCCTCAGAGCGCTCGCGGACAACCATAGCAAAAACTTCATCTGTAAGAGGGGCGGGGCAGGGGGGGCAGCGGCGGGGCGCAGGCAGGGGCGGCGCTGACTTGGGGAGGGCAAGCAGCGTCACGATCGGGGATCGGGGTGCCCTCGATAAACGCTAACGCCTCTGCATATTCCTGTTCACCTGTAGCCTCAATGGGGCCGGGGTCCACGGGCTCCGCCTCGGGGCCGCATACGACGCCTGGCACGGGAGCGGGGGGGGGTGGCGGTTGAAACCAATGTCGCTCGGGATCCGCACGGGCCCGCCGAGGGGCCTGTGAGACGAAATCAGGAGCCCAACTTTCGTCAGTGCCCTGATAAGGGCTCCATGCAACATAAAAACCGGCCAAAACCCACGAGGCTCGGTTTCCCCTTCCTGCACATCGCCCGGTAGTGCGTCTGGGTCGCTGGTCTCACGCATATGGTTTACAAAGTCAAATATACCATCCACTAAGACCTGACACAAAACCAGTGGGTATGTCTTCTTTCTCGCGGAACGCCATTCGTCGCGACTGCGATCGTAGCCCATCAGGACCTCGTGTGTTCCACGACGATGTGAGCAGCATCCTCTCCCAGGTGTCTCGAATAACCCCTCGCACAGTGTGCACATGTGCAACGCAAGTATACGGGTGGATGCACGTGCGCTCTGTCCGTGCTCGCACTGATCGAAATCTGCCACCGTGGCCGCAGGCGATGCCATGACGGCTCGCAGGGACGGGGCGAAAAAAATCACCGCGGCATGTCTCCAACTGGCCGGCATGGGATGCTCCATCCAGCAGGCTGTCCCAACGACAAGGTGGACACCAAACAGTTCTACCATTGCCCCCGAGAAATCGCCCCCGCCTCGCAACTGCCTTGAGCCCCCAGAAGTGGTCGCGCGAACGTAGGGAGGGAGGGCCAGCATCGTCGGCCCAACGAATAGCACTCCAGGTTTCGCAGGGCGGGCCCCCCCCCGACAGGACAACTCGTTTAGCACGCATGTGCCCCTTCCAAGTCTCCAGCGTCTGTCCTCGCATCACGTTACCCATAACGGGACCGATAGCCATATCAATCGAAAGTACAGCTTGGGTGAAAGTAACATCGCAGTGCGCCCATTCGAGGCATGTTTGACCGTCGCCTGCCCGTCGGCGCCCGCAGTAAAGATTAAGTACAAAGCACTCGGCCCGCTCGATGGCGATCGGAAGCGCCTGCGCGGCAGTGCCTGCGCACTGGCTGGTCAGAAACTTGCGGGTGGGATAACGCTCGGTTTGCGGTGGTGGATATGCGATGTCTGGGGGCTGTGGCGGGGCATCTTGGCGAAGCAGCGGCCGTGGGGCATCCGCGGCGGCTTCGGTGAGGTAGGGGTCGCATTCGAGGAGGGCCAGTCGAGCTGCTGCTTGCGCGACGGCGCTGGCGATCGCGCCGGCTACCTCGGGGAGGGGGCATTGGGCGCGTAGCGTGGGCACAACAAAGCGACGACGAGGCGCGCGGACCTGCGGGGTGGTGCCAGGTGGTCGTGGTGCGCGGTCGGTGGGTTGAGTGATGCGGTAAGCTGGGTTGTCGTTAGATAGCATGCCCGCGAGCAAACATCGCGGCGAAACGATCGATAGGTGATCGATGAGGCGGGGTCGGGCGTAGCAGATATTAAGGCACGCCATGCAGGTGGATGTCGGCGACGCGCATCCCCGCCCAAGTGCAGTAAGTTGGCGATGGCTACGTGCGACGTGGACGCGCAGTGCGCGGCGCCGCTGGCACTGAAGCCCGCGCTAGGGGCAGGTATGCGCAGTGGGCATGGGCGCTGGCGGTGGCGCGACGGCCACGCCCTGCGCGTCGGTGTAGACCCTGGCCGGCACACCCGCAGCAGTCGCGTCAGCAAAGAACTGTCGTCCAACATGTTGTGCAAGTGTGAGTCGCGTCGAATGCTGTGTGTGCGTAGACCCCTATCTGAATAGCCCGTCTCCACGCTGGCTGACTCCGTTGCACGAGCGTCTCCAAGGCACCGAAACTGGCGGCGGGGCCGGGGAGATCTGCACAACATCGCGCCGATTCCTGCAGCCACTGTAGGCCCGTAATCCAGAGTACCATGACGGTTCGCTGTTGGCGCACCACGTCGTGTTCGAGGGTTCCCCACTCAGCTGCAATTACTGCGAAAGCCAACCGAGGGCCCGCGTCGACCAGGGACCCCAGCAGCCTTAAGCGGGCCGCCCGATTCAGTGTAGATGGGTCGGGCCGTCGGAGTCTAGCAAGAACCAATGCGTCGGTGACCTGGGATGTGTCCCCACGGTAACTGACGCGCGCAGCTACACGATGCAATTACATGACCTCCACGCGCGCAAGACGCTCATCTGACACTGCAAGGGCGGGCCATGCACCTGCATTGCACAGCCGGCTGGACATCACAAGGCTGTCTGCAAGAACAAGACGGCACGTGAGGCCAGCGTCGTCAAACGCACAGACTCGTCGCCATAACACTTGGAAGGAGGCAGCAGAGGAGGAAGCCCGGTATCGAACTTCTGGCGCCATCACAGCACCTGCTTTGAACACGGAACCCAAATGAATGCAGTCGTGCACGATGGGCGCCTTGATCGCCCCAAGGATAGCGGACTCGCCCAAGACATTGCCTCCACAATCGCGCCACGCCGAGTGACGAGCAGCTCTGGCCCCAGGACCACGCCACATGATAAGAGCCGCTGTTTTGGTAGGTCCGAGATCCGGTAGATGTCCCCGGGCGGCGAAAACTTGGGATACCAAAACTAGGACTCGGCTGAGCCCGTCGTATAAAACCTGCGCAGGCATGAGCAGGATGACTGCGCCGTCGTCTGCATGCGAAATATATGCGAGCGACTCATCCGCCCCTCCTTCGCCTGACAGGCACGTTGCAAGACTGCGCCCCGCGGGGCAGGGCAGGGGTGCACAATGGCCGCCGCCACAGAGCTGTCGTCGACATCGCCCATAGAACCCGCCATCTGTAGCTCGAAGGGAACGTCTGCGAGCGGATGGCCTAGGAAAAATGACCGTTGGGGCATCGACACCTGGCCAAAACCCCCATATACAAAGCACGGTGCTAAGCAGCACTGCTCGACCTGGGCGACGACGCAAGAATCGAGGTTGGAGCGGGCGAGCGATGGGGTTTGGGAGCGGAGTCGGTCGGCGCGTCGGTGCATGGCGTCGGGCGGGGGCCCTGCAGCCCGCACGGCGGCGTCGATAGCACCATCGTCCGTGTCCGAATCCCGATGTACCTTGACCGCTCATTCCCGGATAGCCCTGTAGAAGGCCTGTACGACGTCCAGGAATAGCGCACCGAACGATACGTTGCGCATCTTGGCCAGGGACTGGGCCGCGCGCAAGATGATGGTGGCACGTGCTGCACCTCGTCCGGGGAGTCCACCGAACTGGTTTTCACCTGTGTCGTCTGACAGGAAAGGCACCAGCCGCTCGCGCACACATCGGCGGGACGCTTCACCCAACTGAGACGATACCAGAATCGAACGAGAGCTGGTGCACTGGGAAAGGTCGGAGGGGCCAGACTTGATTAGGCTCCGATAGAAGCCGCCTTCCCATTGAATTGGTTCCATAAGTGCAAGTGCGAGTTTCAGCTGCGGCGGGCAGTAGACTCGGCAATCACTGCAGGACATGCTTTTAAGAGGCAGCCAGGAATCCATCGCACCCAGGGGCGGACCGCCGGGCCCGTCGGCAGGACCACTGAAAATCAGCAAGAGAGGGCACGGAGGACAACTGCACTGGCTGACTAGGCATGCCCCAGTAGGGCAATCGGGCGAGGCATGCAGCAACATGCGGGATATCCTCTATTGGCATCGTAGCGACGAGCGCTAAGGCAGCAAAATGTTGTCGCCACCGCTGTGCCACAGCCTTTTCAAAGACCAAAGCCTGGCCGCTGACATCTCGCAAAACAGGGGGGGCGCGCGTCATGCGTCGTCTAGATCCTGCGCCGATCCGACGTACTGCAGCGTAGGCTTCTGCAAACTGTCGTCGGCCCCTTGTTGATTTCACTCCCTTGGAAAAGTTGGCACACTGACACGCCGAATCTCACCCCGTGGATTGCTGCACAACATGGGTCACGGCTTTCAAGGAAACGCAGAACCGTGGGTAGACAAAAGTAGTAGCCGAATGGTGTCATCCCCAGTTCCCAGGCAGTCGGGGGGCAACTTAGGAATCGTAATCCTACTAGGCGGGACTGAAGGAACGGCGGGACGGTGTGACCTCCCGTGGGGGTCTGCAGTGGTCGTGTGAAGGGTAGGGCGGCATCCATAAGTTGATCAGCCGCTGTTGCTATCTGTCGACACGCCGGCAGGATGAGGAAGTGTGAAGGACCGCCACGGCACCAGCGTCGCCAACGCAAAATACGATAGCAGCACCATTCACCTTCCAAGGCCCCATCCGAAGCCCAAGCCGTGAAGACGCATACCAAAAGTAACCGTAGCAACCGCGTGCGGAGAGCACGTAGGGCCCTGCGCCCCGCGGCGCGTTGGCCCATCTAGGGGACCCTGGGAAATCCAAATGTTTCGCGACGTGCGACGGCCGGCAGTCTCGGCAGGCGGGAAGGCACCCTTGGCCGCCTGTAGGAGATGAACAGTGCTATCTCTGCGTGGTCATCGGGATAGGCGGTAAAACGGGGCTGGGATACCACCCGTAGAGCATCCACAGAGGCCTCGTGACAGATGGGGCCGACGAGCTTCGCATCATCTAGCTTAAGCTTGTCCCATGTGTGCGCACGTTCGTACAGTGCGCCACTCCCCTGGATGATTGCGTCGGCCGCGACAACAATGTGGTCGTCTGAGCGTAGGGACAAATCCATGTCTACTGCAACACTGTGTTGCACAACGGTATCAAGCTGCCCTGCTGGTATCGTGACGTAGTCTATACGGTGCTGAAGATCGAGTCCTTGTTGGTTTGGCGCCAGCCATGCACCGTGGACCCTAGTAGCCGACGGCAAAAACGTCGATTGCGCGCACAGTTTGGTGGCCCGAGGGAAGCTGTGAAACCGTTGGCCTGCAGGCGTCTTGGGCCCTGCAGCCACATCGCCAACAGGCTCTGATACCTGTGAGCCCACTGGCGCGTCGGCATCCAAGAGACAGTAGAAGGGGGGCTGGCTGGGCTCGCTGGCGCACGCCCCCCCCCCCCCCCCTTCGATCGCACCCCGCCACGAGTGGATCTCGTCAAGTGTTCGTAGCGAGTGCGGCGCGTGAGCAACGAGCACATCGATGCACAAGTACGGCGCACGGATAGCCACAAGCAGGTGTCGTGCCGAATAAGTGATAACACGAATGTGTCGACGCGAGAGTACATGACCCCGCGTATACTCATGTCGCGCATGCACCCACAGAGCCACGGCACCCACACCACGTGCATATGCTGACGACGCGACGACCATGCATTCACCTGCGGGCGCCCACGCACTCCTGCGCATGCGAGTCTCTAACGTGCCGACGAAGAAAAGGCCATGGCATGAGAACTGGCAGGCATGTGTTAGCATGCGGCCGGGGAGGAGCGTCTCGATAGCGGAAGCGAATACGAGTGGAGCCACGCACACGTCCAGCCTTCCTGCGGGGCCGCAGGATGAGCACGCTTGCCACCACCAACCTGACACAAGGTCGCAAACCTGATTGCGGCACAGTTGCTGGCTCGCGTTCCGAGCTGGGCCCAGCACGTGGTGGGAACGAGGCACTGGGCTCGAGTTGCGGGGGCGAGATCGCTGGCATTTCACATTGACCAACATTCGGATACTCCCCATGACCGACGTTGGCGCCGGCGCATAACCACGTCCATGGGACAGCGGCGGCACAAGACTGCAGCGCTGACCACGGCGGCCAATCGTCTTCCACGACTGGTGTTAATCCCATGGAGGCTAGTCGGGCAATGGCATCTGCAAGCTCATTCAGTGGGTCTGCATTGTCCCAGGACGTGTTTCCTAGATAGCGATACGCATCGTCTCAATAACTTGAGGGCCTCGTCGAAGAGCTCGGGAGGGGGGGGTCAACAGGAACTGTATATGGTTCCGCCCTCAGCCGAATTGACCACGCGTAGGTTATCTGTGTAGACCACCAGTGGTCGCGAGCGGAAACACTCAGGCGCTTGCAGTAGCCATAGAAAAGGCCACAGGGCAGCTTGAAATTCGGCGGCACCAGAGACACTGGCAACTGCATCGGAGAGAGTAGGATCTATCCCACATAGGTACCCATGTCATACATAGCGTTCGTTACGCGTAACTGAAAATAGCCCCCATGCCCAAGGCGGCGATCCACCTGCATCCTTGGAACGGGAACCTCCAGAGCCATCCGTGCGAATCTCGAACCTGACAGGCTGAAAATCCTCGGGAAGGGGGGGGGGGCCGTGGGTTTCGAAAACTTGACCGCGCCACTGCGAAGGCAAGGTTGAACATACAATGCTCTGGGCCCTGATGAGGTTCAAGGAAGAGTGGAGTGAGAGTGCGACTGCTAGGCCAGGGCTGTCAAAGACGCCTGACCAGAGAGCCGCAGTCTGGCAAAGAACAGCTAAGGCATCTAGGCCCAAAGGCACTCTGAGCAAAGGGTGGCACATTCGCGTCGGCTGCGCTGTCAGCCTCGGGCAAGCTGTGAGATAGCGCTGGCACCTCACCCACCTCAGCTTGCCCGTCGCGAATCATCACCCTAACGTCGACGGTGCCGATGCATCATCCGTGGACTCGCAAGCTTCGCCTCCACCGACCACCTCGAAGCCGCCAGGCCTCCTCGGGCTGCGGTCGCGGCCGTGCCTGGCGCGCCTGGCGGCCGCCGCAGCCGCGTCGCCACCGACTTCCTCTGCGACGCGAGCGCGGCCTGCTGGCTCAGAGGGCTCGGCGCCGCGACCGCGGTGGCTGACCGCCTGCTAGCGGGCGAGGGCCTCTGCGAGGCGAGGCTGCCCGGCAGGACGGCGCGCACGGCCCTGCCCTTCTCGGCCCGCCGAGCCTCAGCAGCGCGTCTGCGCAGCTCCTCCGCAGCAGGGTCACCAGCACCTGCGGGAACTCCATGAGCTGGAGCACCTTCAGCCGCAGTCGCCTCTGCGCCGACGGGCACTCCTGCGGCGGCGGGGGCGGCTGCCGCCTGCTCGGGCGAGCCGCTGCGGCTGGCCTGCGAAGGGCAGCGGCGCCCCGCCCGCGGCGGCCGCAGGCGGCGCAGGGGTCGCGCGTGCAGACGTCATTGCCAACTGCAGCGTCGCCAGCATCGCCGTCAGGGACGAGACCTGCTGTGTCAGGGCGGCCTGTCCGCTCTGCAGCTCGGCGATGGCAGCCAGCTGCGGCTGCAGCTGGGGGGCCCCCTGCGGCGTCCCTGGCGCCGTCGGAGTCGCAGTGCCACCATCTGCTGGTGGCGTCGGCGGCGCACTGCTGCCCATGCCGACGTCGTGAGACGTGCTGGGTGGTGGCCGCACCTTCTCTAGCTGGTCCAGCAGCACCTGTGCACGGGCAAGCTCACGCTCTCGTTGAGAGCACTTGCTGTCGGTCTCTTCGTAATGGATGCGGGCCATGTCGCGAGCATCCTTGGCTTTGTCCAGCTTCGTCTGGGCGCGCTGGACATACGCCTTTTGTCGGTCACACCGATCACCTGGGGCCTTCGCAATGATGATCATGCACAGCTGAACCGCATACTCGAGCTTCTGAAGGGGCCAGCCGCGCCTCGTCCATGCCGAGGGTGGTCGCAGCCTGGAGTATGCGGCCCGTCGCCGCCGCCATCTCTCGCAGCGTTTTGCGGTAGGCGGCAAGCTCGCGGTCGCCCGCGTCGGACGGCGGCTCGACCCACGAGAGGTGAGCATGCGCGTCCCGGGGCAGCGCGGGAAGGACGCCGAAGGCGGGCTGCCTGAGGTCGTCGTCGCCGTCAGACGCCGTCGGCTCGCCGTCGGGCTCGTCCTCGAAGCGAACTCGCGAGGTCAAGCGGGGACGAGGGCCATCGCGATCATCTGCCTCACGGCGGCGGCGGCGCGAACCCGAGCGCCGCCTGCTGGGCACCTCCGGCCGCCAGTCCTGCACCGATCTGGCCGTGCGCCCGGAAGGCCGCCGGGCTCGCCCAACGACAACATCGGGAATCAATCTGCGTAGCGCTGCCGGGGCCGCCCGGCGGTCCCGCGAACGCCCTCAGGTGTCCAATCCAGAAGCCACGGGGGGGGGGCAAGAGAAAACAAGGACCCGAACAGGCTGCCAGCGCACCCACCTTCGGGAAAAATGCCATGCACGCTGGCGGAGGCGCGACGATTCCCCTGCGCTTCAGCAGCACACTTGCAGCGCGACCGGCAAGCGCGCAGGCGCACGGTACTCCCACAGTAGGGGCCCGACCACAAGAAACCTTCCACCAGAAACCCAACCCTGAGACCCCAGGATGTTTGGTGCGGGAACGCCGCGTCCTCCATCGCACAGGCATCGAAACCCGAGAAACCCAGGGCGCCCTGGAGGCAAGCAGGGCGTCTCTTGGCATGGGCCCCCACTGCACTCCTGCGATTAAGTCGGGCCTGTCCCTCTACAGGGGTGATATTCCGAAATAGTCAAAAAATAGTCTGGGGACGATTTTGGAATATGTTTGCCCATTCGGGAAGTATTCTTTGAGTACCTCCCAAAATCCCCCCGTGGGGGGACACGCCCGACCTAATCCCACGAGAACCTGCGGCGCGGCACAAATCGGCGGTGGACAAACCTCCCTTTCGCAAACCTCCCCTTAGTGAGAACGGCCTGGGACCGAAACCGACGGACCTGGACCCTCAAAAACGACGGCCGCGACGCCCTCTCGCGAACCGAGCACGGCCAGTTCCCAAATCGACGCGTCCGGGTAGGAGGTCTATCCGCCCCCGAACAAGAGGCCACAGCGCGAGCAGCGCGGGGAAGCTCCCGCGCCGGCGGCCCCCAGGGCGCCGGGCCCCCGGAGGCCGTCGGAGCCCGGCCACGAGCACACGGGGGCAGAGCGGCGGCGGCCGCGGGTGCGCGGCGCGGGGAGCTGCGCTCCGACGGGGCGCGGGCACGCGGGCGGCGGGCGGCGGGGGGGAGGGAGACGGCGGGAGGGGCAGGGCAGGTCAGGTCAGGTCCAGGCATTCCTCGAGAGCTCCTCGTGAGAAGGCTACCCGGGGGGGGCGAGGCACATAAGCCACGGCCCCGAGGGGCAGGGGGCGGAGGAGGGCGAGGCGAGCCAGCCAGAACCGTCCAGAACCACAGAGAGCGGAATGCAGGACACGACAGGAGCCCGTCCAGAGCCGAAGGGCCCGTCCGGAGTCCAAAGAACGCGAACATGCAAGACGCAGCAGGAAGCGGCCGCCTGGAACTGCCAGCCAACACCTTCCGTGCGGCCACCGTGGGCCAAATAAAAACGACCAGCTCGTGCACGGGATGGGAAAGAGAGCAGGCAAGGACGGGGGAGGAAACGAATCGGGGCCACAGGGGTAAGGGGGAGAACAACACACGCAATCAACTCGGTGGACCAGGGGGAGGGAGGGGCAACCAGAGCGACCCCACAACGAAAGACCCTCAGAGCCTCCAGGAGTTCGGGGTGCCATCGGGCAAGCTGCCTCAGACGGGCATTCCAACGGGCGCTGTGGGTAGAGAGGAGACAGCAAATAAGAGCACATCCGAGCAAGTCACGAGACCTGCCACACTGACCTGAGGACGGCGAGGGACGAGGGCGGACGACGACGACAACGGCGAGAACGAGGACGACGCCGACAAGGA
>CAUYUJ010018707.1:144308-151808 GCA_963575745.1 Prorocentrum cordatum
CATCATCATCATCATCATCATCATCATCATCATCATCATCATCATCAGCATCCTCATCATCAGCAGCATCACACCACGTCGCTCTATGAAACGCGCGTGCTGGCGTGGAGCACGGACGTCCCCCTGGGCCCCCTCCTCTACAAAGTACTTGGAAGTCATCCCGCCTTCACCGCCCACGATGGAGGTGTCCATTGATCCAAATAGCGGGGCCCCTGCGCTGTCAGGGGCTGCCAGAAATGTTGAATCGCATCTGTCTACGATATCCCGGCCGTTGTGTCCCCTTGAGGCGCAGTAGATCATATGCAGTGTCATGCGGTCTTTGCAATGAAAATGTCACTCGACGTGCTGCTTAAATCGCGTCGAGAGGCGCAGTGTGGGGATGGTTTGGTGCACTGGTAGGATCCACTTCCGACTCTCCCGAAAGTTGTTGACTACTGCCGGGATGAGGTGGAGGGTGGAGTGCGGCATGTTGGCTGCACGCAAGGCTCGAGCCATCTCCTCTCTAGTGGCATGCCGCCACCGGAGACGTAGCTTGGGTAGCTCTCGCATCCACGAGGAGGAGGACGCGGGGTACTGTGTTTTCAAAACGAAGGCCCAACACCACAACCCGTTGAGAAAAAATCCTCAGGACCCCATTTCCTTCGCTCACGGCGAACAAGACAGATCGCTATGCATTTGGGCCAGTTCTGGGCCACCCGGGGGGGGGGGCTCATCCTCGAGTGCGCGCGACGGGCGTCGCCGCCGCGCGAAGGCCCGCAGGCGCGACGGCCCGCCGCGCCTCCCCCCCACGAAGGAAAAGCGCAAAAGGCGGGCCCGCGCCGCGCCGGAACATGCCCGTCAGGGAGGACGGGGAGGAGGAAGAGAGGGACCAGGAGGAGAGGGGAGGAGAGGGAGGGGAGGAGGAGAGGGAGGAGGAGAAGAGGAGGAGGAAGGAGGAGGAGGGAGGAGGAGGCGGAGGAGGGAGGAGGAGGAGGAGGAGGAGGAGGAAAAGGAGGAGGAGGAGGAGGAGGAGGAGGAGGAGGGAGGAGGGAGGAGGGAGGAGGAGGAGCGGGAGGAAGAGGAGGAAAAGGAGGAGGAGGAGGAGGAGGAGGAGAGGGGAGGGAGAGGGGAGGGAGGGAGGCGGAGGAGAAGGAGGAAGAGGAGCAGCAGCAGCAGCAGCAGCAGGAGCAGCACGAGGAGACGGAGCAGCAGCAGCAGCAGGAAGAGGAACAGGGCCCCCCGAGCTGTTCCTGCTTCTCGTGCTGAAGGGCCGCGACCTGGGCCACGTAGTCGCTCTCGATAGACTTCATGTTGCCTGAGGCTGAAGGGCAAAATCGAGGCAGTGAGTGGAAAACGTTAAACACACACTACAAACCTGCAAACCTACTACAACTACAAACCTACAGGTGAGCGATAAAGGAAATATGCGAATCATGAAAAGCACGAAACTATTAAACTGAAAGGAAACAAACAAGCTAACAAGAACAACTAGACAAGCAAACCACAAGCCAGACCTACAAACAACTACTACATGCAAGAGAAAACTGCAAACAACAACGTTAAAAACAAAGAGTGGCGGACTGGAAAAAAACAGACTGCAAAAAACGGGCAGGGACAGCCACAAACAACGGAAAACGGCACGAGCCGCCACGAGAAGCGGCCTGCTTTGCGCAGCTATCGCCGTGCGGCCGGACCGAGGCTTCCTCGCACGCTTTTGGTTGCCCTGTGGACCTCTCCCCGGCGATCCTCGGCGCCACTCCGCCCGCCGAGAGCCGCCCGCCAGGGCCCCAGAAGCACCGGGCCGTCCTGAAGGCCCGCTCGCCCGTGCTTGCTCAAGGCCGGCATGGCAGAGAAGGCGTCAGGCCCGTCCCCGCCGCCGCCCCTCACCCCCGCCCGCCGTCAGGAGTGCGGCCGATTGCTGGAGGCGGCCGCCCTGCGGTCGATCGGAGGCTTCTCCATTCGTATACAGTGGGGCCCATCTATCAGATCGAGGTCGGCTCGGGGAGGGTACCCTAGTGTTCTTCGTGCTTGTTGGCTGTTCTTCCGCGTCCTGGGGAGGGTACCCTTTGATTGTTCGACGGAGGGCCCCATGTGCTCGAAGGATATTCTTCTGGCGGCCCAGGTCCGACTGTGCACTGTCAAGGACGGGCGGCACGGCCTGCCCGCGGAAAAGACCTGCCTGCGGGGGGCGCCTCTTCGGGCCGCCGAGCTTGGGGCCTGTGAGCACCCAGGGCCAGAGCGGCCGGACCCTCGGCGCATCCGAGGGCCCCAAGCCTGCGGTGCCCGAGGACTCTCCCACGGCGGTCGAGGATGCGGGCGGCGGCCGCCGGCCACGGAGTCGGGGGAGCAGCGCACGGCAGGCTCCGTGCAGGGCCACCAGCGGGGCGCGACCTCGGGCCCGCGACCGCGCCTGGCAGGGACGAGGCCTGGGCAGACGCCCGCCCTGTCCGCCGTGGCCGCAGCCGTGGCGGGGGTGGCGGCGACGAAGGCGGCCCTGGTGCAGCGCGCGCTGGAACGCGGGCAGCGCCTGCCTTCGGGGCACGCGTGGCGGGCCCACTCTGGCGGGCACGGCTGCTCGCGCGGCGTGGCCATCGTCGTCGCCCAAGTTGAGGCCGATATGGAGGCGGCCAAGAACAAGGTCGAGGCGAGCGCGCCGAGGGCTCCTCGCGAGGCCGTCAGAGCGTGAAGGCGGTTGGGATCCCGCTCAGGCGAAGGCCCAAGAGAATGTGTCTGGTGTAGACCGTGTTCCCGTATGCGGTTGCACACGCGGTTGACTGCTGGTCCTCCTCCTCCTCCTCCTCCTCCTCCTCCTCCTCCTCCTCCTGCTCCTCCTCCTCATCATCCGCATCCTCATCCTCATCCTCATCATCATCCTCGTCGTCGTCCTCGTCCTCCTCCTCATCCTCCTCCTCGTCCTCCTCATCATCATGATCATCATGCTGAACAACTCAAACAAAATCACCAAACCACCCAACCATATTCTAATCACCGCTAACAACAAAAAAAACAGCTGAATGCAGCATCATCCGCATCATCATCGTCGTCATGGTCGTCATCAGCCTCGTCATCATCATCGTCATCCCAATCATCAGCATTATCAGCATCGTCGTCGTCGATGTCGTTCGCATCATCATCATCATCATCATCATCATCATCATCATCATCATCATCCTCCTCCTCCTCCTCCTCCTCCTCCCATCATCATCATCATCATCATCATCATCATCATCATCATCATCATCATCATCATCGTCATCATCATCATCATCATCATCATCATCATCATCATCATCATAGTCATCATCATCATCATCAGCATCAGCATCAGCATCAGCATCATCATCATCATCAACAACAGCAGCAACATCATACTAATCAGCAGCAGCAGCATCATCGCCCTCATCATCCTCATCTTCATCCTCGTCCTCCTAATCAGCATCAGCATCATCATCAGCAGCATAATCATCAGCATCATCACCGTCTAAATCATCATCATCATCAGCAGCAGCAGCATCATCAGCATCATCACAGTGATCACACTCGCCATCACGCAGCATCCCTCATCCGTCCTCCCTCCACGAACGACCATCCTCTCCTCCGCCTCCTCCTCCGCTTCCTCCTCCTCCTCCTCCACTCTCTCTTCCATCCCCCCTCTCGTCGCCCTCCCCCTCCTCGTCATCCATATCGTATTCCTCCTCCCATTCGCCACCATGCTCCTGCTCCTCAGCCTCATCCTCCAAATCCTCATCCTCCTCCTCCGCCCCCTCCTCCTCCTCCTCCTCCTCCTCCTCCTCCGCCTCTTCCTCCGCCTCCTCCCGTTCCTCCTCCTCCTCCTCCTCCTCCTCCGCCTCCTCCTCATCCTACTGCTCCCACTCATCCTCCTCATCCTCCTCCTCCTCCTCCTGCTCCCCCTCCTCTTCATCCTTATTATCCTCCTCCTCCTCCTCAACCTCCTCCTCCTCTTCCTCCTCCCCCCTCCTCCTCCTACTGCTCCTCCTCCCTCCTGATCCTGATCCTGCTCCTGCTGCTGCCCTGGTCCTGGTCCTGCTCCTCCTCCTCCTCCTCTTCCTCCTCCTCCTCCTCTTTCTCCTCCTCCTCCTCTTCCTCCTCCTCCTCCAAATCCTCCTTCTCAACCCCTTCCTCCTCCTCCTCCAAATCCTCCTCCTCTTCCTCCTCCTAATCCTCCTCCTCCTCCTCCTCCTCCTCCTCAATCCTCCTCCTCATCATTCACCTCATCGTCCTCATCTTATGTGGGTTATTCCAATTAGTAATATTTGTATGATCGTTAATATGATTAGTGTTGGGAGTAGTAGCATTGGTATCATCATTATCAGTACTATCATTACCATGATTGCTACTATCATTGTTGTTAGTATGACTGGTAGTACGATCATTACTATAAGTAGCATGTGTAATGTTACTACTAATGCGAATTCTTATTCGTAAAATTAGTCCTCGTAAAATTGCTTGTATCCTTTACTAGTAGTACCCGTAGTATGAATGGTACCAGAAAAATACCCCCAACCATAATATGTTTGGGGCTATAGGGCTATGGGGCTATAGGTCTATAGGTCTGTAGGGCTGTAGGGCTCTGAGGCTATAGGGTTAGAAGGCTATAGGGCTATAGGGCTACAGGGCTACAAGGCTATAGGGCTATAGGGCTATAGGGCTATAGGGCTACAAGGCTATAAGGCTGTAATGCTATACGGCTATAGGGTTGTAGGGCTATAGAGCTATAGGAATTAGGGCTGTTATGGCTATAGGGCTATAGGGCTATAGGGCTACAAGGCTGCAATGCTGTAGGGCTATAGGGCTATAGGGACACCGGGCACCCGGGCACCCGGGCACTTGGGCACCCAGGCACCCGGGCACCCAGGCACCCGGGCGTGCCGCCGAAATCGGCGCCACAGTGGACCTAACAATATGAATCCAATAGGACCCCTATACAGAGGCAAGCTCTGACTAGGGAAAAAGAATAATAACAAAATCATTAACAATATTATGTTGGTGTTTTCGTGTTGGTATGTATAGTATTCGGAGATAGTATCAGAAGTATGATTAGTACTGGTACTACTAATAGTAGTAGCGGTAGTAGTATAGTGAGTATAATTATCATTCGTAGGAGTACTACGACGAATAATATTATCGTCAATAATAGTATCATTCACAACAATATCAGTATGACTACTTTGTTGTTGTTATTCATACTAGTATCACCACCATCATCATCAGCAGCACCATCAATAGTAGTATTAGTCATAATGTTAGCATCATTAGAATTAGTGCCATCGTTATTGGTAGTTGTAGTAGTAGTCTGGGTATTAGTAGTGTTCGAAGTATTATTGATATGAACAGTAGTAGTACTACTATCCTAAGCATTCGTAACATTATTCATAACTATAACGGTAAAAAAAAATCAAACTAGTAATAACCGAACTAACAATACGATTCGTTTGTATAACAGTATGCATAGTGATACTAATATTACCTATGTCCTTTGCGATATTACTAATATTCACAGTAGTACTACTATTGTTATGTGTCGGGCTCTTACTTGTCGTGTTATGATCCGTCAACGCTTTAGTATCATTAGTCTTCGAAGAACTGTTCCGAAAGGTCATTATTAGTCGCATTCGTCTTCATGTTAGTCTGTTGCTTAGTCGCAATAATACTCTTATTAATAGAATGATTATTACTATTCGTACTACTAATGTGATCACTCGGCCTCGCATTATTGTTATTATCCTTCCTCCTCCTCCTCCTCCTCTTCCTCCTCCTCCTTATCATCAGTATCATCATCAGCAGCAGCAGCAGCATCATCATCCTTCTAAACCTCCTCCTCCTCCTGAGCCTGGTCCTGCTCCTGCTCCTGCTCTTGCCCTCCTCCTCCTGCTCCTCTTACTCCTCCTTCTCCTCCTCCACCCGCCTCCTCCTCCTCCTCCGCCTCCGCCTCCGCCTCCTCCTCCTCCTCCTCCTACACCTCCTCCTTCTCCTTCTCGTCCTCGTCCTCCGCCTCTTCCTCCTCCTCCTCCTCCCTTTCGTCGGTGTCGTGCTCCTCCTCCTCGTCCTCCTCCACCTCCTCTTCCTCCTCTTCCTCCTCCTCGCCTCGCGTTGCCTCGCCTCGCCTCTCCTCTCCTCTCCTCCCCTCTCATCAGCTTGTCTGCGCAAGTCCTCCTCCCCCACCCTCCCCGGCAGGCTGCGGCGGGGCAGGGGGGGCCCAGCATGGTCTCAAGCTGGTAGGCTCTCTGCTCTGCCTCCAGCGCCGCCGGGTCCTCGCGCTGCCACGCCCTCCATCCCGCAGGATCGCGCTCTGGCCCTCGAGCTCAAGTCCGCCACCGCGCCTCGAGGCACAGACAGAAATGACACCCGGTCCCTCAGAGGCCTCACCATCAAATGCCGGAAATTCCCGTCGGTCGGAAGAAGTGGATAGAAACGTCAAGTCGGAAGGCGTTGAAGGTAGATCGGGTTTCCGCCCGCCCCTTGCAGAGGAAGGAAAAGGAGAGACCACTCGAGCAGGAGGACGCCGAAAGTATATTGGATTCTGGGAATCCAAAACCATTTGTTCAACGACTTATGGGTACTCGTTCAGGGCCCCACAGCCCCCAGCTCGCGGAATTCCTGGAGAATCGATCGGCGCTCTTTGGACGCTCCTGGGATGCGTCGCACGGCTTCTCTAGGTGGGGGGGGTCGGGACGTGGAGGCGAAGGAGGGTGACGAGGAAGCTAGGGGGAGAGGGGGCGGGGGAGGAAGGAGGATGCTCAGTTCAATGCTTGTGATGATCATCTTCATAGATCTTCCTTGTTCGCCCGACGCGTCCTCGTTTTTCGGCGGAGAAAAGAAAAGAAAGTGTGGAAGAGGCGGGGGGGGGAGGAGAATGACGAGAAGCAGGAAGGGGAAGAGGGGGGAAAGAAGCGGAAACAGGGGGATCCTAGGTGGTCGCAAAGCACTCAGACGCCGCTACGGCGACTCAACCCCACAAGAGCAGCATTCAGCGCCCCAATGGGCTGGCGATGCGGCGTAATTGAGCCAATGAGTTCGCAGGACTGGAAAACTGCGGACTCGGAAGGGGACAAAACAAGACATGGGGTAGTACCTGGATTAAGGGCACCGAGAACGCGCCAAGTCAGGGGTCACTCTTGGACCAAGGAAGCATAAGATACTGCAAGGACGCTCAGAACCAAGGGATGCAAGAACCCCTTGCCTCAAAGGCTCATTCCCACAGCTGGCTTCGACCGCAAAACAAGACAATAAACACAAACTAAACTTTCGGTGGGCCAGATTTTTTGAGCCGCCGCTGGCCCCGTGGCGACACCTCTGGCGCCGCTGCTGGCGCACTTCGCGCGCTTTTTGCGCGCCAGGGGTGTCCAGCGCCAACCCGACAGATCCACTTGTTTCGTCAGCGGCGAGGCGGAGAAATCCGCTCCAGCGAGAAGCTAGATAGGGGCACTAACTAGAGAATTGTCCGGCGAGCAAAGAGGGGGGGGAACGGCCGAGAGGAAGAAGGGACGCTCAGACGTCGAA
>CAUYUJ010018707.1:156808-161808 GCA_963575745.1 Prorocentrum cordatum
CAATATGCAGTTGCGCAGTTGCGAATACCGCAATTGTGAATATCTTTTTCGGTGGCGATCCCTATAGGGCCACGAACCGTGCGAAGGGTGCGCCGACAAGTGTGGCGGGGTAGACAACACGAACGAAAACGATAAGTCCGAGCACGGGGGACTGAACGCGCGTGAGACTGAGCGCGAGCGCGACTGATTGTGACTGAGTCTGCGTGCGAGCAAGTCTACGCGCATGAATGCGAGCATGGACACGCCGAACGCAAAGGTACATGACTGTGAATGGATTAAGTCTGTCTGACTTTGACCATTCACGACACTGAGCGTGGCCGCCGCAGGGAGCTCCCCCGGAAGCCCCGATGGCAACGCCCGCGCGCCGCGACGCCCATGTCGGCACGCCCCTCACGAAGATCGCGCTCGCTTCCTTCTCTTCGTTTTACCCCACTTTACCCCTGCACTCCAATGTCCAACGCTGTAAGCGCAGCGCAGCGCGGAGCCGCCGCGACGCGCGCCGGTCGCCCCGGAGGGGTCCCAGCGACGCGCGCGGGTCGCCCGCTGCGCGGAGCGAAGAGAGCTAGCTGGCTGGCCGACGGCGGGCAAGGCCCTGGCCGCTGAGCAGAGCGACGACGAGCGTGCGAGGCGCCAGGCAAAGCGCGGCACGGAGTTCCCGCAACGCGCGCCGGTCGCCCCGAGACGGCCCCAGCGACGCACGCGGGTCGTCCGCGGCGCGAGGCCAGAAGCTCCGTCGGACAGTCGCGAGAAGGCGCGGCTCGAGCGGGGCGCCCCCCAGGTCAGGCCACGCGGATAAACTCGGCGAAGCCAGGCTCCCCGGCGAGGGCCATCGCCCTCCCCCTGCACCGCTTCGCACGCGCCGCAAACTGCCCCGGCTGCTTCCGCAAAACCCCTCCGGCGGACCTGCCAGAGGAACTCGACGCGCGGCGCCCGCGCGAGCAGGAGGTCCTCGCGGCGCGTGGCGCGCGAGAACAGCACGAAAGGCTCCAGCCACCAGTCGTCGCCCTCTCTCTTGCCGTTCCCGACCTCGCGGCGGCCGCAGTCCAGGATCACGCCCGGGCGACGTCGGCCGAGAGGGCAGCGCGCCGGACAGCCGACGGCCGAGGGCGAGAGTCCACAGGACCGAGAGATGGTCTGGCTGCGGACCGCTCGCGCCCAGTAGGTTCGGCTGTAGAATGCCCGGGGGCGCCGTTCCCTCGCCCCGTCGTCTTCTCGCACGGCGCGCCCATGGCACGCCGCCGCGGCGATGGCCCTGCCTCCGAAACGGGAAGCCCGTCCGGGCGACCTCGGAAGCGCGGAAGGCGAACGGCTCCGACGCAAGGGGCTCGGTGAACACCAGCGGGCCCGCGAGGCCCCCTGCGGGGCTGTCGCCACGGCGCCCCAGGTCGCCCACGAAGGGCGCGCTCGCGCACTTCTCCGCGCGCACCCAGAACCCCAGCGGCAGGCGCTTCAGAAAGATCCTCTCCCCCCTGTCTCTCACGGCTTTCTCGACGTCGCCCCGACCCCGAGGGCCCGCGACGACGCGCGCGATCTGCCCCTCGGCATCCTTGACGAGGCCGTTCTCGAGATCGAGCGCCTCCAGGAGCAAGATCCGCATGCCCGCGCGCACAGGGGGGAGTCCGCGAACGACATCAGCGTTCTTTGGGCTGGCACACATCATCATCTCGGCGGCACGATTGACATTCATCGACGGGGCAGACCTGTCGGCGGCCTGCACGAGGAAGAGGGCTTTTTCAGGACGCCCGCGCCCCGCTGCGCCCGCGCGTTCATCCACCGCGCCACGGTGTCCCAGTAGGATCCGATCATGCGACCGCTCTGGAACCTCTCCTCCTGGAGCCGACGACATCGGGTTTCGGCTGCATGGCGCCCCACACGGCCCGGATGGCCGGAGGGGCCTTCTTCCCCGGTTTGCGCGGGAACGCCATGAGATCCCTGAGTTTCGCGTCCTCGAAAAGGTTGGACACCAGGAGCTCGAAGCAGCGCGGCGTGTTGCAGAAGAGCTTCATCACGGCCTGGCACTCTGGAGCGAGGTCGACGCCTGCCGCCACCAGTTCCTCCAAGCTCGAGATGAGCGACACCCTGCCTCCCGTCAGCTGCAGGAAGTCCCCCGGGTGGATCGCGATGGGCATCCGGCCGAAGGCGCCGCCGACCTGGTCGCACTCCAGCTGCTCCGCGCCCCACTCGGCCTCGCGCCCCAGGTAGGACCGGAACGCCAGCATGTTGTACAGGTTGGGCGAAGTCATGCTCCCCTGCTCCAGGATCAAGCACGTGACCGCCTCCAACGTGCCCTGCAGCGCTTGCAACTTGCCCCCCGCGGGTACGTCCTTGTTCCTGAAGGACTGCACTCTTATGACTCCCGCCTGGTGGCAACTGACGGCCGCGTGAGCGCCCGTAGAGATGTTCGCGGCCTGAGACCACTTCGCAGCGTGGACTGCGCCTTGCCCAGTTCCATAGGGAACAGCGCGTCCATGGCCGGCAGCACGATCTCCTGCACCATGGCGATCTTCCCGCTGCCGCTACGGCCGAGGAGCAGGAACTGGAACGTCTTCCGCATTGCGTGCTTGGCCATGCTGCCGCCCGCGATATTTTGCTCCTCGCCCTACACCAAGTTGCAGGCGTTCGCGAACGCCGTGGCGAACAGGGCCTGGTCGGGCTTCAGAGGGCGGCGCTCCTGCTGCCCGGTCTCAGGTTGACCACGCCGTCCTCGAACTTTTTGACGAGGCGCTTGACGAACTCGCTGGGCCGCTGCAACTCCTCCGACGGTTCCCACCGCGCCTGCGCCACCTCGGCCGGGATCGCGCCGGCGCCCGCTGCCCCGACGTCGTCCGGCGCGGGGGCGTCGTCCACGGGCACGTCCGCGTCCTTCGTACCCCCATTGGCGACTCTCTTCCGCTGGGTCTCCACCAAGTCGAAGTCGCACAGGCCCTGAACGGAGCGAGGACGTCCTCCCTCAGGGCGCAGGCTGCGCGCCGCGACGCGTCGGCGTCAGTCGGCCCCGGGCAGCGCTCCGTCCTCCATCATCGTGGCGACCTTCTTGAGCTACTTGACGAAGGCCTGCGTGCTCTCGGCGGTGTCGAAGCGCAAGATCTGCCGGAGCGTCTCGGGGTCGAAGTGATGCTCCAGGACCGGGTTGGCGCCCAGTTTCGCGAAGCCGCCCAGAGCGCGGATGCCCTGGGCCTCCACCTGGGGCAGCAGGTGGAATTCCCGATGGAGCCACGAAACGCTGTACTGAGTGTGGCGGACGCATGTGGCCACCTCCACTAGGGCCTTCGGTGGAGCTCCCTATACGGCCACGGAACGCTGGGCTGGGCGTGGCGGGCGCATGTGGCCACCCCCACTGGGACCTTAGGTGGAGCCCCCTATGGGGCCACGCAACGCTGTACTGGGTGTGGCGGACGCACGTGGTCACCCCCACTGGGACCTTGGGTGGAGCTCCCTATGGGGCCACGAAACGCTGTACTGGGTGTGGCGGACGCATGTGGACACCCCCACTGGGCTTTCGGTGGAATTCCCTATGGAGCCACGAAATGCTTTACTGGGTGTGGCGGACGCACGTGGCCACCGCACCGGGGCCTTGGGTGGAGTTCCCTATGGGGCCACGAAACGTGTGAGGGGTGTGCCAACATGGGTGTGGCGGACGCATGTAGCCACCGCCACTGGGTCCTTGGGTGGAGCTGCCTATGGGGCCAAAAAAGGCTGTACTGAGAGTGGCGGACGCATGTGGCCACCCCCCCTGGGGCAATAGGTGGAGCTCCCTATGGGGCCACGAAGCGCTGCACTGGGTGTGGCGGACGCATGTGGTACCCCCACTGGGGTCTTAGGTGGAGCTCCCTATGGGGCCACGAAACGCTGTACTGGGTGTGGCGAACGCATGTGGCCACCCCCACTGGGGCCTTAGGTGGAGCTCCGTATGGGGCCACGGAACGCTGTAGTGGGTGTGGCGGACGCATGCGGGCACCCCCATGTATGATGGCGATGCCGATGGCGATGACTATGACGATGGTGATGATAATGATAATGAGAACGACACTGATGATGATGATGATACGACAATGACAATGCTAATGCGAATGATACTGATAACGACAATGATAATGATACTGGGAATGGTAATGATAATGCTACTGATAATGGTAGTGATGATAATAATGATAATGATACTGAAAATGATGATGATAATGATAATGATAGCGATAATGTAATAATGATAATAATAATGATAGTGATAGTGATAATGATAATGATAATGGTAATGATAACGGTAATGATAGTAATAATGATAATGACAATGATAATGATAATGATAATGATAAAGAGAATGGTAATGATAATGATAAAGATAATAATAATGTTGATGATATTGAAAATGATAATGCTAATGAGAATGACAATGATAATGAGACTGATAATGACAATGATAATGATGATGATGATGATGGTGGTGGTGGTGGTGATGCTGCTGCTGCTGCTGATGATGATGATGGGAGGAGGGAGGAGGGGGAGGAGGAAGGAGTGCAGAACGCAGGGCGATCTCTCTTCAAAACGAAAACCTAACACCACAGGATGGTTGGGAATAAATAGTGCCCGTTGCGTCCTTCACACAATACGTACCAAAGACGGCGTGCAGAAAAGAGCGGCAGGTTGGCCCGCTATGGCGTGAGATAATGGTTACCAACAGCATCAACAACAACGTCTTCATCATCACCATCATCAGCATAACCATCGTCCGCAGCATCATCATCATCACCATCAGCATCATCACCATCATCAGCAACAGCATCAAAATCATCAGCATCTTCATCATGATCAATATTGTCAGCATCACCATCATCGTCATCACCATCATCAACCATCATCATAATAATCAGCATCATCATCGTCGTCATCAACATCAGCAGCATCATCATCGCCATCGTCACAATAATCATCATCAGCATCATCATTATCATCATCAGCAGCAGCATCATCATCGTCTTCATCATCATCAGCAGCATCATCAA
>CAUYUJ010018707.1:164308-166808 GCA_963575745.1 Prorocentrum cordatum
TCCTTCCCTCTCCAGCTCCCCCTCCTTGTTCCCCTTCCCATCCCTCTCCTCTCATGCCCCCTCCCGCGGCGCTCCTCTAGAGAATCTCAACGGCACGAGGGCGCGGCAGCAATCTCCTCCTGGCCATGCTTCTGCACCTACCACTCACGCATAATCATCACCACCACCACCACCAGCATCAGCATCACAATCGCCATGATCATCACCATCAGCATCGCCACCACCAGGACTATCACCATCACCATCATCAGCATCGACATTATCATAATCATCATCATCATCATCATCATCATCATCATCAGCATCATCATCATCATCATCATCAAAATCATAATCATAATCAGCAGCATCATCGTCGTCGTCGTCATCCCCACCATCATCATCCACACCATCGTCATCATCACCACCATCATCATCTCCACCAGGACTACCACCAGCATCACCACCAGCATCGCCACCACCACCAAGACTACCATCATCATCCCCACCATCATCAGGCTAATCCTGGCGGTTATCTTCCTCCCTCTCCTCCTTCCCCCTTACCGTTACAACCATGTGTCGCAGCAGTCGCCCGATGGTGCAGGCATGACCACGCCATCGAAGATGGCAAAACCAAACCTCATCCTTCCACTCCGACACTCCAGTGGTGTTCGTCGACGGTGGGGCAATCAACTTGGGCGGCGAAACTCGGCAGCGAAGGAGGGGGGAAGTGAGAAGGAGAAAGCCTTCTCAGAAGTTTCGAAGTCCCCCGGCCTTCTGAGAAGCTTTAAGGCCTTGCCCGAAGACAAAAAAAATATCCTTGTGAAAAACGAAACCATATGCAGTTGTGGGTACCGCAATTGTGAATATCTTCTTCGGTGAAGCTCCCTATGGGGCCACGAAGCGCTGCACTGGGTGGGGGGGAACGCATGCAGGCGGTTGCACTGGGGCCGTCGGTGGAGCTCCCCATGGGGCCACGAAACGCTGTACTGGGTGGGTGAAAATGCCAAATTCGGCGTGTGGGACGCATGCGGACGGTTCGGTGGAGCTCCCAATGGGGCCACGAAACGCCGTACTGTGTGGGTGAAAATGCCAACTTGGGCTTCTGGGACGCATGTGGAGGGTCCCACTGGGGGCTTCGGTGGAGCTCCCTATGGGGCCACGGAATGATGTACTGGGTGGGTGAAACTGTCAAATTGGGTTCCCGGGACGCACGCCGACCATCCCACTGGGGGCTTCGGTGGAACTCCGAATGGGGCCACGAAACGCTATACTGTGTGTGTGTGAAAATGCCAAATCGGGTGTGCGAGACGCACGCGGACGGTCCCACTGGGGGCTTCGGTGAAGCTTCCTAGGGGGCCACGAAACGCTGTACTGGGTGGGTGAAACTGCCAAATTGGGTGTGGCGGACGCATGTGGCCACCCCCCCTGGGGCCTTCGGTGGAGCTCCCTATGGGGCCACGAAACGCTGTACTGGGTGTGGCGGCTCATGTGGTACCCCCCCCCCTGGGGCCTTAGGTGGAGCTCCCTATGGGGCCACGAAGCGCTGCACTGGGTGTGGCGGACGCATGTGGTACCCCCCCCCCCCTGGGGCCTTAGGTGGAGCTCCCTATGGGGCCATGAAACGCCGTACTGGGTGTGGCGGACTCATGTGGTACCCCCCTGGGGCCTTAGGTGGAGCTCCCTATGAGGCCACGAAACGCCGTACTGGGCGTGGCGGACGCATGTGGTACCCCCCCCCCCCTGAGGCTTCAGGTGGAGCTCCCTATGGGGCCACGAAACGCTGTACTGGGTGTGGCGGACGCATGTGGTCCCCCCCCTGGGGCTTTAGGTGGAGCTCCCTATGGGGCCACGAAACGCTGTACTGGGTGGGTGAAACGTATGGAGGAGGGAGGAGGGGGAGGAGGAGGGAGGAGGGGGAGGAGGAGGAGGAGGAGGAGGAGGAGGAGGAGGAGGAGGAGGAGTGAGTGAGTGAGTGAGTGAGAGAGAGAGAGAGAGTGAGTGAGTGAGTGAGCGAGTGAGTGAGCGAGCGAGCGAGCGAGCGAGCGAGCGAGTGAGTGAGTGAGTGAGTGAGTGAGTGAGTGAGTGAGTGATTGGGTGGGACGCGGGGCGCTGCCTCTTCAAAACGAGGACCCAACACCATAGGATGGTTAGGAAGAACTTCTCAGAAGGTGCGAGAGCTTCTGAGAAGTCCCGCCGCCATCTGAGAAGGCCTTCTCCTTCTCATTTCCCCCCCTCGCTCGCCGCGGAAAAACGTGTACCTTTTCGTGTACCTTGGGTGCCGCGGCGGCAGTCTAGGCTTAGGTTGGGCTTCTAAAACAGTCAAAAATAGTCGTCAAACAAATCGGCCCCATACTAATGATACCGGAGAAAAACCCAATCAGGGCTATAGGGCTAGGGGGCTATAGGGCTATAGGGCTATTGAGCTATAGGGCTATAGAGCTATAGGGCTATAGAGTTGTAGGGCTATAGGGCTACTGGGCTATTGGGCTATAGGGCTATAGGGCTATAGGGCTTAGGG
>CAUYUJ010018707.1:176808-197313 GCA_963575745.1 Prorocentrum cordatum
CGCCAGCAGTTCCCGGAAGGCCCAAAGAGGCCCGCAAACGACCCCCGAGTATGCTTCAAAACTGCCTCTGAGAGGCTCCCCAGAGGCTCCCCAAGAGACCCCAACAGGCATCGAAGAGGCCTCCGACGCACAACCGAAGCACGGTGGCGGGTGGGCTGATGCCAGCAGGCCAGTATCGCGCTCCATGTGGTTTCATGAGTCTGGCGCCACGCGTTTCGGTGGCTCGGTGCCCAAAGGCCCTTGCTCCGCGCATAAGATAAGCACATGTAGCGTGTTTCGAAGAGGGCTTCGTTTTCGAGGCATTCGAAAGTCGTTTTCTCGCCCTCGGCGGAGGCCAGCCGAAGGCCCGCAGAAGCTGGCGGGTGTAAATCGAGGGCGATGTGGCCGGCGGAAGCCGGCGGAAGCTCGAAGTAAGCCTCGGCGGCTCAAGGACGTCGCTTGCCCGGGCGCGCGTGGGGTCGCAACTCCCCACCAGGCAGACTCACAGCATTCCCCCAGCCATGGCGTTGCCTGCTGCTGCATGAGGGAGTCGGCTGGGGAGAACGACGCCGACGCCTGCGAGGTGAGCGCTGCTCGGCTGCCCGACCGAGCTGAACCGCAATACCCAGACGTTGACGTCAGGTACGTCTGCGGGAGCCAGGGCGTATGGGGAACAAGCGAGCCCATCGACGTGCACTAAGGCTGGTGGCACTGACAGGAGCCTGCTGGTACAAAGGTCAGCATTGGACTCGCTCCTCGATAGCCGCGCTTGCCACTAGCGGCGTGTGTCATGAACCCCATGTCGACCCCTCGCCCTCGGCCCCGTCGGGCCTTAGAATGTTGCGGAAAAAGCGTTCAAAACAACTACTGAAGATTTGGAGCTACAACACGGAGTCCTTGGTGATCATGGACCGTCTTGGGGAGATCTTACGGTTAGCGCGGGATCGGGATGTGGCAGTGTGCTGTTTTCAGAGTACCCTCATGTCCCTGAACATCGCGTGGCATTGTGAAGGATTTCGCATACTTCCTACACCTAGGACGTCCCCCAAGACCAAAGACGGGTGCCTCATAGCTGTCAACAAGCGGTTCTTCGGGATGGATGAAATACGATGTGTTCATGAGTGGGTCCCTGGACGTCTTCAGGGTGTTCGCTTACGTAGGGCTGGCCGTCGACCCCGAGACCTCTACGTCCTCAACGGGTACTCCTGGACCAACGAGCCCCCCAGAGCGCCCCAGGGCCAGACCACTGAAGTGAATGAAAAACACTGGAAGTCCCAGGATGCGTTTTGGCAACAGTGCGAAGACACCATCTCGAGGATCCCCGGCCGCTCAGCCCTGGTTTGGTGCTTAGATGCCAACGCATCAGTGGCCCCATCACCTCCTAACACAGGCTTCGCAGGCTCTCGGAGGTCCCTCAGCAGGACGAACCAGAATGGCCACAAGTTCCTGTCGGTACTCCAGAACCAAGGATTGGCAGCCCTCAACACTTTCGGCAAGGCCTCTCGCTTCAACTCCACGTGGGTCCACACGGACGGGGTGAGCTGGTCAACGATTGACTACGTGTGCGTGCGTCTTCAGGGAGGCTACGGCCGCGCGAGCCGGCCGCTCATTGACCTCCCAGTGAGCTTGGGAGGCTACCGGGATCATCGACCTGTGGAGGCAACGATATATGCTGGACTACGGTGCAAGCTACAACGCCCTCCTTCAGAGCTTCGCTGGAATAGGGACCTCATCATGACAGACCTCAAGGACCTGCAGAGGGCCCAGCAGCAGGAGAGCTCCACGATCCCCGAACGGGTCTCGCAGTTGTGTGGCACAGTAGATCGGCATCTTCGTGAGCGACGTCTTCGGGGAGAGTGGCAACATGTGTGTGGTCCTGGCCAGGCGTATGGCACGACGTCTGAGTACTTCGATGCCCTCGAGGGCGCTATCGTTGACGCAGCGGTGGACATCTATACCACGCCGCCCACCAAGCAGGCGGCCCCCGCCTTTCCTGATGAGACGTGGGAGCTTATTGCTAAGAAGCAGCTCTACCAACGCATGCTCGCCAGGGCTGTCCTGGGGAGTTGGCTACACAAGACACTGACGAGCCAGTACAAGCACTTTATGCGGTTGGCGAAGAAAGCAGTCCGAGCCTTTCGCAGACAACGAACAGCAGAGCTAGTCGACCAAGCTGAGCAGGCGGACCATCACAACGACATCAGGAAGGGCTATGCTATTATTAGACGTATCGCTCCGAAGCCCACGGCTCCATCTATGACGGTCCACAATCCTGCTACTGGGACGGTATGCTTTGACCACGAGGAGGATATGGAAGTACGAGCCCGAGCCCTGTGTACCATTTTTCAGGCGGAAGATGTCACGGAGTCTGCGCCGCAGCGGCCTCCACGCCACGGCATGGGCGTATTGGACGACCCCTCGGAGGCCATCACCGTCGAGAACACGACTGAAGCAGTCAAAAAATTACCCAACCATAAGGCGGCCCCCGTTTTGAAGTGGAGCGATCCTGGGAGTGCGTTGTCACCGATGCCGAGACCACAATCAGACGGGGCGGTAGCAGAAATATGGAAGCTTTGCCTCGACTACGTCGCTGAGCCCTTGACCCAAGTTTTCCAGGCTTGCCACCAATTGAAGCAGGTTGCCCAGAGATTCAAAGATGGAGAAACGGTATCGCTTCGCAAACCCAAAGGCGACGGTCGTAACGCTCAGGATCATTATCGAACGATCAATTTGATTAACCACATGGGGAAAGCATTCATTAATGTAGCATGCATGGGCGATTTACGTAAGTGCGCTGGCCGACTATCTACTACCCAATTTGGTGCATTACCACAGCGATCAACACGAGACGCAGTGGTTATCGTGGATGAGATTATTCGTCGTTTCAGGGTGTGCCGAAGTCGCACCAACCTCCCTGCGCTGATCTTGGTCGCGGCTCTTGTCGACTTGGAAAAAGCATTCGATTTGCTACCCAGGGACAAGGTCTGGGAATCGCTGGACAGGCTGGCCGTTTCGAAGGGCGTCCGATTAACACTTGAGGCCCTACATGACGGGACACGTTACATATTGCGAGATGTAAAAACAAACAGGCCGTGCAGAACACTCCTGATCCGTCGTGGGGTTCGTCAGGGAAGTGTCGAAGGGCCGCTCCTCTTCATTGCCATCTATGATTTCATTACCCAGGAGATTGCTTCCCAGCAGGTCGTTCAGGGCTTCGAGGGGGTCACCGTGATTTCAGACCCCAACTTCGAAAGGTACAGGGGCAGGGACATCTTAGAATTAGAGGTGAATGCCGAGTTAGACGTGTCTCAGGTCAAGTTCGTCGACGATCTCATAGGTCTGGCCGTTTTTGAGAGTTATGATCGGATTGCCGAGTATCTCCAGTTCCTGTTCCGAATGATCAACGAGGGGGGCATGAAGATGAATGTACCGAAACTCGAGCTCATGATGATGTCTTCGGGAACGGGGTGCAAGAAAATCCGAAGGGAAATCAACGCCAAAAGTACGGGGATCCAGATGATTGACTACGAGGGTCGCTCGGTGAAAATACATGCCCAAAGGTCCGTCAAATACCTGGGGGTCAGGATCAGGGACGACAGCTCGATGGGGGAAGAACTACAACAACGCTTGAAAGGAGCCAATGTGGTGCACGGCAGGCTATCCCATAAAGTATTTAAAGGACACCTTAGCTACCGACTTAAAATACGGCTTTGGAGTTCACTTGTTCGGTCCATCGCTTTGTACGCTATGGAGATCGCGGTGCTTACCCAGTCGGAGCTCCAAAAACTAGAACGCTGGCAAAACAAAAAGCTTCGACACCTGCTTCGTTCTCCCGCTCATGTCAAGCACGTCCCCAATGAGGCGATCCGTCGCAAGGCTAATATCCATTCGGTCTCGTCAACATTGCTCTTCCGCAGGCTGAGGTGGTGGCAGAGAGTGATTACCCCAGGGTTGGCTCCAGAGGCTCCTGAGTATGATCCCACGTACGCGGTTAGGGCCGTGATTTTCGGGCGCCTGAGTTTCGAGAAGAGGGTGAACTCCAGCAAAACCGTGGGAAGGGTGGCCCAACTGGGCCAGGACCTCACGTCGCTTTGGTCGTCGCTCTCAGCTGGTATTCGGGAAGGTGCCCCTGGACCCGAACCTGAAGTGTCTAAACCTTGGCTTCGGTGGTTCTGTGAACTATCCTTGGCTGACCTTCGATTGGTGTTGTCTTTCCAGGCCACGAGCGACCCCAAGCCTGCTGGAGGGGAGCGGGCCGATGGAACGCAGTATGAGATGCTTCAGTGTCCAGAGTGCGGTCACTCGTGCAGGGACCCGAAGGGCCTCGATAGCCACAGACGTCAAGCCCATGGGATAGTCGCTAATCGACTTGATCTTCCTCCAGATTGTTTGGAAAATAAGACATGCCCGTATTGCCAACAGGTTTTCACCAGAAAGGATACGCTCCAACGACACATCAGTGCTAAGAGATGCCCTATGCTGCAGGCATCTGCGGCTCCAGACGCCCATCCAGCCCCCCCGCCAGTCCCAGCAGCAGAGGGCCGGAGTGATGTTCACCCCGCTGGCGGAGATTCGGGCCAAGAGGCCCGCCGAGCCGGTGGGCGGGGCCGCGGCAGGAGCGGCAGAGGAGCCCGAGGCAGGCGCGGCCGCGGCGGTGCTCCCACAGTTGACGATGGCGATGGCCCAGCTGGTGTTGCAACACGAGGACAACCTTCGCAACCAGAGCAGGGACGTGAACATCGTGCTCACCAATCGCGCCGACTCCAAAGTCCAGATGGCCTTGGAAGCGGGAGTAGACGAGTACAATGCCGTGGGCAAGAAGGAAAGGGAGAAGGAGGACGAGTTCAAGGGCCACCCATGGGGCAAGCGCCCCGACGCACAGATGAAGATGGTGTTGTACCGCATAACAGAAGCACTGCAAGCCAACGAGGCCGCGGTGGAGGCGGCGATCCAGCAGGGGCCCGACCCTGGTGCGACGAAGCAGGCCGTGAAGTGCATCGCGGAGTGGAGCACCAGGGTCCAGGACACGACGAAGATCTTCCACGCCACCAGGTGCTTCATGGTGACGACGCAGGACACCGCGAATCACGAGGTGAAGAAGTGGATCTTCGCAACCTGCCACCACCCGGAGCTCCAGCAGGCATTCATGCAGTTGCGGGACAACGGAGGCGCCCTCGCAGCAGGACTGCTGCTGGAGCGCGACACGGCGCCGCGGAGCAAGGCGGCGAAGACCGTCGAGCGGCTCGCGTTCAAGGCGGGCAAGCAGGGCAAGACCAAGGGCAAGGGCAGCAAGCGCCAGAAGCACTGAGGAGGAGGAGGGAGGGCTCTAGGAGCAGTAGCTGCAATCAAACTTTTTTGAGTCAATTTTTTCGCTCATCTAGAGGGGGTGGCACATAGCGGTTTTGCTGGGGGTTCCCGTGGGCTCTTGTTGTGGCCTGCGGCCCTCCTGGGCCTAGAGGGGCTTGGGGGGCCGACCTCGCAGTGCCACCCCCTCAGAGGATGGGGTGCGCGAGGTTGGGATCGAGGCGTCTCGCTGGGGCTCAGTGTCTCGGGTTTCGGTCCCGCCTTGTGCATTTCAAGGGCTCCGATCGATCATCGATTGCGCCGATGTTTTGCACTCGTTTGTAAGCCTCGGTAGACAGTGTTACTAGCCCAACACTAGGCCTCCAGAGCTGTGGACGAGAGGGGGCAGTGGCTTGAAAAAGGAAGCTCGAAGTCCGCAGAAGCCAAATTAATGTTCCAAGAGAGGGCGACGCTGGCCACCGTGCCGTCCTCAGGCCTGCAGAGCCAGCCGCATACTTGTCGCAGCACGGTGTGCACAAATCGATGCATCGGCCCTTGGAGGTCTCCACACCTTCCCTGGAAACAGACTGTCTGGGGCTCGAAATGAACCGCCACACACCCCAAGACAGCCCCGAATCAACTACGAGAGGGCCCCAAGAGAATTCCCACATGGCCGACGCCACTCAACACCCTGGCAATGAGCGTCTAGACAAGACCCGATTGGCATACGACAGTTCAACGATCGCACGTACCGACCTCAAAACCGCTCCATATTTTGGATGTGCACTGCGTTGCTTTGCATGTCATTAGAGTTCTACGTCTCCTTGAAATGATTTGCGTTGAGTTGCACTGCGTTGCGCGGCCATTGCGTATCATTTCCACGATAGTGCGTTGAATCGCGCTGCCGTTCGGACGCATTGCATGTTTTCAATCCTCGAATTTGTTTGCATGGCATCACATTCAATGCGTCAGTGTTCATACTTGTCCGTAGTACGTCTCTGCTCGGTCCGCGATTGTGTTACTTATTCAGTTCATGTGCGTGCCATCTGTGTGTACGTCCACGCGTGCACCTGTGAGCTTATCAAGGGAAGGACTAGGAGTTTATACAATTTCTGCGAACCCCACTTTCTCAAACAGCCCCAAGCCAGTCCAAGAACACGCCACGGCATCCTAAGACCAGAAAACAAATGCACCGACATTTCATCTGAAAGCCGGTCAATGCTCCAATGCTGTTCAGCGACTTCCCGACGAACCCGCAAGCCCCGACCTGCGTGTCATGGAAACGCTCTTGCAACCCTGGACGGCGCCATTGGGGCCAAAGACCCTCCCGAGACAGCGGAAACACAGCCCTAAAGCCAGTCCAAGGAAACCCCGTGTTCTTCCTGAGCCGTCTTGGAAGACATTTTGACCATCTGGGAGGCTTTGGGGAGCGCCAGAAGGCGTCTGCGCGCCCAAGAAGCCTTCAGAGGATGACATGGGGGGATGCACAGACTTTGCTGGCAGGGGGAGGAAGGGGGCGTTGGACAGCTACAAAAAACCTGCAAATCAGCCATGGCAGTATACCATTCCTCTACGTGCCGGTGGGCACGGTGGCGGATTCCGTTCATGACGTTGCCTTCGCGCTCGTTCATGACGGTGTGAATTGCTGTACTGTTTCTCAAGTCCTTGGCCGCACTTTGGCAAACAAGAATCATCGATGTCATCGTGATGCTCGTCGTCTTCGTCATAGTCCTCCTCTCGCGGCGACCATGGGGTGTTCTCTAGAGGCGAAGGTGTGTTGTTCGGATGCCAAGCATTTCAAGGGGGTCCGCTCTTTTGTCGCGCTTGTCCCGCTGTGAGGCCGAAGGCACTTCCCGCTTGTCCGCTCTTTTGTCGCGCTTGTCTTCACGCTTCGTCCGCTCTGGCGCGACAAGAATTCACGTGTCTTCGCGCCTGTTCCGCCCTGGCCTCCCTCGCCCTGCTGCGCCCCTCCGCTGCTCCTCCTCCCTCCCCTCCTCCTTGCTCCCTCCCTCTCGCCCGTCTCCCTCGTCCTCGCCTTCGTCCTGGGGCCTTCCCCGGCGCAGCCGGGGCGACCTTGTCCTGTGCCCCGTCGGCTTGTTCGCCCCGTTTCCCGCGCGGAGGGGGGGGGGAGGAAATCGCAAGGGACTGCGTTGCATATCTCGTGTCCCGGGCCGCGCGGCTGGTGGAGTGTGCCCTGGACTCGGGCGCGACGTCTGCCTGTGTTTCCTCGGGAATGGTCTCGGCGGGGCGCGGTGGTCCCCAGGACCCTTGGTTTGCCTTTGAGGGTGGCACGTTTCGTTCGTACCTGGTGGCGAAACAATATGGTTCCCGTCCCAAAACCATATCGTGACGGACCACCTGGTGACCTCGAAATCCCAAGAGACCTCCACGCGCGGTCCGTCACCACACGGCCTTGGGACCTCGGAGAGGCCGATCGCCCGAGACGCCCTCGAAGAACGACCCGAACCCCGAAAACCGCGCGGTGACCCCAGATCCACACTGACTCACCACGCAGTGTGGTCACCACACCGCTCGGGCATCCCAGGAACCCGAGTAGGGGATCGACTACAGAATTGACTTACCCCAAAATTGATTTTCTCGTCGAGTCATACGTAGAATGCTCGTAGATCTACGAACATTATACGCCTCTCTCATGGATTCGACGAACAAGTCAATTTTGGGATAAAAAACACATCCCCTGCTCGAGAAACCAAAGGGCGTGCGGGGCGCCCTTCTTCTGCGCCGCCCAGACTTGAGGGCCCCAGGCGGGACGCTGTCGCAGCATAAACTCCTGGATGATGGGGGCGGCGCTGCACCCCTGCACTCTGGTCGGATCTTTGGTCCGACCAGGCATCGCAGGCAGCCTGTGAGCCGATCGATCTGTGAGGATCCTGGGGCCCGAAACCTGGCGAAAGCTCCTGGCGAGGGAAAACTGCAACGCCCAGCTTTCAGGGCGAGGCTCCCAAGACTGGGTCGTCCACAAACTGCGTCACCCGCGACAGGGCAGGACCCTCCGCCTCGGGGGCTTGCTTGTGGTCCAGCGGGGGCCTGCGAGCTCCTCCTTTGGGCCCCTCCTGGAGCCTCCTCTGGGGCCCTCTTGCGTGCTCGGGGGGGCCGTCGAGGAGCGACCTTGAAGTGCCTCGAGGCCCCAGGGCACGACTCCGAGGCGGTCGTTGCGGATCTGCTCTGGTGGAAAGGCATGGCCGACCGCTGCGACTGCACATCCAAAAACCGACCGAACCGACCACCAAGCCGAAACCGACCGAAACTCGACGGGCCGCCAGCAGCCCAGAGACCCGCACCGACGCGGCAGCGACGCAGGAACCGACCGAACGCAGCCGACTGCGATGCTGCCGAACCGACCGAACCGCGGACACTCCAGGTGATCCTCGCCGTCTGGTCTTCGGGTCATCACTCCGGCCTCCGGCGACGGTGCGAGACGCACGATCCGGGCGACCCCGAGACGCTCATCGGCGAGGCGCAGCTGCTGGAACGCATCCCGAGGCGGGAAAGCATCCTGGGACCAGCGAAGACGCCCAGCAGCCTCAAGCTTCGAGTGAAGGGACCCTGGGACACACAAGGACAAATACACACAAATGACAGGAGTCCCCAGAGTTCCCCACATCTTCTGGGTCTTTGTCTTCCCCCCCAATTCCCGTGTTTTCCCATATTTTCTGGGGAATCGACGATGAATTCTGAATTGTGCCTGCGTGTTCTGCAGCAGCCTCGAGCTTCGAACCTCGGCGCCTCGAGCCTCGGCGCCCGGAGCCTCGACACCCCGGCGGGGCGGCTGGGCGCGCCGACAGCTGCTTGGCGAAGCGCGCGTCCTGCGAGGCCACGACCTCGGGGCGGCCGCCGTGAAGGGGCCCTGGGACACGCAAATTCGCCGGCCCAACGGGCCAGAGGCGTGCTAAGATCTCCGGTAACTGCTAAATGATACTTCTACTTCGCGCGCGCGGGGCGGCCCATGGGGGTCCCCGGACGATAAGTACCCTGGGCGATCCCCGGCAGGGTCGGGTCAGAGATGGTTTTCCTCCTGGGCGCCGCCCCCGTGGCCCTCCAGAGAGCCCCAAGAAGGGCCACGAGGCCGCCAAGAGCCCTCCAAGATGGTTCAAGAGTGCTCCGAGATGCCACACGACCGTTCCAAGACGGCCAAGATGGCCCCCAGACGCCCCAAGAGGCCTCCAAGAGCACTCCCCAGAGTGCCCCAAGAGGCAAAATGCATTACTTTTCCCTAGGTTTTGGCCAGATTTGGGCGTGTCCATCTTTTCGGCCCAAGAGGGGCCCCAGAGGGCCCCAAGCGATGCCCCAAAGAGGGAACACAAAACAAAACTTCGAGCCCTCGGCCTTAAGAAGCCCCCAGAAGGCCTCAAGAAGCCCCTGAGAGGCCCCAAAAGGCCCCAAGAGGCCCTCGGGAGGCCCCCAAGCGACGCTGAAGAGGCCCCCCAGCGGCCCCAAGAGGCTCCCCAAATGCCCCCTCCAGCACGCAAGCAAATGCCAACTACCCGACGCGTTTAAGAGTCCCCACGAGGCCACCAAGAGGCCTCCCGAAAGAGACCCCATAGGCAACAGGCTTCCACACGAGCCACGACGCTGTCAAGACTCCCCTAGCGGCCACCCAGAAGCCTCCCGAGAAAGCCCCCATAAGCGAGAATACATGTTGTCCTATGCGTTTTCCAACAAATGCAGCCCAAGAGGGTTTCAGGAGGAGCCCGAAAACGCTCCAGGAGGAGCCCACACGGGTTCAAGATAGCTCCAAGATTTTTGAACGAATTCAGCCCCAGAAGGTTTTAGGAGGAGCCCGAAAACGCTCGAGGGGGAGCCCACATGGGTCCAGGATAGCTCCAAGAATTACCAACGAATTCACCCCAAGAGAAGGTTTCAGGAGGAGCCCGAAAACACTCCAGGAGGAGCCCACACGGGTCCAAGATAGCTCCAAGATTTTTGAACGAATTCAGCCGAAGAAGGTTTCAGAAGGAGCCCGAAAACGCTCCAGGAGGAGCCCACACGGGTCCAAGATAGCTCCAAGATTTTTGAACGAATTCAGCCCAAGAAGGTTTCAGGAGGAGCCCGAAAACGCTCGAGGGGGAGCCCAAATGGGTCCAGGATAGCTCCAAGATTCACCAACGAATCCACCCCAAGAGAGGGTTTCAGGAGGACCCCGAAAACGCTCCAGGAGGAGCCCACACGGGTCCAAGATAGCTCCAAGATTTTTGAACGAATTCAGCCCAACACGGTTTCAGGAGGAGCCCGAAAACGCTCGAGGGGGAGCCCAAATGGGTCCAGGATAGCTCCAAGATTTACCAACGAATTCACCCCAAGAGAGGGTCTCAGGAGGAGCCTCCAGAGAGCCCCAAGAAGGGCCACGAGGCCGCCAAGAGCCCTCCAAGATGGTTCAAGAGCGCTCCGAGATGCCACACGATCGTTCCAAGACGCCCAAGATGGCCCCCAGACGCCCCAAGAGGCCTCCAAGAGCACTCCCCAGAGGGCCCCAAGAGGCAAAATTCATTACTTTTCCTTAGGTTTTGGGCAGATTTTGGCGTGTCCATCTTTTCGGCTTCCCGACGCCCCAAGACGGCCCAAGAGGCCCCCAAGATCGCCCCAAGAGGGCCCAAGAAGCTCCCAAGAAGGCCCCAAGATGGCCCAAGAGGGCTCCAAGACGGCCCCAGAGGCATCCAAGACGGCCCAAGAGGGGCCCAAGAGGGCCCCAAGCGATGCCCCAAAGGGGGAACACAAAACAAAACTTCGAGCCCTCGGCCTTAAGAAGCCCCCAGGAGGCCTCAAGAGGCCCCTGAGAGGCCCCAAAAGCCCCCAAGAGGCCCTCAGGAGGCCCCCAAGCGACGCTGAAGAGGCCCCCCAGCGGCCCCAAGAGGCTCAGTCATGCGAAATGGGCCGGCGGAATGAGCGAAGCGATTCAAAAAATAGACACTAATAACAGGATTCACCACATTTTCCCATAGTTTCTAGGTTTTGGTCTTCCCCCCACTTCCCATATTTTCCTATATTTTCCTGGGAGTCGACGAATAAGTGTGTCTGTATGTTTTTTCTTCTCCTGACGCCGTCCAGATGAAGAGCGACGACGACCGACGACGGCGACGACGCCCTCAAGGGCGGCTCTGGTCCTTCGAAGGCCCTAAGGATTAAGTCGGGCCTGTCCCCCTACAGGAGAATTTTTGGACGAAAACTAAAAAAGATTCAAAAAATACCCCCATATGACCAAAAAATACTGAAAAAATCGTACCCATATTATATTTCGATTATTTTTGAATATTCCTCCTGTAGAGGGACAGGCCCGACTTAACCCAAGGACACCAGCCGAACTCGGACCCGGCTGACCTCGGACCCTGGCTGAACTCGGACCCAGGCTGAGCTCGGACCCAAGACCCAGGCCCAGAAAGCTCGCACACAGCTGATTTCGGAGCCAGCTGACCTCGGACCCAGCTGGCCTCGGACCCAGCTGATCTCGGACCCAGCTGATCTCGGACCCAACTGAACTCAGACCGACGCCCGCGCTGCAGCGGGGTCCGCGTTCAGCGGGGTCCGAAATCAGCCGGGCCCGAGATCAGCCGGGTCCGAATTCAGCTGAACTTGAGTTCAGCCAGGTCCGAGTTCAGCCGGGTCCGAATTCAGCGGATTCGAGATCAGCCGGGTCCGAGTTCGGCCGGGTCCGAGTTTCTGGGTCCGAGTTCAGCCGAGGCCGAGTTCAGCCGTCGGCTGAACTCGGACCCGCCCGCGCGGGAGATCTCGCATGCAAGTGCCAGCGCGACCTCCCCGTCACCGCCGGCGATGTTGAAGGAGAAGTATGGTAGGTTTCCTTTGGAGCTTGACTTGGAGGTGACACATGTGCCTTGAGTTGGAGGTGCGGATCCCACCCCACCCTTGGGCCGTCTTCGTTGGCGGAAGGCCCGTCGGGAATTCTTCGCCCCTTCCAGCGACAAGTGACGGCAGAATTGAAGGTTGACTGGCGGGGACGGGAACCAGACTGTTTCGCCATCAGGTACGAACGAAACGTGCCACCCCCAAAGGCAAACCAAGGGTCCCGGGGACAACCGCGCCCCGCCTAGAGCATTCCCGAGGAAGCACAGGCAGACGTCGCGCCCGAGTCCAGGGCACACTCCACCAGCCACGCGGCCGGCACACGAAAACTTGCACCAGGAAACGGGGCGAACAAGCCGATGGGGCACAGGACAAGGTCGTCCCGGCTGCGCCGGGGAAGGCCCCAAGACGAAAACGAAGACGAGGGAGACGGGCGAGAGGGAGGGAACAAGGAGGAGGGGGAGGAGGAGTAGTAGGAGGAGGAGGAGGAAGAGGAGGAGAAGGAGGAGGCGCAGCGGAGGAGAAAGGAGGAGGAGGAGGTGGGGGAGAGAGGAGAAGCAGCGGAAGGGCGCAGGAGGGCGACAGAGGTCAGAGCGGAGGGCCCCGTTCGCTCCAGAGCGGAACAGGCGTGAAAGCACGTGGGCCCCTGAGCGTGAAAACGCGTGGATCATCATCATCATCATCATCATCATCATCATCATCATCATCATCATCATCATCATCATCATCACCACCATCACCACCATCATCACCATCATCACCATCATCACCATCATCAGAATCATCAGCATCAGCATCATCGTCATCATCAGCATAATCCTGATCATCAGCATCATCATGATCATCATCGTCGTCGTCGTCGTCATCGTCATCATCAGCATCAGCACCAACACCATCACCATCAGTATCACCATCATCATCATCATCAGCAGCATTATCAGCATCATCATCATCACCACCACCATCATCATCATCATCATCATCATCATCATCATCATCATCATCGTCATCATCATCATCGCAACCACCATCATCATCGTCAGCAGCATCACCATCAACATCATCATCATCGTCAGCATCATCATCATCAGCATCATCAGTATCATGGTCATCATCAGCAGCATCAGCATCATCATCATCGTCATCGTCATCATCATCCTCCTTATCATCATCATCATCATCATCATCATCATCATCATCATCATCATCATCATCATCATCATCATCATCATCATCATCATCATCAGCATCATCATCATCATCATCATCACCCCCCCTCCTCCCCGTCCTCATCATCATCAGCAGCAGCATGATCATCAGCATCATCAGCATCATCATCAGCATCAGCAGCATCAGCATCAGCATCAGCACCATCATCATCATCACCATCATCATCATCAGCAGCATCATCATCATCATGGTCAGCATCATCATCATCATCATCATCATCATCATGAACAGCATCATCCTCATCAGCACCATCATCATCACAATCAGCATTACCATCACCACCGCCACCACCACCAGCATCACCATCATCATCATCAGCAGCATCAGCATGATCATCATCAACATCAGCAGCAGCATCAATCGTCATCACCATCATCATCATCATCATCATCATCATCATCATCAGCAGCATCATCATCATCATCATCATCATCATCATCATCGTCGTCGTCGTCGTCGTCATGGTCATCATCATCATCAGCATCATCATCCGTAGCCATTTTGGCTCAAGATGAGTGTGCTTCGGGGGCTCCGCGCCTCCGTGCCAAAAGGGAAGCTGCTAGTCCGCAGCCAGTCGCCAGTGCTTTCGGCTCGCGAGCGCCATTTCATATCTCAGCCATGGAGCCTCCTCCTGCTCGCGGCAGCCGTGGATCCAGACTTGGCCCTGGCGTCGTGGAGTCCAGGGAGGCGGCGGAGGTGGTCGGAAGGCGCATTGCCAGGTGTGCAGCAAGCGGCTCTTCGTGGATCGGTTGGCGGAGGCATCCTTCAAGTTCAAGTGTGTCGCCAATCAGTGGGGGGGGACCACCCGCGGGAGCGAGCTTCAACTTCTTGCAAGGAGGAGGAGTTCGCGGCGACGGAAGTTGGCCAATCCTCTCGGCTGGGAAACGTCGCAACAAGCCAGATACCGACGGAGGCCATGCGGGAGGGAGGAGATAACACACTCCCGTTGCTTCAGAGGGCAGCTGCCATGGCCGACACGGTCAAGAGCAAGATTGAACATCTCCTCGCCGAAGCTGCACCACCACCTGCAGCACAGCAGCAGCCGCTACCTGGTTCAAGAGCTGCGCTACGGCAAGCCGAAGACCAAGTGCAGAAGTGCCAGCCAGCCCACCAGAAGGCCTACCGCAGGCGAGAGAGGCTCCGTGAGGAACTACAGCAGGCGGAGCTCGATTTCCAGCAGCGGACGGCGGATGTGGTCGCAGCAGAGGCGATGGTCAAGGAGGAGCTCCAGCGACATCCTCTCGGCGGCGGCGCTGTGGGAGGAGCAGCACAACCTCAGCGGCCACAGCTACCGATCGCAGCCCGCATGGAGGATCAGGAGATCGACGTCGACCTGGGCGACATCTGCGCAGTGGCCAGCGACGAGATCAGCGAGGAGGACACGGCTGAGATCGAGCGGCGCAAGAAGGAGTTCTTCACTCAGGCCAAGGCGGCTGCCAAGGCCGCCTTCGCTGCAGCGGCTGAATCACTCAAAGCATCCAAGCAAGAGGAGGTCGAGTTCATGGACCAAGTCAAGAAGAAGGTCGACGGAGCAGCACCAGGGGGTGAACCACCCGCAGCGCCTGTGGACAAAGCCCCATCCCAGCCTGCAGGCACTCCCGCCAGCGGCGGCCAGTCGGGCAACGTCGGCGGCCTACCTGGTGGACAGCCAGCGCGGCCTGGACCGGGGGACCCGGGATGCCAGGACCGCCAGGGAGAAGAAGGACCTGGCGGCAGCCATCGAAGCGTGCAGGGCCAGGGGCACGGGCAAGAGCCGCGGCGCGACGGGCTCCTAGCGACCATTCCACGTTCATGCAGAACCTGTCGACATGGGGGCCGAGGCTCAAGAGGAAGATCGACACGCTCAAGGGCGACATCGTGATCTTCCCCGAGACGCACGTCGGGGCGGACGGCACGAACGACATCTTGGAGTACCTGGATTTCAAGGGCTGGAAGGCAGTGGTGTCGCCTTCGCGAGCCCACCAGCGCAGCGAGCTGGCGGGAGGCGTTGGCTTGGCGGCCCGCGCCAATCGTTCAGTGACATCATTGCGGTACCTAGCCGCCAAGAAGGAGCAGCTGGTCGGGCTGAGGGTGCTTGACGAGAAGGAGTGGAGTCCTGGGCCTATCGACTTTGAGGACATGATCGCAGTCAACTGGCAGTGGAGGGGGCAGTCTATCCTAGTGGTGGGCATGTACCTGACGTCATCGGCCGGCGTGGGCAGCAAAGTGAATCAGTGTGAGCTTGCTAGGTTGGCAGCTATCACAAGGGGTCATGACGGGCCCTGGGCAGCGATTGGCGACTGGAACACGGAGCCCAGTCAATTGCGGCAAACGGGCTGGCTCGGCGTGCTCAACGCGACCATCAGGACGCCTGAGGACGTGGACTACACCTGTACGCGAAGCCCCTCCAGGATGCTGGACTACGTGGTACGGCAGGTTCGTGTCCTGTCGACCCTGGCGTTGGTCTCTGACACAGCGGGGATCGTTCAACCTTGAACGATCGGGCGTTTCCGAAACGTGAGCTCGTTCAGCGTCGACCGATTCTGGGTCGACGGCGGCGTTCAACGTTGAACGCCGGCAGCGGGGTCGCCGCTGGTCGACACGACGCGAACCTACCGTATGCTGAGAGACGTTCTGTTTGGTCTTGGACGAAGTGGTGTCTGACCAAGTGGACCCAGGCGACCATTACGGAGTGCGGCTCCACCTGCGAGGAGACCCGCTCATTGCAGTCCAGAGGGGCCTCAAGCTCGCGCAGCCCTTTTCGCTACCCGATCTGCCCAAGAGGAAGGCGGACCCCAACAGCAAGCGTAGCAGGCAGAAGGCTAAGAAGCAGGTGGAGGATCTCGAGCGCGGGGAGCAGAGCGCAGGGGATGGTGCGGCCCCGACTCCAGAAGGGGAAGCGCATCCGAAAGAGGCCTCCAAGCGCAAGCCAGTTCGTTGCGCAGGGCTGCCCAAGGAGTGTAGGGTCAGAGACGAAATGGAGGACTTGTTCGGCGAGTACGAGTCGAGCATAGAGGACGACGAGATCAGCGAGAACTCCGAGGGCGAGGAGGTGAAGGCTAAGCCTCGCTCGGCGGAGGCGTTCGACTTAAAGGTTGCCGATCGGGACAGCCTGTGGCAGATCAAGATGAGTCAGGCCGTTTCGGAGGACCGCGCTGCTTGGAGGCGTCCTCCTGACTACGTCAAGCAGTCTGCAGCATACCAGTTCGACGAGGGGGCCGCGAAGGAGCTGGGTGCACAGTACGGAGCCTGGATACACGCGTGCAAGCAGTACTACGTCACGACGCTGCAGGTGCACCCCGACAAGAGGAGGAATTACTGCGGCAGCGGACAGCGACCAGTCAATCAGGTGGTGGGGAGCCCTGGCGTCTTACCCGCTGGAGCTGCAGCGGCGTGAGAGGGGCACGTCGCGCGCCACCAGGCTGCTGGGCGAGTGCAAGGCCCTGGGCGGCGCGATCCCGACTGGTGGCACCATAAAGACGACGGCGAAGCAGAAGCGCAGATGGAGGGGGACCCTCCACAACATCGGCGACCTTCGCATGGACCAGCTTGGGCCCATGGGCGTCGCTGCGCTGGCTACGGCGAAGAAGGGCAAGCGCGCGGAGGTGAGCGACGTGCTGCTTGCGTACACCAACTGGGTCCAGGAGCAGGAGGCGGCCGGCAGCGGCAAGCCCCACCGCAAGACAAGGGACCAGCCGAGGTGCGACAACGAGGTCAGGGACGGAGGAGTCACGGCCTCGAACATGATCTAGTACATGGATGCGAAGGGCAGGCAATGGCAGAAGAAGTGGACGAGCCACTTCAGCCGCGAGACCATCCTCGAGAAGCTGGAGATCACCAGGGAAGCCGCGGCCGACGAAGGCTGGGCGGCCATCACGATCGAGGACCTGAGCAGCGCCATCGAGTCGATGGCGAAGAGCAAGGCGAAGGGGATCGAGCAGATGGGCGCACTGGCCTTCAAGTGACTGCCGCCGAGCGCCAGGGAGGAGCTACGCGCAAGCTGATCGAGGAGATCGAAAGGGTAGGCACGTGGCCATGGCAGTTTATGGTCACGCTGGTCAGCCTGCTCAGGAAGGATGCGGGTGGCGATCGTGCGATTGGATTGCTACCCGAAGTAGTCAAGCTATGGTCCAGATGCGCAGCGAGTACACCAACGAGTGGGTCACGCACATTGCGGGGAAGTGGGACGCATCGGTGGCGGGCAACAGCACTCTGAAGGAGGCTCTTGTTCGCTCTTTTGCCGACGAGGTGCTGGAGTGGGCGCCCATGCAGGTCTACACTGTCACCGCCCTGTGGGACGCAGCGGAGTTCTACGACACGTTGGAGCCCGCCCTCATCCTGGAGGAGAGGCTTCGTCTCGGCATCCCAGCTCGCACTTTGCACCTGGAGATGCTGAGCCACCTGAGCACGCGCCTCATCAGGGAGAGGTCGGCGTACGCGGAGCCCATCGCGACCGACAGGTCCATCTGCGCGGGGGCCAGGCGCGGCATCGACTTCGGCAGGGTGGCGCTGTACGCGGTGCTCGAGAAGGTGAGCACGAAGTACGAGCAGGTCTACGTGCGGTCGTGGGTGCACGACGTCACGACCAGGATGAAAGGCTCCAGGCGGGAGGTGGTCAGGCAGCTGGCCAACGCGGGAGTGGACTTCGCAGCAGGTGTCAAGAAGGCGCGGTTGACCATGTCCACGAAGTCCGCACTCATCGGGAACGACATGGACGTGGCGAAGGAGGTTGCGCTGAAGCTGCATTCGCGCAACATCACCGCGAAGGTCAAGAGTCAGGCGCCCGACCTGGGGATTGACAGGGGGGCACAGCATCGCAAGAGGCAAGGGCAAGCACGCTGAAAGGACAGCCCATGCGGATCGGCAGGCCGCTCGGTGCTTGAGGATGGCACGCAGCGGCCGCCGAGAGAGGGGAGGTGCCCGAGCGGTGGTCCAGCGTGGGTCGCTTCCTCGGGCGGCATACTCCTGCAGGGTCTTCGGGATGGCGCCGAGCAACGTCACGAAGTGGAGGAGGAGGCCGGCAGGAGTTACCGCCCCCAAGTTGCGAGGGCGGTGCCTCACCACGCTCCTGCAGGTGGAGATCGCGAAGGGGGACCCCGCTTTCGGTGCCGCCTTCGCGCTGCTGCGACGGCAGGAGGCGCTAGAAGGCGAAGCTCATATGGCCGAGGGCGGTGACGAAGGTCACCGAGACGGACCCCAAGAAGCGCTGGAAGGGGGGTCGCGGGCGTCACGAGGGCGATGGTCAACACGCTGCTGAACCTTGCCTGGGACCCGAAGGGCCCGCGGCACTGGGTGTCGGACGCTGGCGAGGAGTTCGGCGGCGGCAGTGACCCCACGGGCTTGGACAGCGACGTGGACATCAGCGACCGGAAGCAGGCCCCCAGCGACGCGATCGAGAGGAGGCAGTGGTCAGCAGCGGCCAACCACTACGCTGGGAAGGGGCTGGAGGACGGCGCGGACTTGCGCTCAGCCAGGGCCCTGATCCGCAAGTTCAAGGCGAAGGGTGATTACGACAAGGTGGGGGCGCAGCTCGCCCTTTTCATAGGAGCGGTGTGGCCGAGGCAGCGGGTCGCCGACCTGGGCATCGAGGTCGAAGACGTGATGTGTCCACGCTGCGGCGAAGAACCCGAGACATGGCTGCACCGCATGTGGAAGCACAAGTGCAACGAGATCATCGAGGAGTGCAAGAAGTCGGAGCACCCCATCGAGCGTGCCAGCAGCCAGGAGGATGTGCAGCCGTGCCTGTGGCTCAGAGGCATGTTGCCCAAGTCGTGGACGGCGGTCCGTCCGCCGCCAGAGCCCGAGAGCGCCCTGTGCGAGCGTTTCGGCGAGGTCAGCATGCACCCGAGCGAGGACGGCCAGGGCCCCAGCGAGTGGCTGCTCGCGGCGGGGGGCGCGTCGGGAGGCGAGCACACGGCGGACCCAAGGCTGAGGAGGATCGCGCGGGGCTGGGTCATCCTGCAGACGACGGAGCTGAACAAGCCGATGTTCGTGGCAGGCGCCAGGGGCGCATTGGCTGGATGGAGGCAGAGCGTCAACAGGGGCGAGCTCACGGCGCTGAAGGAGCTACTCGCAGCCGCCAGCGGGTACCAGAAGATCAGGTACACGGCCGACTCGGCGTACGTCATGCGGGGGGTGCTCAAGCTGCGGCGTGGGAAGATGCCAAGACGCACGTGGGGCTTTGGTGCGAGGTTCGTGAGCTGATCAAGGGGAAGGAGCTCGACCTCGTGAAGACCGAGAGCCACATAAGCGCGAAGGATGCGGTCGACGCGGGCGTGGACCCCATCGACTTCATCGGCAACGTCCTAGCCGACGACTTCGTCGACGGCATCATCGAGCGGGTGCAGGTGCCCAGGGCGCAGGCGCGCACGCTGGGGTTCGCCGAGGGGATCGCCGCCCTTGTGCGGTCCCGCGGGCTGGCGACGCTCCAGGCCGCGATCGAGGTGGAGCCGTCGGCGGGGCCGTCGCAGAAGGAGCGGAGAGAGGCTAACATCCAGAAGAGGCGGCGAGAGAAGCTGCTCGCGGAGACGAAGCACGTGATCACGTACGACGTGGATGGCAAGCACTACGGGTGCAGCAGGTGTGGAGGTCGCGTGCCCATCCTCAAGGCGGCCGCATGGCTCGCGGAGGAGTGCATGCCTGTCGAGAGGTCGAAGGCGAGCATGCACGGCGCGACCTCGAGCAAGGCGCAGATCGGCCACCAGAAGATCCACGCGAGCCACCACAGCGTGTACCACGACGAGCTGTGCCTGCACTACTGCAAGCGGTGCGGCTGCATCGCGAGGGAGAGCATGCGCGACCTGGCGCAGGAGTGTGCAGGCATCCCCTAAGCAGACGGGGAGACAAAACCTGTCGCGCATAAAGAAGGCCGTCCAGCCTGGGACGTCCAAGATGGCGACAGAGTGGAACAACAGGAAGCTCGGCAAGATCCAGCTCGAGTTCTACGTGGTGAGTGGCGCACCGTTTGCGCGCTCTCGGCCCCCAGCCTGGGGGACTGGTGGCGTAGCCCCTCCAGCACAACAAAAAGCATCATCATCATCATCATCATCATCATCATCATCATCATCATCATCATCATCATCATCATCATCATCATACATCATCATCATCATCATCATCATCATCATACATCATCATCATCATCATCATCATCATCATCATCATCATCATCATCATCATCATCATCATCATCATCATCATCATCATCATCATCATCAT
>CAUYUJ010018708.1:0-20000 GCA_963575745.1 Prorocentrum cordatum
GACGTGGAGCTGCAGCATGGCGGACTTGAGCGTCCGCTCCTCCGCTGCCGTCAAGGCTGGCTCTGCGGGGGCTGCCGGGGCAGGCACTGCCCTCCTCGCGGCTCTCCGTCTCGTTGGTTCCGCGGGGTTTGCCTCGCGGTGCTCGGTCATGTTCGTATTGCGAAGCTGCTTGACCAGCATGGCGACGAGCTTATCGGTGTAGTTCTCGCTGTCCTTGGCGAGCTTGCCACGGGCCTCGACGTGTTTGTGTAGGCCGTCGCAAAGCTTGTGCAGCGAGTTGTCGATCCCGTAGTGGTCGGTGATAATTCTCCACGGCTTCTTGATCGCGTCCCCGCTCCTGGTCTGAAGGCCGTAAGCGCAGCCATCGAAATCGATGATGCGCGGGGGCTGATCCTTCAGCTTCTTCGCGGTGTAGTTCTTCTTCTGATCCCAGCCGTCGCAGTAGCGCGGCCACTCGAAGGAGACCGCGAGCTGGCTGCCAAACTCCTTCCGCAGGCGGCTCATTGACGTCAGGAAAAGGTCGATCATCCTCGCGGAATACTTCCGGTCCTTTCCAGCTTCTCAGCCTTGCGGGGGTCGATCTTCAGGCTGATGCGCTGCAACGTGGTCCATGGCGTGCGTGGAAATGCGGCATGGACCCGTGCACTCTGGCCCTTCCGCAGGTTCTTCCGAATCTTGTCCTCGAGCTTCTCGACGATGGGCTTCCGAGAGAGGTCGTATCCAGGAAGACCGCAATGTACAGCAGCTCCTCCACTCTCAGTCCACTTCGCACTGAGCTTGCTGTCAGGCTTGCAGCACCACTCGTAGAGGATGGTGGTGTTGCTCGAGATTCCGCTCGAGCTCGTAGTTGACTTGGCCAGGTCAGCCTTGAGCGCCTGGCTGACTGTGTGCGGCTTAATGCCGCTCTTGTTGGTGACGATGGCCGACCGCTTGCCGGCGGTCAGCTGCAGCTTTGTCCCTTTCTTGAGCCGACGTACCTTCATCTGCTCCTCCTCCACGATGTTGACCTCCTTCGGGTCGTTGTCGTTCTCGATGTCCAGCGTGACCGAGTTGCCGAAAACACACTCGGAGCAGAACCCGAGGTGGCAACAGTCTGTGTAGGACTTGGCGCCGCAGGCCACGCAATCGTCGAGGGGCTCGGCGATGCAGGTAGTAGCCGAAATCGTTGTTGGAGCAAACGTCGGCGGTGCGACCGCCGTCGAACAGCAGACCAACGCAGAGCTTACGGCGGCCATGAGCCTTGAGCTGCCACCGCGTCGCTGTTGAAGTCGTCTAGGTACGTTGAGCTCCTTCTTGGGGATGAGTCTCGTGATGTTCTCGAGCAAATTGCTCGCCTTCGTAGTGAGGTTGACCGTGGGCTTCTGGGCTGGCCGCTTGGCGATGCCCTTAGCACTGACAGCCTTCGGTCCGAACTCGCGGCCCGCGCCCTTGATGGCGAGCCAGTCCTCCGGGTGGAGGTCGATCGCGGGATGTCCTGCGCTGCTCGTGATGAGCTTCTGGGAATGATTCCCGATGCGGATCTGTTCCCGCCAGAGCGAGATGTCGATCTTGCTCGGCTGAATAAAGTCCCGGCCGATAAGCAGGCCGAGCGCGGGGCTGTCCACGACGCTGAATACTATGCGACCAGCGCGTCCACACAGGACGAGTGGGGCTGTGACGCGCAGCTTGCTCGGGGGCGTGCCGCCGTTCCCGAACCTGTAGACTTCGTTCTCGGGCTCCTCCAGGATCTGGTCGGCCAGACCCATCTGGGTGAGCTTCTCCTTGTACTGCTTGTACCAGCTGAGCCCGCCAACGCAGAAGAGGCAGGCAGTGTCGATCACGCCGACGCCGTCGTCTTTGGGCTTCTCGCCAGCGTTGGTGGTGTTTATGGTGGGCAAATCTGGTACCACGCGCTCGGAGACCAGGGTCTCGAGGGGCGGGGTGATCGGACCTTCTGGATGAAGAATCACTTCTTCGTCACCGAACTCCACGTGGTTCTGATCGTGGACCTGCTCGGTGATGTTGGCCTGGCGGTGCGAGCGACCTCCGCCACCTCGTCCTCCGCCCTTCTGCTTAGAATTCGGGGCGAACTTCCGAGCACCTGGTGTCGGGCACTCTTTGTCACCGGTCCAGTGCCCCGCCTCGCCGCAGCCCCAGCACTTGGAGTTCTTCTTGCGCTGGTCCACGCGGCCTTGTAGCTTGCCCGCGGGTCGGCGCTTGGGCGAAGCCTTCCCGCGGCCCTTGATAGCCTCCCGGGCCGACCGTATGGTCGCCATGGCCTCGGGCACCGCGGCGAGTTCCGCCGCGGCAGCCTCCACCTTGGCAGAGTCGTCCCGGTCGAACACCTCGCCGAGGTCGTAATTGGACTGCTCCAGCTCGGCGCTGAAGGCCTCGAGCTCCTGGCGCACGATGTCCTGGACGTCTGCCTCCGTGTCATTGTCATCGCCGTCCTCCGAGTCCTCGTGCTCGTCTTCTGGCTCGTCAGCGATGTTGGCTGAACGTGCTCGACTTGGCTGTGAGCGCTGCCAACTGCTATTTGATCGCTGCGGCCATGATCGTGACGGCAAGCTTGCGTGTCGTTCCGATGTATGGATATCGGGGAACATGCGCACCAGCAGGCCCCTGATGCGCTGAAATGAGTAGTGCTCGTCCGGCAAGTTGCCCACGACGCGCTCGCGGCGCTCGGCCGTGAGCCCAGCCTTGCGTAGCAGGAACCAGCCGGCCACGTCGTCAAGCGTAGTGAGGTCAACCTCGTTCTCGCGTAGTTGCTGTAGTCCCGCTTCGAATCGCACGAGCCAATCCGTCATGCGTTCTCCGCGGCGGCGATGGTGCTGAGTCGACTCGAAGAACTTTTCTAGCGTCTCTCCCTTCTGCACCGGCTTCTGCTGGCCTAGGTTTGTCTCGAGGTGCTTCAGCACGTTCTCGATGCCCTTCTGGTTGCGATCGCGCTTCTTCTCGTTCGCATCCTCGATGCCGTCGTCCGGCGGCGGGTGAAATTCCTGCTCCGTCATATTGAGAGCGGCCGACCTGGCGGTGCCCGTCAAACGCAGGACTAATTTTGATGCCAAACTTTGCGTCACTTCTAAGTTCTCACTGAGCTTCCATAATTTTACCTCCTGTTTGTAATCTCGCCATTTCGCTGGATCTCCATTCCAGCTTGGTATCACTGACTGGTTGTGCGTGAACTCCGTCATCCTGTCTATGAATGGACTGCAAGAAATACCAGACCACGAAATGAAGTCGAAGTTAAACTCGATGCCGTAATCGATGTCGGCGCCTGCCGCGTCGATAAGCTGGTGGGAAATGACACCGTCGTAGGAGAAGTATGTGTCGGAGACGTAGTCGCTGGCGTCGCTGACGCTGGCGTTGAGGAAGTATGTGGCGTCGCTGACACCGTCGCAGGAGAAGTATGTGGCGTCGCTGACACCGTCGTAAAGGAAGCATGTGGCGTCGCTGACACCGTCGCAGGAGAAGTATGTGGCGTCGCTGACACCGTCGTAGAGGAAGTATGCCGCGTCGCTGACACAGGCGTAGGAGAAGTAGCTGTCGTCGCTGCTGAGGATGGGAAAGAAGATGGAGTTGCTGGCGTCGCTGACGCTGGCGTTGGAGTTGGCAGGGATGTAGGCGTAGGCGCTGGCGTCGCTGACGCTGGCGTTGGAGTTGGCAGGGATGTAGGCGTAGTCGCTGGCGTCGCTGACGCTGGCGTTGGTGCTGGCGTCGCTGACGCTGGCGTTGATGCTGGCGTCGCTGACGCTGGCGTAGATGCTGGCGTCGCTGACGCTGGCGTAGATGCTGGCGCTGAGCAACAGCGCGAGGAGGCCGCTGGGCCTCGATTCCCATATGGAGTGCGACGTCGCGGACGTCGTCTTGAGTATACGGCCCCGCGGGCCAGGATAGCGAGCCTCGCTCCAAGCTACCACTGTGATATGGATATCGCTGATATCGTTTGTCGAGGAATCGCGCGGCGAAGCTCTCTGCGTAGCTCTAAAGCCAAGGGCCCTAGTTTGAAACAAAATGGCGGCGACAAGGCGGGCGTGAGAGATAGAGCGGGGAAGCTGGGAAGGAGCAGGAAAGGCACGGGGAGTGAGCGGGAATCACATGTTGGACCCTGACCCCGTGGATCTGCGTGAGGGGCGTCGATTTCGAACCCCCCCAGTAATTCAGACAACGTGCCCAGGGGGCGCTGGAAAATCTTGTTTGGGCCTCCCCCCCCCTCGCGCGGTCAATCAACTAGTTACAGCAACCAGCAAGAAGTCAATTAGTTACAGTAACCAGCAAGAAGCTGAATTGTAACACTGGAAACTAGAAGCTACAACTGGCACAGGAAACTGCGAATCACGCGCCTCGCAGCCTGGTGGCCCCACAAGGGGGCCGGCGGATTTTTATGCGGCGCACAGAACATGGCAGAAACCGGAGGCATTGACGACAGTCTGCCGACCGCACCGCTGGTGGATCCGAGCAGAGGGAAATTGGTAACGAAAGCGTGCGGGGCTATTATTTTCTTCGCCCGCCACATACAGAGGGAAACGCCCTGGGGCACCTTCCCCCCGACCAATTCAAGGGCAGAACAGCAGGATCAATAATGCCAGCGGGGACGGTCGATTTTGGCTTTTGTAGCCACCTGCTTCGCACCCACCACGTCAAGATTTACCAAGAGATTGCAACGAGGATCGTTCCATGGATCGACACATGTGACAGGAGGGCGCATGAGCAGCCAGTTTGGTTTCCGAAGGTCGACCGGTGGGTTTATCGATAGGGGCGGGGGAAGGACGGTGGGGCGCGCAGACAGGTTAATGGAACGCGAAGTCGGCCCTGCTCTCTGCAGAAGCAGCTAGCCCACAATCAACTGCGACGACCCATCACGACATAGGTCCCGCCCAATAATGGTCCAATGGGAGCAAGCAGTAACATCGACCACGTAGCGATGCCGACGGTTGCGCTACCGCTGGTAGAAGAATGTGTTTCTCAGTGGACGGCGGCCAAGAGGCTGCAACTTTTAGAACTCATGGCGCGCAGGGGCCACAGTGCATTATGATTTCACCTACGTACCCCTATGCGCACCAGCTTTGGCAGGCACAAGGGGAACATCTACCCATAGCTGAACATATACGAGCTCATATTCTGCTTTCGATGAGGAGCCACCCGGCCCGACATATCTCTTTCTTTGGAGGGGGGATGGAGGGCATCGGACATAAGCAGAGGGAACGCGTGTACGAGAGCGCGCCTGCCAGAGGCTGGACGCTCTGGAGTGGCGCAGCGAAGCGCGGACTTGACCACTGCTTCGGGAGAGGAGAATTAATTGCGAGACGAGGCTACCGCAACGGTTCGAAAGGGAAGGATTGATCGATTCCAGAGACGGAGAGACATCGGATTAGGGTTAAAGGAAAGGATTGCAGGGCATTGCGCCGAGGGGTAGGGCAACAATTACTCCGACGGAAGGAAAACTGATCGCGATCACAACTTCTGGAGCGAACTGGGGAAATACGACATTAAATACCACCCGCCGCAAGCAGGTTGGTGTTGGTGACACGGCGTTCCTGGCTGTCTCCATTCTGCGTATATCTTCCTCTCGCCTTGTTTTTTTTTTTTTTGGCGTTGTTTTTTTTTTCTTTTTGTTCTTTTTGGCGCGGGCCCCCTTCCACTCCTTGCGTTTGTCCCCATCCTCGCACCCGTTTGTTCCGCGCCCGCCACCTACTCCCCTTCCGGTTGCACGAGCGCGCAGTCGATGTTCCTCGGCGCCGTCGCCGCCACGGCCAGCACAGGCGCGTTCTCGTACAAGGGTCACGTCGCGCAAGCCGTTGGGCAACCCCCCGCGGGGCCAGGGCTGTCGGGACAACCCGCCGAGCGTTGGCGCGCAAACAAGACCAAGCCGTTGGGCAACCCCGCGGGCTTTCGAGCGAGGGCGCGCCGCGCTCAGGCGGAAGGCAGCACGAAACCCAGCTCTGCCGCGAGCTGCTTCGCCTCCGCCCTGGACAAAACCGCTCTCTTGTCGAACTCAGGAGCGCCTTCCGCAGGGACGCCGGCGGCCCGCACTCCAGGAACTCTCGCGGCGGCGGCCGCAGGATCAGCATGTTCCGCATGCACGTGGCGCGGGAGAACATGACGTAGAGGCGCAGCCACCACTGCTCGTCCGACATGCCCGTGCGGCCAGCGTCCTCGTCTCTCGCGCAGTCGATGGTGACGCCCTTGCGCAGCGTCTGGCCCTGCGACAGCGTGGAGGACAGGTAGGACGCGTGCGTCAGGGTGAACCCCGAGCGGCGCACGCTGTGCGCCCCCGAGCTCTGCCATGTGAACTCCCTTTCGCTGGGCCTGAACATCAGCAAGCTCCGCGCCCGCGCCTCGGCCTGGCCGTCGTCGTCGGCGCCTTCGGCGCCCTGTCGCAGCACCTCGGCGACCTGAGGAGCCAAAAAACTTCCTTGTTGCATCCAAAGTGTGGCCTGGGAACTGCGTTCTGGCAGCGCGAGAACCCAACATTGACGACAGTTACAGGTTTTGGATGACCTGCTCGGATTACCCACATGATCTGCGGGCCCCATAGGGAGGGGGCTCCCGCCTGAGACTTCCTCGCAGTTCACTCACAGACGAGGCTCCCGCCTGAGACTTCCTCCATATTCAGGCTTGAGGAGCCCAAAAGTGACGACAGTTACAGGGTTCCGAGACCGCTCGGTTTGCAACATGATCTGCGGGCCCCATAGGGAGGGGGCTGACGCTTGCCCTTTTTTTCTTTTTTCGACAGTTCTCTTTTGTTCCTTCTTTTTGATGTACGATCCTTTTTTTTTTTTTTGTCTCCTTTTTCTGCCGTTTCTTTTATATCTCTTCCCGCCTGAGACTTCTTCACAATTCACTCAAAGACGAGGCCCCCGCCAGAGACTTCCTCCAAATTCAGGCTTGACGAGCCCAAAAGTGACGACAGTTACAGGGTTCCGATGACCCGCTCGGATTACCAACATGATCTGCGGGCCCCATAGGGAGGGAGCTCCCGCCTGAGACTTCCTCCAAATTCACTCACAGACGAGGCTCCCGCCTGAGACTTCCTCCATTTTCAAGCCTGGGGAGCCCAAAAGTGACGACAGTTACAGGGTTCCGATGACCCGCTCGGATTGCCAACATGATCTGCGGGCCCCATAGGGAGGGGGCTCCCGCCTGAGACTTCTTCACAATTCACTCAAAGACGAGGCTCCCGCCAGAGACTTCCTCCAAATTCAGGCTTGACGAGCCCAAAAGTGACGACATTTACAGGGTTCCGATGACCCGCTCGGATTACCAACATGATCTGCGGGCCCCATAGGGAGGGGGCTCCCGCCTGAGCCTTCTTCAGAATTCACTCACAGACGAGGCTCCCGCCTGAGACTTCCTCCAAATTCAGGCCTGGGGAGTCCAAAAGTGACGACAGTTACAGGATTCCGATGACCCGCTCGGATTGCCAACATGATCTGCGGGCCCCATAGGGAGGGGGCTCCCGCCTGAGACTTCCTCGCAGTTCACTCACAGACGAGGCTCCCGCCTGAGACTTCCTCCATATTCAGGCTTGAGGAGCCCAAAAGTGACGACAGCTACAGGGTTCCGATGACCCGCTCGGATTACCAACATGATCTGCGGGCCCCATAGGGAGGGGGCTCCCGCCTGAGACTTCCTCACACTTTACTCAACGATGATGAGGATGAGGATGAGGAGTGGTGGTGAAGATGAGTGGTGAAGAGGATGATGATTGATTGTGGGTGGTGGTGGCGATGATGATGTTTGAATGAGGATGATGCCGATACCGATGATGACGATGATGTTCGTGAGCGTGTGAGAGAGTGCGAGTGATGATGATGTGTGTGTGAATGAGTGCGAGGAGAAGAGGGGGTGAGTGTTCCTGCGCGGGGTGTCCAGAGAAAACAAGAACCCCACTTTGGATGTGGGGAAAAACGCGACGCTACTGCGCAGCTGAAACAACCCAGGGAGGAGGGGGAGGGCCCGGCGACGCAAAGGACCCGCCGGTGAGAAGGATTGCTGCGCAACAGACACATGCGCCGACCTACGAAGATCGAAGCCGCGAGCAGTTTGCCGATCAGAAGCTGTTGCCAGAAGAAGAGGAGGTGGGCAGTTCTTGACCGGGCGCGATTTTGATGTTGCCGTGCTGCTGAAGAGCTGCGAAATGTCGTGCTCTGAACAGACGGGCGCACCAGTCGAAATCGCCCAGATGGCGTTGGGCCCGCAATTGCACCTCGCGCATCCAGAACGGGCGGGGGAAATGGGGATGCGAGCGGGGGCGAGGACGAACTGGATATGCATCCTACCACGCGCAAGCGAAGGCCGCGGGGTGTCTCGGGCGACGGGGCGCGGCAGCCAGGGGCGCATGGGAAGATGTGGGGGGGGCTCGCAGGGGGCGAGCAGGGCGCGCGCGCGGCGAGCCATTGTTTGTTGGAGCGGCCCGAGCGTCGGGCTGGGCGCGGAGATCAGTGGGGGGGCGGGGTGCGCGCGCATTCCCCAGGAACAGACCAGGCGAAGAGTGCTTAATCCCACCAGCCCTTTGGGCGTGAGTGGTTTAGAGAGCCCTCTCTGTCCTCCATCCCCCTTCTTCCCCTTCGGGGAGGGGTTTACCCCTCCCCCTACCCCCTCCCCCTGGACCTGGACAGGGGGTCCGGGGCGTAGTCCGGGGGGTCTTTTTTGTCTCCTGGGAGGGCCAAAAAAAACGAGAACCCTCGCGAGGATTCTGGCCCCGTCGGGGGGATGCAGTTTGGCCCCTCTGCTCTTCTTTGAAGCCAGAATCATTGATGTTACTCGGGTTTAGGGCCCATCTTGGGCTTCTGAGGGGGCAGCGCTCCTCGTCCTTCATAGCAAAATCATTGATTTTACGAAGGTTGTGGGCTCCTTTTGTCGTTCTCAGGGGGCAGCGCTCACTTGCGCTTCTGAGGAGGCCGCAAGAGGCCCCAAGATGGCCCCAAGAGGCCCCCAGGAGGCTCCCAAGAGGCCTCCACGAGGCCCCCAAGAGGCCCCCAAGAGGCCCCAAGAGGCCCCCAGAGGCCCCCAAGAGGCCCCCAAGAGGCCCCCAAGAGGCCCCCAAGAGGCCCCAAGAGGCACCAAGAGGCCCCCAAGAGGCCCCCAAGAGGCCCCCAAGAGACCCCCAAGAGGTCCCAACAGGCTCCAAGAGGCCCCCAAGAGGCCCCACGAGGAGCCCGAACGACTCACACCAGGACGAGGGGCCTGAACGACTCACACCACGAAGAGCCCGAACGACTCACACCACAAGGAGGGGCCCGAACGACTCACACCAGGACGAGGCGCCCGAACGACTCACACCACGAGGAGCCCGAACGACTCACACCACGACGCGGGCCCCGAACGACTCACACCACGAGGAGCCGGAACGAGTCACACCAGGAGGAGGGGCCCGAACGACTCACACCAGGACGAGGGGCCCGAACAACTCACACCACGAGAAGCCCGAACGACTCACACCAGGACGAAGAGTCCGAACGACTCACACCACGAAGAGCCCGAACGACTCACACCAGGAAGAAGGGCCCGAACGACTCACGCCAGGACGAGAAACCCCAACCGACTCAAATCACGAGGAACGCTTTCTCTCCCTCCTCCTCCGCCTCGTCCTTCTCCCGCTCCCCCCACAAGGAGGATGTACAAGGAGGCGGGAGGAAGGAGGAACAGGGGAGATATGCGGGGCCAAGCGGACACACGCCTGAAAACCACGACTGTCGGCATGCTTCGCGAGAATTGCTGCTGTGAGATGGGCTGGTGGGGATACGCGAAGCGTAAAGAATTTTGCCGCTGGGTCCTTCGGTGAAGCTCCCTGTGGGGCCACGAAACTTGCGAGGAGTGCGCCAACATGGGGCGGGGCCGCCATACGAACTTTGCCGCTGGGGCCTTCGGTGGAGCTTCCTGTGGGGCCACGGGATGTTTGAAAGGTGCGCCAACATGGAGCGGAGCCGCCATGCGCACTTTGCGACAAGGGCCATCGGTGGAGCTCACTTTACGGCCACGAAACGTTTAAGGGGTGCGCCGAACTGGAGTGGGGCCGCAATGCGAATTTTGCCATTGTGACCTTCGATGGAGCTCCCCCCATGGGCAACGAAACGTGAGAGGGATGTGCACCGAAATGTGGCGGGGTCGCCATGCGGCCAACGGGGCCTTCTGTGGGCTCCCGAAGGGGCCACGAAGCGTGTGAGGGGTGCGCCGAAATGAGGCGGATGCGCCATGCCAACTTTGCCACTGGGGCCTTCGGTGGAGCTCCCTATGCGGCCGCGAAAAGTGAGAGGGGTGTGCCGAAACCGATAAATGCGGAAGGGAACAACAAAATAATAAGGGGGAGGAGGAAAGGCGAGGAGGTGGGACGCGGGACGCTGTCTCTTTAAATCGAAGACCAAGCACCGTTAAATTAAGGATGGTTGGGAAACAGAAAACGTCGTCAATGAAAGTGGTGGCACAAGAATGCAACAACCTTAGGTTGCCGTTTTTGTTGCTCGGCATTGACCCCATGCGATCTCAAGACTCGAACAAGATGATGCTCACCACCAGAGGCTTACGCAAACCCTTCTCAACGCAAGGCGACAACTACAAGGAATGCCCTGCACAAACGAACACACTGAGAGATATGCACCACTCGACATACCGACCATTCCGCAGTTCGCAGCCACACAGGGAGCAGCGAGGTCTCTTCTTGGGGAAACCAAAAGGTACCAGTACCCATACACCTCGGACCTCCCCCGGGGTACGTTCTGACAAGAATTTCGAGGCGAATCCAGCGGTGGCAACGAGGGCCTCCGAAGAAGCCCCAAAAAGGAAATCGGGCGAAGGGTAGCGGTATCAGTAGTTATCTGGTCCTCCTCTGACCTCTGGGCGCGCGCGCCCACCCGACCCCGCTGGACCTCCCAGGAGCCCACGCAAGCGTCGACAGTGGCGCAGTTCGCAGCCACCCGAGGGGCAGCGAGGAGCGGCTGGACCATCCTCCGGGGCTTCCGAGGCCGAAGCACCAAGGCACACCCAGCGGTCGCCAGTTAGAAATGCCCCCCCCCCCCCCCCCGAGGCAGACTTCACAACTAGGCACAGCGGGGCTGGCAGGGCCAGCGCGGACGCGGAGCCTGGCGCCCAGCCCACCCAGATCAATTCAACTGCGAAGGATGGAGGGGTGGAGGGAGGGGGGGGACAAGGGAGAGAGGGAGCGAGCGAGCGAGCGAGTGGCGCAGCAGCAGTCGGATCGATTGCTGCGGCCGTGGATGGGGATCACGGGAGGGCGGGCAGAGATGCCAACCCTCCTGCTAGTATAGGCTGGCCGAGTGGGCGCCACGCCGCGCCCGTGGCGAGCACCTCCCGTGGGTGCAGTACTGGCCACGCTGTGCAGTCAGCGCCTGCAAACCAGGCACCAAGTGAACACGGCAGCTACATTTCGGCACAGGCCAACGGAAGGCAAAGATGCCTGGGGTGATGAAAGAAAAAAGGGGGCACGAAAAGGATTCGCGGCCCTAAGATATTAGTCAGACGAACCCGAGTCTCCCTCCCCAGCGCCACAACCCACAACGATGCTCGAGGCTGCCGCAGCAGCAGACACGGAAGAGCACTGGGCGGTGGCACTTGCGCGGTCAGGAGACTCGGGTATGAGCTCTAGCTGGACACCGTGCCAGGGTGTCGGCCACTCTCCGCACGAGCAAGCTTCCTGAGGTGACCATTGCGCGTCGCCTGCGCTTAGGATACACCGCGGCACATCAGACGAAGTCCCCGACAACTGCCATCAGGGAGCACCAAAAAACAAACACAATTCTGGCAGATGATGATTCTACCGTGGCATACTGGTCGGTGCTGAAGGTCGCTAAAAACTTCGAGGCCGACTTCGGCCGATCCTGAGGGGCCCCTGGACCAGGAGGAGGAAGAGGAGGCCCCCAAGTCCCCAGGAGGCGCAGAGGAGGAGGCTCCAGGCAGAGGCCCCAGGATCGTGTTAGCAAACTCCAAAGCGGGACCAGCGGCAGCCGTCGAGCCTGAGCCCACAACCAGGCCTTGCTCAGCTAACTGCCTAAACAACATGTTGGCCTGCCATTGCTGAATGGCTGTTGGCTTGCGTTCACGACTTCCCCCCGTTCTCAGACCCTTGAGTGTCTGGTCGGTGGTCGCTGCCATGTTGCAGCGCCTACATCTCCACTCGGCACGAGCCTCGACAAAACAAAATTCATGCTGCGAAATCGTTAGCTTGGGCACCATACTTGAAGCCGGTTTGGGGGGAGGTTGCGGAGCTTCGACCTGGTCTCCCGCAATGCTAATCATCTGGATAGCACGTGCTAAAAAGTCCCAAGTGAGCTGATGTTTTTTTTAACCTGGGCCCTCTCGGCCTCGACATAAACTTCTGGAACGTGGTGCATGCCCGAACCGAGCCTGGCGAAAAAATCTGCCCAAACACTTCCAAGGTAGTCTTGGATGTCTGAGCTCGTGCACGATGGTATATCTTCTGGCCCTCGGTGCGCTGGGACCCAGCGGAAACGTGGCCTCTCAAGGCCACCGCCGTGGAGCTCGAATATCTGGCGCCATATATCAGCATGCACATTTCGGGCAGCCGCCAGGTCAGGATCCCACGAGCATTCTTCACGAACGAGCTGGAGGTGATCTGTGACCACTTCGGCCCCTTGGGGTGCAACTTCTAACGCACGGAGCGCCGCGTACCTCTCAGCGCGGGGCACCGTCTGGCGCCCAGGCAAAAGCCCGTAAAGGGCCCTGTGGGGCACGCCCCACTGATCAACCTCGACGGCAGCCCATCCACACCGTCTAAGTTCTGGGCTTGAATTCGCAAGCCCTGAACCGTCGGTATAGATGCGCATGCCCCAGGGCCCCGTAGTTGCACCCCAATGAACCGTGGGGGCCTCGGGGATCTCTGGAACACTGAGGGAATAAAAAGGGAGCCCATACGCAAGCTCCAAAGTGTCCCAGTCGGCCTGTAATCCAGAGTACCCCGAGCCCCTTAAAGCCTCTCTGTGCTCTAAAATGTCCTCGGGAAGGGGCTCTACTTCAAGATCCTCTGGGGGCTTAGTTAAAACTGGGCACTGATACAGCTGATGTCCTAGGGTAGCGTTGGGGTTCGGGCAGGAATCACAGGCGGAAGTCGATCGATATCCTGCTGCGCATTTTCTCGAGGGTGGCCGGCATCCTGAGCCCAAGAGTAAACGAGCGCAGCCTCTCCTGACGTCGTCCTCGATGCGCAATATTGCAAGACGAAGGCCACGACGCCACACTTATTCAGATCCAAATGCTCCAGGAATGTGCGCCAATATCCGTTTCATATGCCATCTGCCAATGGACTCCTGCATCATTCGCTTGGCCTCCATGGGCGGCGTGTGCAGGAAAGAAATCGTGGAGCCTCTATCATCGACATCTTGGTGCGCGGATAGCAGAGCCCAACCAATTCTAGACAACGAAGGAAAAGTCGCGCTCATGGGCCCGTGGCACTTGGCCCATGCGAGTTTACTTTTCAACGTCACGCTTCATAGCTAAAAAGGCTCGCTGGAGGTCGGCAACTGAGAATCTATTGTCCCATATCGTGCTGGCAAACCTGACGACGAGCAAGATGGTCGCGTCATATTTCGGGTCGTAGAACTCATCCGCCTGAGTGGCCAGCCAAGCTGTGATAGACACGTGTTGGCGCGCTCCAGCAAGCACGGCCGCAATAGATCTGAGTGAATTGAGGGTAGCGTCGGTGATGCCACTCACTCCTGCTCCATGTGCAGCGGCTGGAAGCAATCCTGTTCTCCACAAAGTTCGGACTTTGTGGTTAGCTCCTCGCACAAGGGCGCGAAGCTTGGGCTTTCTAGCCACCAGTCCAGCAAGTCGTTTCTTCTCGATCACTCGCTTGGCCTTGGGCCCAGACAGATCATGTCCAAGGTTCCGCATGTGAGAATACATCTTCATCCTGGGACGCTTGACAAAGGGTGTGATCACTTTCTTGGCAGCCGCATTTGTAGCAACACATCCACTCTGAGCCGCTTGAATGACCAATCCCAATTCAAAGGCACCTTCTGTAAAGTACTTGACGGCCGAGAATAAAACCCTAGACTGTCTGGGATCTTCGCCTGTCCATTGAAAGCCCGTGTCGTCGATGAGCATGCGCGGCACAACTGAGTCAAAGAGGCCCCTTCATCCGAAGAAGAATCTGATGCAGTAGCAAGTGTACCGTCGTGGTCGCGTGAGTGCATCCAGCTAGAATTGCCTTGGAACGACACATATTCATAAGAAAGAGACCCCCGCGCGCGTACAACTCGAGGACACTGGTAGTTGGCTACTATTAGCCATAAAGTCGTAGTGGGTAGCCCAGCACGTAAGCAAAGCCGACTAGCTTCTGCAACTTAATCATCTCGAAGCACTTGTACATGTCGATCAGCACCGTTACTGACGCGTGCCCTTTGTATCGAGCAACTTCTGCTTGCAGGTTATGAGAGAACGCTGAATCCGATGATGCGGCGGCCGGCCTCGCGCCCCAGAAATCAGAGTTCTGACTCGCACGCCCCCGGCTTCGTGAAACAAGTCTGCGGAGCCGGGCCCAAATACGCACAATCGCGTTGATTAAAGCCACTAGTCGGTGCCCTCCTGAGGCTTTGGGTAATCTGACAAGGCGTGTCTGTATTTTTTTCTGGCCAGCAACAGAGTCGCTCGCGCGCCTGCAGGAGAAGAAGAAGAGTTTGCAGTCCGTAGTCTGATGCAACATCCATCGCCTTGGGGTGAAGGTTGACCTGTCCAAGTGCTGAGGCAAGGTTGAACTTGCGCAAAATGAGGCAAAGGCCTGCTACGCTGACTTCTGGGAGCTGGTGCCATGTCGCGAAGTCAGGTGGCAACTGCAGGCGTCTGGAAGCGTGGGTGGCCCAAATCTCAGCCCAGGTATCCATGCATGCATCAGCCATTTCAAAGGGTTGTGGCTGCTGGGTGTGCTCCAGGACCTCCTGCAAGTCTCGGAGCTTCGAGAAGATGTGCGCTTGGCGCGCTCCATTGTTGAAGGACGCCTGAGCCCACTCCGTCCATTCTGCCGTTTTGAATGCGCCGATGGCCTGCACTACTCTCTCCACTTTGTCAATGGCAAGCTGCGCAGTCTCAAGAAAATCGCCGCGGCAACTGGACTCGAGCACGTTCATCCTCATCGAGGTGCGGCATAATCCATGTAGCCTTAGACGCCCGATGGAAGAAACCCTGGAGGCCCCATGCCAACTTCACAAACAACTTGAGCTCCTTGTCATTAGCTGCAGTGTCCGCAGCCGTGCTGAGCCCAGCGTCATAGGCTCCAAAAGTAGATAAGGACCGTGCCCAGCTTGAGTAAGTGTCAGTCGTGTAGTTGGTCGGCAACATGTGCCGTGGAAACTTACCAGGTACGTCAACATCAGGCTGGGGCCGATCCACAGCCAAGGTCATCCGCAGCTTCGTAGCTCTCATGCGTCGAAACCAACGTCCAATCAGCTTGCAAGCCTGGAGCCTCAGAGATGGCATGGGTTCAGGTGGAGCCACTTTCTTCCAAGACCAGGTAGCTGGGCCCGCCCTTCCAAGGTAACGCGCTCGGTCCTGGCTCATTATATCGTGCCTGTCCAGTAGCTCCTCTTCGACCTGCGTCAGAACCGCATCCCAGGCGTCGGCGAGGGTGGTGGCATCCCCAGCTGCAGCGATGAGCCCCCTGGCCATGCCCCACCCGACGACGGGCGGGAACCTCGCACACCCTGGCTTTGGTATCGCGTCGGCGGCCGCAGGCTGACCAGGCACGCGTACCCACATCTCATGTTCAGTATCCTGGAGCGGAACTCTGACGGGCAAGTGTGGAAACAAGCCCGAGCCTTCATGCGCAAAAGCTCTTCCTGCCCGACAAGCAACTCGCGGATGCATACACGTGTAATCGCACATGGTTTCCAAGCTTTGACTGCAGGCAGGTGGGGCAGTTAGGGTGGACGACGATGCCCCCTTATGGAGTTGAACCAATGCCGAAGATCATCCACCTGCATGTTCCAGCCCCCCGCAGATGTAGGTGGCGACCTGCCGAAGAATCTCCACGTTGGCGTCAGAGAGGCTCTGGCCGTCGTGAAGGTATATTGATTGCATGGTGATGCCCTGCTTGATGCCCCAGCGAACGTGGGCCGCAAGGACCCGTCCAGGAACCAGCTCGGCTGAAGACCTCCCTGGCGCGAGAGTCACACGGACCCTGGACGGTGCCAGGATGGCCATGCCTCCATGCGTTCCCCCGTTGGCGGGCGGAGGGGCTGGGGCCCAGAGGCCTGCAAAGCCTGCTCGAACGGCCTGATGTTGGACTTCGGCGAGGCGCGGATGGTCGGCATGGTGCTCTTGCACGCATATCACACACGACGGCGCCCACGTCAGCTTCAGCATATCAATTAGCGGCCCATGCGATGAACCGTTGGCCGTCACGATCGAGCTCACGGTCTCGGCGCAAATCGAATCAGGACTAGACACGGCATCCGAGGCCCTCGCCGAAATTGACGGGCTCCGCAGCGCAGCTGCCGCAGCTGGGCTAACCTCCATGGCGCAGGCCGCCACCATGATTAGCCGCAAATACCTGCAGCTGAGGCCCCTGACAGTTCTCTGGCCTGGCACGTCGTAGTTGCCCAGGGTTGAGCCTGAATAGTTCATCTGTCTAGGACCCCTTGGAGGTCTGAGAGCTCTGTGGGTCTCAGGGCCCAGTTGTCCTTGGCACTGCTTAACTTTAGCCCCGTCCTGCAAAGGCAGCCTGCTCACATCAGGCTCAGACGAGGGTGGTCCACGAGCCGAGGGAGACGCGGCCCCATCAGCATCCATCGCCAAGACATCGGCCCCAAGGCCCCTGTCGTCCGCCACCGGCCTACAGCTCCCCAAGACAGGGTCAGCGCTGGCACTGGGGATGGCATGTGGCCTGCATCTGGTGTTAGACCGCCCAATTCTGTAGTGCTGCTTGGCCGTAGTTTCAGCATACGCTGCAAGCCAGCTGAAACAAAGGTACTCGAAGTAGACGTAGATGCTGCCAATCGACCGCATGAGGCAACCTGCCTGTCCAGCAAGTGGCGGCGAACGAACCCTGCCCAGGCTCGAGGAGCACCTGGGCATGGGATTTAATCCAGCACGTGGCGACTGAGCCTGCGATTGCCAAAGATGGCCAGCCGGACTTTGCGATCTGAGTGGCGACGAATGAACCCTGCCCAGGCCCGAGGAGCACCTGGGCATGGGATTTAATCCAGCACGTGGCGACTGAGCCTGCGATTGCCAAAGCTGGCCAGCAGGACTTTGCGATCTAACGCCGTACTGTAGCGTGCGTTCTAACGCCCGTTCGAACGCCCAAGGTTGAAGCCCACGTTCTTCGCTGCAAACAGCATGAGCGTCCCGTGCAGGAATAACCAGCGCGCAGATCATAATCAGAAATATGAAGCCAACGATCCAGGTGACGCTGGCCTTATGACCACGGCTGGGGCGAGGCTGAGGAAGACCTCGTACTGGCACACATCGGTCGCCACAAACCCCGTGTACACTGCGTCCTTGACATGGGTTTTTCAAAAGCTGCATCGAGCTCAACATGTGGATGAGAGAGAGAGAGAGAGAGAGAGAGAGAGAGAGAGAGAGAGAGAGAGAGAGCTGAAGTCGGACGACCCAACTCTTATTGTGTCTTGCGCCGCTTAGCCAGTGCTGCAGCAGCTTCAGCATATCGCTTGCACATCTCGCGCACCTTGTCATCGTCGACAGGGGGCTCTTCGTCGGTGCAGGCCTGAAAGAATTGCCGCAAGCTGCCGATGTCGCCAGTATCCATTGGCACAGGAACGCGAGCAGCTTCGGCTTGGCTTGTTGCTCCGTCAGGTCCTTGGGGTCAACCTGGCTGATGGCCTGGCGACCCTGGTTCGGCAGCATGTTGCTGGGCAGAGGCTTTGGCGACATCTGCTCTGGCTTGTAGCTGTCGGAGGGCCTCGAAGGTGGTCTTGGCCTGTTCCAGGAGGGCGGCATCAGCCCCTGCAGATTCAAAGAGCTGGCCGAGCTTATCGACGGGCAGGTCCAGGGCAGGCACCATGGTCTTGAGCGAGCACGATTCAGGAAGAGACGTCGGCAACTGGGCCGAGACCGCGAACCGCTGGTGCTCCAGATCGGTGATGTCCGTAGCCAGAGTGTGAATGGACTTCCTGACGCCTTCGATCTTGGCTTCGAGCTCCACTTTCTGGGTCTCCAATGCTGCCGAGGTCTCCTCCTGCTGCAACCTGCTCTTAAGCAACTCATCAATGCGAGTGGTGATGTGGTGCATCGGGGCGGAGTGCGGCTTATTGCTGACGATATTGGCCTTAAGCGCCGTTCGTTCAGCTTCAAGTGACTCGCGCGCCGCCACAACAGCAGGCTCGATGAGGTTGCCCAACGTTCGAAGCGCCTGGCTGATCTCAGTGAGGCGCTTCTGGTCGGGGTCCATCTTGTCGGTGATGGGCACGTCCGCTGCCTGCCCATTCTTTGCCGCCGATACTTGCCCACGTAGCCTGGCAATCTCAAGGTCCTTGGCCTTAAGCTGCTTGTCCTTCTCGACAACGAAATTTGCGACTGCTGCTTTCTGCCGCTGCCTGTCGCACCCCGTGGCTGGGGCCCTGAAACACGGCGCCGACTGTAGAGGCTCGGGGCCTCCGAGCGCAGCACCTTTATTGCATTGGCAGCTTGAGCAAGCGGGGTCCCCTCTGTTCCACCACATCTCTCCTGTCCGCGGGTGAACACACCAGCGGCGCAGCCAAGGCGCGGCCCAGGCTTTGCGAGAACCAAGCTTCGGCGGGCGCCCGCCATCCACCATGGGTCTGCTGTAGCTGGAACGAGAGCGAGATCGGGGGGGGGGGGGGGGGGGTTGCAGCCCCGAGTGTGCAGACTGTTGCGATGAAAGCGGCACCTCCAGCCTGGGCAGGCACAGGGGAGACGCGGGAGCGGCGAGGGCCGTTGGTTCCCTCCTGCCAAAAATCAATTCCAGAGCCAACGATACGGACTTGAGCCAAACTGGCTACGGAAACAAGGAGGAGAGGGCGAGTAGGGAGGGGAGGAGGGAGGGAGAGCAGGGATGGAGGGGGGGAGGGGGGGGGGGGGGGGGGGGGGGGCAAAGTCGCGAGGGAGAGCGGGGAGGGCAGGGGGGAGAGGAGGGAGAGAGGGAGGAAGGGGGGAACAGGGAGGGAGGGGGGGGGAGGGGGGGGCGGACGGGGCCTCATCGGCAGCGAGGCTGGGCCCTGGACATGGCCCAGGCCGCGTCCGAAGCAACTGGGCGCGCCGCGCTTCCGCCAGGCGCGGCGCAGGGCTCCGCCGCCGCCGCCGCCGCCGCGTGCCAGCACCGCCACCGTCGGCCTCCACCCTCCACGTGGACCGCAGTCGCCGTGCGCGCCGTGCGCGTCGCGGCCCGCAGCGTCACCGCCGCGTCCGCCGCGCGGACGCCGCCGCCGCCGACAGACGGCCGCAGCGGCAGGCGCAGGTGGGGGCGGCTCGGCGGAAGGTCTGCACCACGGCGGCTCGCAGCAGGCGAACCCACGCGGGGGAGCGTCCTGCTGCGAACCCCGCCGCCGCGTGCGCCGCCACGAGGTTCCCTCGGGCCGCCTCCTCAGCGTCGCAGCGCCACCGAGCCTGCGGGATGATGGTGGTGATGATGGCGATGATGATCATGATGATGCTGATGATGATGGTGATGAGGGTGATGCTGATGATGCTGATGATGATGGTGATGCTGGTGATGATGATGAGTATGGTGAAGATGATTCTCCAAATATGCTTGCCCTATAATAGCCCCAGCTCAAACCCTACAAATTGGTCAGTGCCCCCCCTAATTCCTATGCCCCCCCCCCCCCCCCCGAATTCCGATGGCTATGCCTATGCCTATGCCTATGCATCCCCCCTAACTCCTATGCCTACGCCTGCGCCTGCGCCTACGCCTACGCCTATGCCTATGCCTATGCCTATGCCTGTGCCTCTGCCTATGTATGCTTGCTTGATTGCTTGCTTGCTTGCTTGCTCGCTTGCACGCTTGCTTGCTTGCTTGCTTTCTTGCGCGCTTGCTTGCACGCTTGCCTGCTTGCTGGGTTGCGGATTCC